>JBBCBC010000034.1:20152217-20273288 GCA_037126765.1 Stenogyne calaminthoides
CGGTGGTTCGTCATTTCTTAATCTTCGTTCCTTAAATAGGATCGTGTGTGGTTAGTAATTATTGCTTTGACTTATGATGGGTAGAGAATCAATGAGATTCAATACTTTATATCTTGGGCAATATTATTGGTCGCGTCGATTGCTAAGATTTATCTGAAGAATGGGTGTGCAAATACGACATTCGATTTGCCACCTTGGGAGGTTCATAAGATTTATCATACCAAATCTTGCAAGTGGAACTAGTTTCGGTATGGATAATAATGTTGAGCGGATTTCTAAACAAAGGACAAAATATATTAATTAATGGAAAGCTATTTGGTGGCTTGAATTAATTAATGGGCTAGATAATCTTAAACACGGGGAAATAATAGCAAGGAGCCATATTAAATGTAATATGGGTTAAGATGGATAGTCTGCAATATTAATTATGTAGTGGGATTAATTAATATTTATGGGCTTGAATAATATTGTGGCTCAATATTGATAATTCAAGATCCATTGGAAGGTCCAATCTTAATTCTCCCAAAGGCCCCTCAAGTAGCCCAAATATAAAGTCCAACAGCTGAAAAATGTGTTTAAAAATAAAATAAATTTTGTTGCCAAATTTTCCTATTTTTCGAAAATAATAAATAAAAGAGGGTGAAAGATTTTCTTTGAATTTTGTTATGGAATGAGGATAAGTATTCTTGGAATACAAGATTATCTCATTAAATTCAAGAAATCTCCCACTTGGTTATTTGTTAAGGGATTTTCGAAAATTTTGATTAAATAAGGGAAGGAAAGATTTTCTTGATTTTCTTGAAAATATATTATGGAAGATATGTATTCTTGGAATACAAGAATATCTTAAAAATTTAAGAAGATCCAAATCTTGGATTCCTACTCCTTATTTTTCGAAAAATACCATAACAAGAGGAGTTCGGATTTTTGTGGAATATTTAATTATGGAGAAAAGAATATATGGGATATATTCAAGATTTCTTGGAGATCAAGAAAAAGATTTTCCCATCTTTATTTCCACCTAAAATTTCGATCAACCCTTCATTATAAATAGGGGATGAATGTTTCATCCCCAAGTGAACACAAAAATTGGTTTTTCGGAAAAATATCAGCGTCGATAAAATATCAAATATTTTGAAATGTCGACAAATTGTATTTTTTCAAAAAATTTCAATTGTGAGTGTGCTATTCCACGTGTTGGAAAAATTAGAAATCCACAAAGGTGGTGCAACAAATAATTATTTTCCCTTTTGTTAATTGTTAGCGAGTTTCCTTCCACCAGATTGACGAGCAAGGGCTAGGGAATACTTGGGAAGGCTTTTTGGTGTGTTCTTATCAACTGAGTCCATTGCCATTCCAAACAGGTTAGTTCACGTAAACCCGTAGCAATTCCGCATGCGTAGGATTTATGTGAACTGTTTATATGCATGTTTTGTTGTTGAATTATTATTTGAATTAATATAGGATTAATTCATGCTAGTAATAATTGTTAGAATTAAATTTGTATTTAAATATTCATCACGAATAGATCCGGGCAATTAATTCCCCAACATGGAATTGTCTCCAAATGTGATCTGAGGGCCTTTTTGCTCAACATAGTCAGTGATTAGTTGCTTATATCCTGTCATATGTCTTGAACATCCACTGTCCAGATACCATACAACATGAGCCAATTCATTTCCACTCATCGTCTTTATGTTGTTTTCATTATTTCAGTGCCCTTTTTTCCTTCACAAAAAAAACAGATCGGTTCTTAGGTACCCATTTGGTGTAGGGTCCTACCAGGTTAGATGTACCTTTTGGAACCCAAATCTGCCTAACAACTCTAATTACTTTAGAGTGGCTAATTTGTCTCCCATAAACATCTACATACACATTCACCACCCTAGGAGCCTTGGCAGTATCCTGTGTTGGGATTATACTGAAAAGTATGCTTTTTACTTTGTATAATCGAAACCGAATTTTCAGACTTATTTCTTTGAAATAAATTGTTTATCTTGATGCTTTAAATATGATTGAATGTTATATATATTTCTTTGCATAAACTGTTCAATAATTAAATCGTGTTACATTGTATTTAATTTAGTGATACCGGATCACATAAGATTAAATTAATAGGTCCTTGTAACTAAAAAGTCGCCATTCACGACCTAGATGGAAATGAACAACCATCGCGAAAGGTTGAGGTGTAAGGCTCAGATTGGTTTGTCTTGACCAAGAGATTACACTAGTGCATGGTGATCTTGTTGAATAGGACCTACAAGAGGATAAGTTCTTGAGCGAAACAAGGAAGAATTAGACCTCAGTGGTTCGTTGTTTCTTAACCTTCGTCCCTTAAATAGGATCATGTGGGATTGGTAACTATCATGGGTAGCGAATCAGGGAGAGATTCAATACTTTTTATCTTGGGCAATATTATTGGTCACATGTGATTGCTAAGATTTAATACGAAGAATCGTGTGTAAGTACGCTTGTTTGATTTGCCCCTTGGGAGGTTCATAAGTTTTATCATACCAAATCTTGCAAGTGGAATTAGTTTTAGGTATGGATAATAATGTTGAACCGTTCTCTACCAAGGACAAAAGATATTAATTAACGGAAAGCTATTTAAGTGGCTTGAATTAATTAATGGGCTAGATAATCTTAAACACGGGAAATAATGACCGGGAGCCATATTGACTGTAATATGGGTTAAGATGGATAGTGCAATATTGATTATGTAGTGGGATTAATTAATATTTATGGGCTTGAATTATATTGTGGCTCAATATTAGATATTCAAGATCCATTAGAAGGTCCAATCTTAATTCTCCTAAAGGCCCCCTAAGTAGCCCAACATATAGTCCAATAACTGAAAAGGTGATTAAAATAAAATAAATATTTTTGCTTATATTTCCTCTAAATTTTCGAAAATTATGGATAAAAGAGGGAGAAAGATTTTCTTTGAATTTTGTTATGGAATGAAGATATGTATTCTTGGAATACAAGATTATCTCATTAAATTCAAGAAATCTCCCACTTGGTTATTCATAGTGATATTTCGAAATTTTTGAAAATTGAGGGCAAGAAAGATTTTCTTGATTTTTCTTGAAAAGATATTATGGAAGATATGTATTTCTTGAAATACAAGAATATCTCATAAATTCAAGAAGATCCAAATCTTGGATTCTTGTACACTCAAATTTTCGAAAATAATGCCATATTATAGAGGAGGTGGAATTTTGTGGAATATTTTAATTATGGGAAAAAGAATATATGAGATATATTCAAGATTTCTTGGTGACCAAGAAAAGTCTTTTCCCACATTGAAATATCACATAAATTTCGTCCACCCTCCCGCCTATAAATAGGGGATGATTAGTTCATTCCCAAGTACAATTCCATGTGCTGGAAATATTAGCAAATCCACATAAGTGGTGCAACAAAGTTTATTTTTCCTTTTGTTAATTGTTCGTGAGTATCCTTCCACCGGATTGTCGAGCAAGGGCTAAAGGAATACTTGAGAAGTCCTTTTGGTTAGTCCATCCGACCAAAGCCACTGCCATCCCGAGAGGTACGTTCACGTAAACCCGTAGATTCTGCATGCGTAGGTTTACGTGGCTTTTTATATGCATGATATGTTGTTGCAATTATTATTTGAATTAATATAGGATTAATTCATGCTAGTAATAATTAATGAATTAAATTTGTATTTAAATACTCACCCGAATAGATACATGCAACTCATTTCCCCAACAATCGTATCGAGCCCTTTGTTTGACTCTGAATTTTTTTTAATTGTAATTTAATTCGTGGACATTAAATTTGAAATTGGATAGTAGAACTGTTAGATACATTTTTGCGGTATCCAATTGTCATGGATTTTAATGTTTTATTTTGCATGCATATAAACGTGGTTTTTTTTAATTCGATTCGGGTTTGTTTTTTGCCTCGTGAGAAAATTCATGAGGTGGTAGGATTTGTTTGATTTGATCGATGTAATAGACTAGTAGATCTAGGATTTATTTTTTTTGTAAATAAATTGTGTCGGATGGGGAACAAAGGCGAAAAATTAAAGACGAGAAATCGAGAACCCGAGGCGTGGCGTAGTATGTGTGCAACAGAAGCGCCAATGACCCAGGCGGCCAGCCACGAGATGAGGCCGTGCACCACGGGCGATCGCCTCAAGCGCGGGCGTGACGGATGCAGCGAGTATGCCTGTGTGAGCTCACGCCCGAGGCAACAGCCCCTACTTAGGGGCAGCAGCCAGTAATGACCCAGCCATGTGTGTGTGTGCCAATCTCTTGTAGCATCCCTTTACCGTGTCTAAATGCTAAAACACTGTAGGCGTGTCGAAACCTTGTGGCCTTGACATGATCTTGGCGTGTCGAAACTGTAGTCTGCAAATCTTAAAGTATCTAAACAGCAGCAGCAGTCTGGGGCCGTCCATCCATTGCATTTGCTTGGCGTGGCGGTTCAAGACGAAGTATTTTTCAAGACGAACAAGTGGGAGAAATTTGAGACGTGTTTCTTCAAGATCAAGCCAAGAAAAATCAAACCATGACAATTGTATAATTTGTGCCCAATATTTTTATTTTTTCTGTTTTGCTTGATTTATTTGTGTTATCTTATGCTTTATTTAATTTGTTTAAATTTGTTTGCATGAGGGTTGCCAAATTGAAAAATCTCAACTTCAAAATTACTAAGTATGTTTTAATTAATTAATTGACAATTTTATTCCGGATAATAAAATTGAATTAATTTTGACCTCCATGATTTATTTATTTGTGAATTCTTTTGGAAAAATTCCCCCAACGGGACGGTCAAAAGATAGGTTTCACATGAATGAATTCCAAACGGATGATTGTGGGTTATTACTAGTGGCGACGATGACCCTCCCAACGAGGCTCGATCAAAGCGAAATAGTAATCTTGTATTTAATCATGGTTATTACTTAGGTATAAAATTAATATGCATATACTTCTCCGAAGTCCCTGTCAATTTTATATTGGTCAAGTGGGAGCCAACTATTAATCTGGATATTAAAGGTTTGTAATTGTTCTTGTTTGTAACCTGCTTGAATGTGTTTAAATAATGACCCACCCAACGTGGCTTATTTAAACTGTTTTGAGATGTTGGCTGATGCCTGTTCATATTTTTTTTGAGATTTTAATATGATGCATGTGATCAAACCTTGTGATATATTTGTGCTTATGCATATTATTGTTTATTTCAGTACATCATGTCGCAACCTTTTAATCCACTGTTATATACACTCAAAGAACACCAATTATCTGGAGAAAACTATAATGTTTGGAAACGAAATATGATGCATGTCCTACCTACACAAAAACATTATTGGATTCTTGATGTACCCAAGCCACGTATGCCTACTGATGAATCAACTGATGTGGCAAGACATGAGTATAATATTTGGGAGCAGGCCAATGAACCCATGAAACGTGTAATCTTGACTTCACTGTCTGATGATTTGAAACACGTCCATGACGGTGTTGAGTCCGCTGCGGAAATTATGCAAAGTCTTGAAGAAATGTTTTCAACAAAAGACCGCATGATCGATTAGTTTAAAAACGACGACGTGGCTAAGCTGAAGATGGTTGAGGGAACACCTGTAAGGGAGCATGTTCTCAGAGTCAAGAACCATTTTTTGAAACTGGCTTATCTCGGAACTAAGTATTGTGATGAGGCCCAAATCGAATTTCTGTTGCTTACTTTGCAAGGAGCTTGATGAATTTTCTTTGTGGTTTTGTGATGAGTGATCACATGTTTACCATGGATGATCTTCAAGAAGCCTTGGAGAAAGTGGAGAAGCATTTAGGGAAAGAAAGGCGAAGCATTGGTGATCAAAAGCCTTTTCTCGAGATCTAGGCGATGGGAAGGCAAGTCTCGAAAAGGAAAATGGTCGAGAACCAAAAGCAAACTCATCATTAAGAAAAGTGAGAAAAAAGGCGGTTAGCTGGTTGGGTGTCAAGAAAGAACCAAAAGGAATATGTTTCAATGCGGGGAGAAAGGACATTGGAGGTCGGACTGTTCAATCCCAAAAGGAAAGGAAAGAAAGGTAATCCTCACTCACTAGTTGTTGAAACTTGTTTAGCGGCGTATGCCTCCCATTTTATGGGTGGTGGATCTGGGATCCTGATGATCATGTTTGTTTCACGTTCTGAGGGGTTCAAAAGGACCCGACAACTAAGTGGAAGTGAGATCCTCATCACCTTTGGCGATCTTCTGAGTGGCGGTGAAGCGATGGGAGAAGTGCACAAATCTTTTGAAAGCGAGTTTTAATTTTAAGAGATGTTCATGCGTTCGAATTTTAGAAAGAATTTGATTTAGGTTTCTAAACTTTTTCATGATGGATATTCGGTTACTTTTAATAAAGTTGTTACCATTTCTCTTTATGATAAATTTTTATCTGTCATGGAAGCGTTGGCGAATAATCTCTATACAATTAATTGTGCACACCACTCAAGAAATGCATCCTATAACACATCAACTATTTCCGAGAAAAGAAAACGTTCATCAGACGTGAACGAGACACTTCTTTGGCATCTAAGATTGAGTCATATAAATCCAAAGAGGATCCAAAGGTTGGTGAAAGATGGTTCACTAGAACTTCTCCAAGTTGAACCGTTTCAAACTGCGAATCATGTTTGGAGGTAAAAATGACCAAGAGGGCATTTTGGAGCCAAGGGAATAGGGCCAAAGAAGTGTTAGAGATCGTTCACACATATGTATGTGGTCCAATGTCAACCAAAGCAGAGGAGGTTATAAGTATTTTGTCACTTTTATTGATGATTACTCAAGGTATGATTACATTTTCCTTATGAAGCATAAATCTGAGACCTTTGAGAAATTCAAAGAATTTAAGGCTCAAGCAGAGAATCATATGGAAAACATATCAAGTCTCCACGATCGATCGTGAAGGCGAATACCTCAAGCGATGAGTTTTTGAACTACTTATCGATGAAGGATTGTATCGACTTCTCGCACCCGGAACCCTCAACAAAAGCTGGGAGCGAAAAAAGAACTCTTTTGGAAATGGTTAGATCGATGATGAGTTATGCGGATCTTCCCAAGTCGATTACGGGGTCATGCCTTGGAAACAACGACTTACATTCTAAACTTGGTGCCATCAAATCGGTTCCCAAAACTCCCAAAAATTGTGGTGGGGGGTATGAAGCCTAAGATGATACACATGAGGATTTGGGGGTGTCAACCTACGTCTTTGGACAAGGAAGCCGGTAAATTAGATCCTCGATCAGAATTAAGGCTGTTTATAGGATACCCCGAGGGAACAAAAGGGTGTATGTTTTATGGTCCTGAAGATCAAAAGGTGGTCATAAGCACTCACTTTAGATTTTTAGAAGAAGACTATACGAATCAAAGAAAACTCAGAAGTGAGATTACCTTAAATGAGCTTAGAGGGCAAACCTCATTGCCAACTGTACTAGATGATATACCAAACGATACGCTTTCACAACCGGAGCCTCGTCGTAGTGGGAGGGTTGTTAGACAGCCCGAGAGATTCATGGGAATAGGAGAGTCCTCGGACTTGATTCCCGGACAAGATGAATCAGACCCATGGACATATGACGAGGCACTCCAAGATAAGGATACAGATTCTTGGCAAATAGCAATGAAAGCCGAAATGGGTTCAATAATAGAGTGTGGGAGCTAGTCGAACCACTTAATGGGGTCAAACTCATTGGATGCAAGTGGGTATATAAGAGGAAAAGAGGACCGGACGGGAAGGTTGAAACCTTCTAAAAGCAAGACTAGTGGCGAAAAGGTTATACTTTCGAGAAAGAAGGGATCGATTATGAGGAAACTTTTTTCGCCAATAGTCATCTTAAGTCCATCTGTATTCTCTTATCGATTCCTTGTGCATTTCGACTTTGAAATCGGCAATGGATGTCAAGACAGCTTTCCTTAATGGAAGTCTTGACGAAGAGATCTATATGCAACAACCCCAAGGTTTCATTGAAAGCGGGCCAAGAACATCTTGTTTGTAAGCTCGAAGTCAATTTACGGACTCAAGCAGGCATCGAGCTTGGAACCAATGTTACGATCATGTTATAAAGTCTTATGGGTTTGATCAAAATGAGTTTGAAAGTTGTGTGTATAAAAAGCGTGTCGGAACTGCATTGGTATTCTTAGTACTATACGTAGACGACATTCTGATCATCGGGAACGATGTGAAGGTGTTATCAGACGTAAGGGCATGGCTTTCAAAACAGTTTGATATGAAGGACTTAGGGAAACGGGCACGTCCTTGGGATCAAAAGATCACTCGAGATCGCAAGAAAAGGATGTTAGGCTTATCATGAAAGCTTCATACATAGACAACCGTCTTGAAACGCGTCAAAGATATGCAAGATTCCAAGAAAGGATTCGTACCTTTCAGGCATGGAATCCATCTATCCAAGAAAATGTCCCCTAAGACGAAAGAGGAGATAGATGACATGAAAGGCATTCCTTATGCTTCGGCTGTCGGAAGTCTTATGTATGCAATGCTGTGTACGAGACCGGATATCTGCTTTGCCGTAGGCATGGTGGCAAGATATCAAAGTAACCGAGGAAAGAGCATTGGACGGCAGTTAAAAACATTCTGAAGTATCTGAAAAGAACTCGGGATAGAATGTTGGTTTATCGATCGGAAGTCAATCCCATTAGTTACACGGACTCGGATTTCCAATCAGACATAGACTCCAAAAAAATCTACCTCCGGTAGTGTGTTTTGCATGGGGGAGGAGCCGTGACATGGAGAAGCGTCAAGCAGAAATGCATCGCAGATTCTACCATGGAAGCGAAAATATGTAGCTGCTAGCGAGGCGGCAAAAGAAACGGTTTGGCTCAAGCACTTCCTTGTGGACTTAGATGTGGTTCGAATTTGTACTTGAGAATCATCATTTATTGTGACAATGTCCGCGATTGCAAATTCAAGGGAACCAAGAGCCCACAAAGCCAGCAAACACATTGAAAGGAAATACCATCTTATACGAGTCATCGTTAAGAGAGGAGATATAGATGTGGCAAAGATAGCGTCTGAGGACAACCTAGCCAGATCAATTCACAAAGAGTCTGCCTCTGAATACATTCGAGACATGTGGAAGGAATGGGTGTCAAGACCGATTTGCCAATCTGCTTTGAGTATAAGTGGGAGAAATTATTAGGTTTCGTGTAGGTGACATTAGATGTCACGGACTACTCGAGGCGTGTTGTAGTATACTTAAAAGCGGACTTTGAGTATAAGTGGGAGATTGTTGGGATTATCTTGAAAAGTATGCTTTTTACTTTGTATAATCGGCGAATTTTCGGACTTATTTCTTTGAAATAAATTGTTTTATCGATGCTTTAAATATGATTGAATGTTATATATATTTCTTTGCATAAGCATTTCAATAATTCGTACATGTTACACTGTAGTTAATTTAGTGATACCAGATCACAGAAGATTAAATTAACAGTCCCTTATAACTAAAAGTACCCCATTCACGACCTAGATGGAAATGAACAACCATCGCGAAAGGTTGAGGTGTAAGGCTCATATTGGTTTGTCTTGACCAAGAGATTACACTAGTGCATGGTGATCTTGTTGAATAGGACCCTCTGAGGAGGATAAGTTCTTGAAGCTGAACAAGGAAGAATTAGACCTCAGTGGTTCGTTGTTTCTTAACCTTCGTCCCTTAAATAGGATCACGTGGGATTGGTAACTATTGCTTTGACTTATCATGGGTAGCGAATCAGAGAGAGATTCAATACTTTTTATCTTGGGCAATATTATTGATCACATGTGATTGCTAAGATTTAATCTGAAGAATCGTGTGCAAGCACGCTTGTTTGATTTGCCCCCTTGGGGGAGGTTCATAAGTTTTATCACACCAAATCTTGCAAGTGGAATTAGTTTCGGTATGGATAATAATGTTGAACCGTTCCTCGACCAAGGACAAAAGATATTAATTAACGGAAAAGTTATTTTGGTGGCTTGAATTAATTAATGGGCTAGATAATCTTAAACACGAAAAATAATGACCATGAGCCATATTGATAATATGGGTTAAGATGGATAGTGCAATATTGATTATGTAGTGGGATTAATTAATATTTATGGGCTTGAATTATATTGTGGCTCAATATTAGATATTCAAGATCCATTAGAAGGTCCAATCTTAATTCTCCTAAAGGCCCCCGAAAGGTAGCCCAACATATAGTCCAATAAGCGAAAAGGTGATTAAAATAAAATAAATATTGTTGCTTATATTTCCTCTAAATTTTCGAAAATTATGGATAAAAAGGAGAAAAGATTTTCTTTGAATTTTGTTATGGAATGAAGATATGTATTCTTGGAATACAAGATTATCTCATTAAATTCAAGAAATCTCCCTTGGTTATTCATAGTGATATTTCAAATTTTTTTTTGAAAATAGAGGGCAAGAAAGATTTTCTTGATTTTTCTTGAAAAAATATTATGGAAGATATGTATTTCTTGAAATACAAGAATATCTCATAAATTCAAGAAGATCCAAATCTTGGATTCTTGCACACTCAAATTTTTGAAAATAATGCCATATTATAGAGGAGGTGGAATTTTGTGGAATATTTTAATTATGGGAAAAAGAATATATGAGATATATTCAAGATTTCTTGGTGACCAAGAAAAGTCTTTTCCCACATTGAAATATCACATAAATTTCATCCACCCTCCCTCCTATAAATAGGGGATGATTAGTTCATTCCCAAGTACAATTCCATGTGCTGGAAATATTAGCAAATCCACATAAGTGGTGCAACAAAGTTTATTTTTTCCTTTTGTTAATTGTTCGCGAGTATCCTTCCACCGGATTGTCGAGCAAGGGCTAAGGGAATACTTGGAAAGTCCTTTTGGTTAGTCCATCCGACCAAAGCCCTTTGCCATCCGAGAGAGGTGCGTTTACGTAAACCCGTAGATTCGCGTCGTGGGTTTTACGTGGCTTTTATATGCATGATATGTTGTTGCAATTATTATTTGAATTGATATAGGATTAATTCATGCTAGTAATAATTAATGAATTAAATTTGTATTTAAATATTCACCCCGAATAGATCTGTGCAACTCATTCCCCAACATCCTGTGCATGAGTGTCAGCCTTAGCATGAACATGAGCCTTAGAGTTCTTCTTGGGTTCAGGCCTTTTGTTCAAGTGCCTTAGCTTTGGTGCTTGTTGGTCTCTGTCTCTCTGTGACTTGGGTTCAGGAAATCTTTACCCTTAGGCAAGTGAGGTTTAGGTTGCCTGTACTGAAATTGGGGTCTTTCAGTAATCTCGAGGACTTGGTTTTTTCAGTTGAGAGTATCTCTGTTGAGTGTTTCTCTTCTGAAAATTCCTCTGATGGTTCAATCTGAATCTCTTGAGGTTGGTATTCTTAGCACAGGGCTTTGAAATCTTCGGGCGAAAATTTCCTACCGAGTGTTAGGGTTTTCTAGCCTTTTCCCGAGGTTTGGGCTTTCTCCCTGAACCTTGATTTTTACGAAACCATAGGTCATTTACCCTTGTCTAAAACTCGGGCGGTTCTTGAGAAGAAGATTAGATGTATTTGATTTAACAAAAAAGCCGATCTTGGTCTTTACTACTAGAAGCGACATTGAGAAGACCTTGTGAGGTTCCCCCTGGAATGTATCCCAATCCAACTTTTATAGTTGCAGGTCTTTGATAACTCTGAATTTCATCTATTACTTTAGATGCAGAATTTAATAGAGCTAACTTTCTCACAAGACTATCCTCAAATTTCTTTAGAGTTCCATGCTTCTCAAAGAGGTCATTGAACTTCGATTCGATAAATTTGAATCTCTTTAGTGGATTTCTCTAATTTTCCATTCAGGATCTCTATCACCTTCTCTTTTTCTGAGAGTTATACTTTTAGAACATCCAGTTCATCAGTAGTTCCCATCAATTGAGAAGTGATCTCAGCATTTTTAGAGTCTTTCCACTTGATTCTCGTGATCGATTCATTGTTCTGCTCTTGAGTTTCAGTGAGTAGTTCTTGTAACACATAATAGTCCCTCATAAGATTCTCAAACGAATCCATCAGGTCAAAGTTACTGTTTACAGTTGAACTTGAGAACTCATGTGCTTGTGTAGGAGCAACAACAGAGTTAGAAGAATTTACCTTCTTCTGACCATATAGCCAGACATTATCACTCCATCCTTTCGAGAAAAAATCTCATCGAGGCTGGAACCTTCTTGAGAATGTTCTTCCTCTTCAGCAATCATAGCTTTCTTGCTGGAGATCTTCTTGTCTCTCTTGGCTTGTCTTTCCTTTCTTTCTTTAGCACTCAGCTCAGGACAGTCATATTTGAAGTGACCTTTCTTTTGACAGTTGTAGCATCTGTTGGCATCATCATCCTGATCACTTTCCTCCTTGGTCTTAGAGTCCTTTTTTTTGGATGAGGATCCTTCAGCTTTGTGGTCCTTCATTTTCTTAGTGTATCTGTCCTCAGCTTCTGAGTTTCTCTTGTACCTGTGATTCCTGTAGTATTTCTTATATTTTCCATATCTGCTATTGAGTCTTTCAAACCTCCTTGCCATCAGTACTAGCTTATCCTCTTGCTCATCCTGATTTCTGGCAAGTGATTTCTCAGACTCTCTAGACTTGCAGGATTTCTCTTTGGCTTTGAAAGCTACATTCTTGCTAGATGAAGAATCATCTTTGCTGTTAGATTTCTTAGTTTTCTTGTCAACCACAAACTCATAAGCTTTCAGTTCAGAGAAAACTTGTTGGTATGGCATGGAATCAATATTTTTGGTGTTTTCAATCACCACAACATGTATATCCCATTTCTTAGATAATCCTCTAAGAATTTTCAGTGTCACTTCTCTCTGTGGGTATCTTTTCCCAAGAGCACTCAGATCATTCATGATGCTAGTGAATCTGACCTCAAGTTTGTCAATGGATTCACCATCTTCCATTTCAAAGCTATCAAACTTTCCAATAGCAACAAAAAGTTTGTTTTCTTTAATATGATCTGTGCCTTGACACATAACAGCAAGTGTGTCCCATATTTCTTTTGCAGTTTCACAGTGAGAAATCATCCCCATAACACCATCATCAATAGTGTTATACAAAGTATCTTTAGCAATGTAGTCCAGATTGACTAACTTTTCTCTCGGGGAGTAAGTTGATCATCGCTTTGGAAATTCATCTCTGGGATCATTCCTCTCAGTATCAGTGATTCGGGATTTACAACAGTAAATTTGAATGGTCCTTCAGGAAACCACTCTCCACATTCTTTCATGTTTTGAATACATATGAGCTGCATTCTCAATCTCCATAGATCATAGCTCTCAACAGAGAACATAGGAAGTTTCTTAGAAGGCATGATGGTCGAGCCTTGTAAGATATCGACAAAACAGATCTATTCAAGAGACCACCAAAGTCTTTTCGGCAAATAGACTATGGCTACCAAAGCAAGTGGTCAAAATGAACCACCGCCTCGATACCACTTGTTGGTCGGTGCTTAATGAGTCTCACACGTGTATGGGGGGGAATACACGTGTTCAAATGATTTTAAAACTTTTCTTTCATCGAGGTCGGATGGGCGGGAGTTATCGATAATTTTGCCTCGAGAAGACGGATTGCTACGAGTCAAAGTCCATCGAGACAATGATCCCGGCCGCTTCGAAGCTTGATTTGCTTAAACTGCATACTGATTTTTATCGAGAGATCCCGAGGAGCTTGGATCGGATAATTATCTTCTTGAACCCTCGATGAGAGAGTTAGTTCGATTTGGTAACTATCTGTTTTTAGCTACTCAAGTGTGTGGAATGGTTGGCCCTAAGTTTATACTCGTTTTAGCTTTCTTTGAAAATCTTTCCTTCGATAAAACAGTGATTAAGGCTGTGATCAATTTGATGCAAATTCAGTGGATTGGTTCCAACTGAATATCAGTGAAATATGCTTTCAGTGAAAAACATGCAACAGATAATAATGCAGTACAGAAAGCAAACAACACAACAATTATAGTGGTTCAGAGACTCAAGCTCCTACGTCCACTCTCTCTGATCTTCAGAGAAATTCCTTAACCACTTCCTAAAGCTTTGGGCTAACTCATCAGTAGCTTACTCACTTTTTTCTACCTTGAGTTTTAAGGTGACTCACTGCAAACTTACTAACTCAAACACACACAAGTGTTCGACTACCACAAGTAGCTTACTAACTTCTTTCTCTAGAGTTTTCCGCTAACTTCATCGTAGCTTACTAACTCTTTACAACTCTAACTCACCAAACAAATCACACACAAACTACCTTAACAAAGGGTTTGGGTTTTGGGTTGGTTTCTAACTAGGGTGAGATATCCTTTACAATAAGAATAGATGTAAAGGCTAGGATATCTCTTATAAGCTTTGAATATTTCTATCAATCTAGGCTTAGAATAGTGAGCTCTCTCCAATGTGAAACACTTGGGAAATTCTAGGGTTTTCAAGTGCTTCAATTTGCAATAATACGAATGAGCTCTTGAGTTGCTTGAAATTTCCCATGACCTCTCAATGTAGAGGTCACTGGTATTTATAGGCAACCTTCACCAAGGTCACTCTTGAAAAACTATCCGTTGGAGGAGATAGTATCAAGGGTTTCCTCTTCTGGTGTTTGATGAACGACTATATTTAGGGTTTGAACACCCCCTTGCATGTTTTAGGAAATATGCAGTCATGTAGCCAATCACCAATTTTTACAGTCTGGAACTTAGTACTACTAACATGATTGTGGTCCTGTCGCTTTTCAAATGTCGATAAAAATCTGATGTTGTCTTCCCTCGATTGGTTCTTGTCTTCAGTGAATGTAGACAAATAAAACGGCTCTTTTTGGTCACTCTCTCTGAATGAGATAACCTGAAACAACACTTAGACTTAGTTCATTTTGTCTGCATATGAATGTTTTGGGCAATATCTACTTTTCTGAATATTTGCGTTTTTCTCAGTTTTTGTAATCTTCAGATAGATATTATTCAGTGCCTCTGAACATTCAAAGTTATCTTGAGTATTCGATATCTTCTTGAGTCTTCGAAGAACTCTTTGGGTCTTGATGTCTTTACGAGTCTTGATGTCTTTGATGACATCTTGAGTCTTGATGTCTTGATTACTTCTTGAGTCTTGATGTCTTCAAAAATCTAACCTGATCTATATCTTCTAACTATACATGGTGCAGATAACTTCCTGAACAATCTATACTGAAACCTGACTCAGTCTATCAAGATTATCCTGAACATGTAATACTCGGGGGTTTTGGGATCTAATCAAAACTTCTTTATTAAATTCATCTCCCAACAGACCTTACCACTTCTAAAAGCGTTCTGTTTCTTTGTTCTGCAATCCCGTTTTGTTGAGGGGTACCAGGTGCAGTCAACTGGGATGCAATCCCTTCATCCGACAGGTAGTTCAAAAATTCATCACTGAGGTATTTGCCTCCATGATCAGATCGTAGAAACTTGATACTCTTCTCCTTATGATTCTCTGCTTGAGCCTTAAATTCTTTGAATTTATCAAAGGTCTCAAATTTATGCTTCATTAGGAAAATGTATCCATAGCGCGAGTAATCATCGATAAACATAATGAAATACTCGTAGCCACCTCGAGCTTTGATTTGCATTGGACCACACACGTCGGTGTGAAGGATCTCTAACACTTATTTAGCTCTAAGCTCCTTGGCTCCAAATGCCCTCTTGGTCATTTTGTCCACCAAACATGATTCGCAAGTTGGAAATGGTTCAATCAGGAGGGACTACAATGAACCATCTTGGACCAACCTTTGGATCCTTTTTGGGTTAATATGACCTAATCTTAGGTGCCTAAGAAGTGTCTCGTTCACGTCAGTCGAACGTTTTCTTTTATTACTTGAAATAGTAGATGTGTTATAGGATGCATTCTGTGAGTGATGTGCACAGTTAATAATATAGAGATTGTTCCTTAAAGTTCCATGACAGATAACCACATCGTTACGAAAAACAGTAACATGTTTATTAAAACGAACATAATATCTATCAACAAATAGTTTGGAAACAGAAATAAGGTTTTTACGAAAAAAATAGGAACATAAAGAACATCTCTTAAAATTAAACTCTTGTCTTCAAAAGACAGGTGCACGTCTCCCACTACTTCAGCTGCCACTCTCGTAGCATCGCGTAGCGTGATGAGGATCTCACTCTCACTTAGTTGTCGGGTCCGCTTGAACCCCTATAAAGTGAAACAAACATGATCAGTGGACCCTGTATCCATTACCCACGAATGGGTAGCATACGCTGCTAAACAAGTTTCAACAACTAGTGCGTGAGAATTACCTTTCTTTCCATTCCGCTTGGGTTTGGAACATGCCGATTTCCTGTGTCCTTTTTCACAGCAGTTGAAACACTTTCCTTTTGGTTTCTTCTGGATTTTTAACCAACTGACTACCTTACCTTTACCTTTCTTACTAGGGGTTCTACTTTGGATCTGACTGTTCTTCTTCTCTATGATCTTGCCTTCCACTGGCCTAGATCTTGAGAGAAGTTTCTTAGTCACCGAAGCTTCGTCCTCTTGTCCCAAATGTTTCTCTATCGTCTCCAAAACCTCTTGTAGAGTATCCATAGTAAACATGTGATCGCTCATCACAAAACTACAGTAGAACTCATTAAAGGATCTTGGAAGAGTTAGGAACAAGAATTCGATTTGAGCTCCATTGCAATACTTAGTACCGAGGTAAGCAAGTTTTTCAAAATGGCGCCTGACTTTGAGAACATGATCCCTCACAGGTGTTCCCTCCGTCATCTCGCAGCTGACTCAACACCCTCATGAATGTGTCTTAAATCATAAGACAATGAAGTCAAGATTATGCACTTCATTGATTCGTTGGCCTGCTCCCAGATTTCATACACAGATCTCTCCGCATTTGATGACCCTTCAGTAAGTTTCTCAGGTTTGGATCCGCCAAGAACCTAATGGTGTTGTTGCGCAGTGAGGACAAATTTCATGTTTCTTTTCCAAATTACATAGTTTTCACCAGTAAGTTGATGTTCTTTGAGCATATATTTCAGTGGATTAAAAGGTTGCGACATGATGATACTGAAAATAAACATACAGCTTGTGTCAATGTCCGGATCAACACAAAGAAAATCAGATAATTCGATCACATGATTCATATTGAAATCTCGAAAAAATATGATCATGCATCGGCCAACATCTCAAAACAATTTTAAATGAGCCTCTTGGGAGGGTCATCATTTAAATCACATTCAAGCAGGTTACAAACAAGAATAGTTACAAACCTTTAATTTTTAAAACAAATTAATAGTTGGCTCCCACTTGACCAATATAAAATTGATAGGGACTTCGGCGAAGTATATACATATCAATTTTATACCTAAGTAATAACCATGATTAAATACAGAATTACTACTTCATTTTGATCGAGCCTCTTGGGAGGGTCATCGTCGCCACTAATAATAATTCACAATCATCCTTTTGAGAATTTATTCATATGAAAGCTTTCTTTTGGCCGTCCCTTAGGAGAATTTCTCCAAAAGATTTCACAAATAAATAAATCATGGAGGTCAAAATTAATTCGATTCAAAATCGAATTAATTGTTTAAAACATACTTAGTAATTTTTGAATTTGAGATTTTTCGTTGGGCAATTCTCATGCAAACACATTTAAACAAATTAAATAAAGCATAAGAAAATACAACAATAAATCAAGCAAAGCAGAAAATAAACATATTGGGCACAAATTATCCAACTGCCATGGTTTGATTTTCCTTGGCTTGACTTTGAAGAAACGTCGTCTTGAATTTCTTCCACTAGTTCATCTCGAAATTTTTTTTGTCTCGAAGCGCCACGCCAAGCAGCTCGCAGCCAGGATGCACGCCCCCCACTTGGCCGAGCGACCGCGCCCGTGCGCCAAGGTGCAGTGTGCGTCGTCCCATCTCCTCGGCAGCATCGGCATGCAACGGGCGAGTCACGCCCATGCACGCACGCGCGTTTGCCCGTCGCTCGGCCTCGCCGATCTGCATCCACCCCCCAGCGTCAGCGTCCAGACCGCCACCTTGCGACGCCCTTGCGGCCCTCGATCCCGTGGGTCCAGCCCCTTGGCCATCTGCGCCCGTGTCGCTTAACTTATCATCGCGCGCTGCCTCGCCAGCGCGTTTTGTGCGATGCACGTTGCCCGTGCACGGTTTTCGAATCTCATCTTTAATCCGCGTCTTCCTCTTCAATCCGGTTATAATTTATTTAATAAAAATAAATAAACCTATGATCTAGACTAGTCTATTGCATTGAACAAATCAAATAGCCTAAACTACTCGTGGATTTTCTCACGAGAAAAATAAATTCGAACGAGTCGAATTGAAAACCAATCACATGCATGAATAAATAAACACATTAAATACCATGACAATTGGATACCTGGAAAAAAGATCTAGCAATTCTACTATCCAATTTTCAATTTAATGGCCAACATAATTTAAATAATAATTTAAAAGTCGAAGCTCGAAACCGAAGCTCTGATACCAGTTGTTGGGAAATATGGGGTGCCCTGATCTATTCGAGATGAATTTAGACACATATTTAAATTAATCAATTAATTACTAACATGAATTAATCCTAAATCAATTCAACATAATAATTAAACAAACAATTTAGCAACATGCGTGCACGTAATCCACGTAAATCCTAAGCATGCGGAATCTAGGAGTTACGAGAATACATACCTCTCGTAGAGACAACCGTTGAGATGATGGATCAACCCAAAGTGCCTTCTCAAATATATTCCACGTCCACGAATGTAATCCGGTGGGAGGATTCTCAACGAACGATTTTAATAAAGGAGAAAATAAAATTATTTGCCACCATCTTTGTGGATTTCGAATTTTTTCAACATGTGGAATTGCATTGAGGATGAAACATTCATCCCCTATTTATAGGACAAGAGGGGGGGAGGGGGAGAAAATTTTGACCTAATTGGGTCATTGGAATATTTCATTGCTTCTTCCTCAAGATACAATCTTGAATATATCCAATATATTATATATCCCAAAATATCTCCCAACAAAATCTTATCCTCCTTTCTTGCTCCTTATTTTCAAAAATTGCACATAAGTAGGGAAGAAATAAGATCTTTTTCCTTTCTTGAATTTATGGGCTAAACTTGTATCTCAAGAATACTTATTTCATAAAATCTTTCCAAGAAAATCAAGAAAAAATCTTTTTCTCTCTCCTACCCATTTTTTCGAAAATAATTATGGAAAAATAGGCAAAATATTTTCTTCTCCTTTTCATTAATTGGACTTTAATTTGGGCTATTTGAGGGGTCTTTAGGATAATTAAGATTGGACCTCCAATGGGCTATGAAACTTTAATATTAAGCCAAATATTATCCAAGCCCATTAATATTAATTTATTCCACTATAAAATTAATTTTGAACTATCCATCTTAACCCATATTACGATATCACAATAACATGGCTCCCAGTCATTATTTCCAGTGTTTAAAATTATCTTAGTCCACTAATTAATTAAGCCACTGAACAGGCTTTATATTAATTAATATCTTTGTCCTTGGAGTAAAGACAGCTCAACATTATTATCCATACCGGAAATAAATTTTCACTTGCAAGATTTGGTATGACAAAGATTCTGAGCCCACCAAGGGGACAAATTAAGCAAGCTGTACTTGCACACGATTCTCCATATTAAATCTTAGCAATCGTCATGTAACTAATAATATTGCGCAAGATATAAGGTATAGAATCGCGTTGATTCTCTTCCCATCATAAGTCAAAGCAATAGTTATTAATTTCACACGATCCTATTTAAGGAGCGGAGATTAAGAAATAACGAACCACTGAGGTCTAATTCTTGTATATTCAGTACCGAAGAATTTATCCTCCTGTAGGTCTTATTCAGCGCATCATAATGCACTAGTGTAATCTCTTGGTCAAGACAAGTCAATCTGAGCCTTACACTTCAGCCTTTCATGATGGATGGTTCATTTCCATCTGGGTTGTGAATTTGTACTTAATTACAAGGAACTGTTAATTTGATCTTCTTTGATCTGGTATCACCAAATTAACTAAAATGTAATACTTACTTACTTATTGAACAGGTTTGCAACAAATATATATAACATTCATTCATATTTAATGCAACAGTGATTAATAATTTATTTCAGTAAATAAATAAGAAATTCAGTTTGGTTATACAAAGTAAAAAACATACTTTCCAGTATAACCCCAACAAAATCCACATCTCACAGGATGTGTTAATCTATTACATATGATTACACTTTGTCAGGAATTTTTACAGATGAGATTAGTTACAGTTTACAGAATATGTATTGCTTTTTGTCGATAGATAACTATCGAGTATTTGAGCTAGTCTCCAGTTCTTCGCCTGAAGTAGAGCGAGCATGAGCTTCTGACTTCTCGTCCGGGTTCATAGTATGGAAATGCTCGGAAGATGCCTTAACCTCTTTGTCTCACTCTTTAACTCTAACCTCCACGCACTAGAGCAGCAGCAACAGTAGTGGGTGCTTTTAGTGCAAGCTGTGATTATGTGGCTAAATGCCGCCCTGAGCATGTGGCGAGCAATCTTACTCTCTTTGATGTGGTTCGAGCAGAGGCATCTGTTCATCATCCTTTCGCTATCTGCTCGCACCAACTTCTCCCCTAGCCAGTGCATCCGAGTATCTGTCTGTGCCAATCGCTGATGCCTGAGCATCAGCGTTGGCATGCTGCCTAGTGAGAGTGCGTCAGAGCACCATCTCCTGGGAGGAGATTGTGGGGATGCGAGGGGAACTTGTGATCGATTCCTGCGTAAGCAGTCGTGGGTGTGAGGTTGAAATAGTGACCCTGTCGAGCAGATGGTGCTCGAGGCAAGCAGACGTTGTGCTCGGGGCGAACACCTGTAGTTCGAAAGAAGATATTTTGCTCGATTTGGACTTGCTTTTCCAAATTGAAGCCAAAATATTTTGCTTCGCCGTAGGGATGTGAGATATGGGGCTCGTACCAGAGTCGAAAACAAGGGACATGACTGAGTCAGCGAAGAAAATGTTGTACCCAGTGATGTTAGTTACGTCTAGAGGCATACCAAACCTGCCGCTTTATCGTCGGCTGTTGGATCTGGTGAATACAGATTTAGGGGCATGTGACTTTCCTTCTTTGGTAGGGAAATCCTCTCTCTCCATTCTTTGGGCCATTTTTAGACCTATTTATACTAGTTCCCCAAGCAAGAGCTGGTGCCTCTTATCCACCTATTGTGTATCGATTGAGTGACACGTGTTGTTGTTTTGCTGATATCTGTTTCCATTCCCAGTACAAGTGGAGGGGGAAAATACACGTATCTCTGCTGGAAACCACATGTACTCTCACATGTGTATCTTCTCTACATGTATGGGGGATGTTGACACGCGTCTTGTAGATATAGTGACGTCTTGATGGTGTGTTTAGGTATCAAAGGATCTAGGGACATTGTGTTCGACACCCTCTGCTCGGTCTTGCCTGGTCGCTATGTTTATCCTGGGCGACTCGTTCTTCTTGATCGCTTTGTTCATCCCGAGTAAATCATTTATTTATGATTATGTGCACGCTTGCAGGGTGATCACAAGCTTCTGTTCCTCCCCAAAGTTTGGAGACTTCACTGATAGTATTTTTTTCAAATTTGAGGCGTTCCATGAATAGGAGAGTGGAACTCCATTCAATTCTTCCAACTCATATGCCCCATTTATTAAGAGCTCCGATACTCGGAAAGGGACCTCCCAAGCACGGCCGAACACACCACTTGATACCCCCGTTGCTTATCTCAGGACGAGCTCGCCAATGTTGAATCTACGGATTTGGACTCTGGAATTATAAAATTTTTCCAACCTTTGTTTATACGTAGCATTTTTGAAATCGGTCGTGAGTCATTTTTCTTCCAATAGGTCTGTGCTAAGGGCGAGTGCTTGATCGTTGGTGTGCTCGCCAAAACACATGGTCCGATGGCTCGGAATTTCAACTTCTGCTGGGATAACTGCTTTCGTACCAAACGCCAAGGCGAAAGGGGTTTTCGCAGTTGACATTCTGAAAGTAGTTCGTATGCCCATAGGATTTCCGGGAGCTCTTCAGCCCATCCTCCCCCCTTAGAATATCAAGTTTAGCCTTGAGGGTATGCTTGATGATTTTATTGACGGCTTAACCTTGTCCATTAGATTGGGGATAATATGGGGTAGAGTAATATTTTTTGATTCCCCAGCGAGCACAATTCTGTCGGAATTTACTTCCATAGAATTGTTTGCCATTCTCCGTTACTAACGATTGGGGGATTCCAAAATGGAAAATGAAGTTTTTCCAAACAAAATTCCACATTCTTTGCTTGGTGGCCTTCACAATAGCTTCGGCTTCCGCCCATTTGGTGTAGTAGTCAACGGTCCACAACATATTTAACCCCCGAAGTGCTAGTGGGAAAGGGGTCGATCAAGTCGATCCCCCATTTAGCAAATGGCCATAGACTGTAAACTGAGACGAGTTCTTCTGGTGGATTATGAATAAGTGGAGCATATACTTGACAATTGTGACATGCGCGAGCATAAGCGAGTGAGTCTTTTCTAAGAGTGGGCCAATAGTATCCTTACCTGATTACCTTGTGTACTAACGCGTGCTCGCCGGTATGGTTTCCGCACACCCTGAGTGAATTTGATCAAGAATTGTATGACCTTCTTCTGAAGTAACATACTTCAACAGGGGAAGAGAGAAACTTCTCTTGTACAGGTGCCCGTTTAGTATAATATAACAGGCAGCTTGTAGTTGGAGGCGAGCAGCTTGCGCTCTATTCTCTGGAAGAGAACCATTTTGTAAATAGCCTAGAATTGGAGTCATCCAAGTTTCCTGTTCGCGTGTCACCTGGGCGACCAGGTCCCTTGGCACTGCTGGCGAGCAGGTTGTGACGACTACAACGTCAGTTGTGTTTGACACACCTTCAACGGTCGCCAATCGTGCTAATGCATCCGCAAATGAATTTCCAACCCAGAGGAGCGGCTCAATGTATACTTGGTCAAACTGCTCGAGTAGTACCTTAGCCAACTGTTGGTATTGAACCATTTGCTCGCCTCGGGCTTCGTATTCACCTCTAACCTGGTATACGATTAGCTGTGAGTCACTATAAATCAGTAACCGTTGAATTCCCATTGTCATGGCCATATGAAGACTGCCGATGAGGGCTTCATATTCTGCTTCATTATTTATAGCTGGGAAATCGAAATGGATGGCCGTAGTGAAGGTTTGCCGGGTTGGGCTGATGAGAACCACACCCGCTCTGGCCCTTGTGCTCGTAGACGAACCATCGACATACATGTGCAATGGTTGATTTATTCCATGTTTGATCGGTTGTGGGTATGTCAATTCGACCATGAAATCGGCCATTGCTTGGCCTTTGATTGCCGTCCGTGGGGCGTACGTAATGTCGAAATGGCCTAATTCTACCACCCATTTGAGCAACCTTCCTGCTGTGTCCGGTCTGTGGAGGACTTGTCGTAGCGGAAAAGTGGTGAGTACCTCGACTGAATGATCGAAGAAATACGATCGCAGCTTGCGCACGCTCATGATGAGAGCATATGCCAATTTTTCTAGTGGAGGGTAGCAAAGTTCTGCGTCCTTGAGTACTTGACTTACATAGTAGATGGGCAGATGTTGTTGGAAAATAGAGGCACGTAAACACGTAATACATGTGCAGCGGAAATAAACAGTTCACCAACAACGAACATATAATTGCATAAACGATTACAATGATCATAACGAGAAATCTTACAGTAACTCGAGAGCAGATTTCTCTACTATGGTATCCACGTAATCCCCAATCACGGATTTGCACGGATTTGCCAGCGTTTAATCTCGAGACAAATTTGCTAGGAAAATTCAAACTCTAGATTTTATGGAGAAAATAAGAAGTCATCCTTTTTGTGAATCCCAATAGCTTGTATATATAGGGAGGCTTAGCTTATTTCCCAAGCTAGCCCAATTAGGGAAATAAAATCCCTAATCTTGAATTAAATTAATTCCCTAAATATAAATCTCTACAGATTTAAATGCCTTATATGAAAATCTCTACGATTTATTTCCATATACATTAAATCCTACAATTATATTCCAAATATAATTATTGGGAATTCTTATTTAATTAAATTCATTTTAATTAAATATTAATAATAATTAATTCTAAATTAATCTATTATTAATTACTTCTCCATAAATTAAATATTAAATCCAATTTAACATTTAATCAACCAACTATAATCCGTACAAGGGAACTACTTTTTGTGTGACCCATAGACCCTCATATACCGAGCGATTAGTCAAACTAACGGTCTTAATTGAACCCTAGACAATAAATCAGACATTCTCAATATATGAGGTACGTTGCGAGAAACGTGCAACTACCTGTAACTGAAACATGGGCTATTATGATTTCCTCCTTTCATTCATGAATACTCGATTAAGTCTTGAACATGATGAAGTGTCTATTCAAATAACTTAATCATATTATATTTAATCACTAATTGATCCTGTATGTCACACTTAGCCACAAAGTTTAAGTTGACGTGCATCGGCCGATGACTTTGATCCAATTATGATGAGAAGATGAGTATTCTCTCTAAATCCACATTGAGAAATGAATCTTATTCTTGGCTCAACTACCACGCACATTCACTTCCTGATGAACCCAATCCAAGCCATATCTACCCATAGACGGGTGCAAGCATCGGTCATGGTCAAAGTTCATCATCCCACACATGTCGTGCGTAATGACCTCAAGTCAAAGGAGTATCGCATTGCTCCCACTAACCGAGACACCCGTAGACACATATAGTGGAAATACATCAAACGGTTTCTCGGATGGGTATACCAATACCCTCTAAGGTATTTGTGCATCCATCATGACATACCTAGTATCTCGTAGTAAGAGTATGATGCAGATCACACATCAATCTCCATTGCATCATCAATACCCCATTCTTGATGATCCTTGATCGGGGCTATTTGAGAATCATGCTTAAGTCATCTGAGTTCTCACAACCTCAATGACAGCAATGACTCATGGGAACACTTCTATGAATAAATGCACACAATCAAACATAATATTCAAACAAGTGTATTGCCATACATTAATATTAAATGAACTATAATATTAAATCAAACTGAATATCATCGAGTATTATGTCCTTACAATAGATTGTCTCTAGGACACTAACACTAACAATCTCCCACTTGGACTAGAGTCAATCACCTACATGTCTAACCCCTAGACCATCAAATGTCTAGTGTGTACATGAACACTCAGTGTTTTGGTGAAATGATCTTCCAAATTAAATATGCGGGAATACATTTTAATTCCGTTTCTCCTATCCTTATGATCCCTTGGATCAAATGATAAGTCTGGGTACATGTTTGTTTCTGTTTGCTGATCTCGGTTCATTTGCTTGCGCATTCGCACAAACGTTGTCTTAATACAACTTTATTAGACAACTGGCACTCGGAACTACCCCTAGTTCACTTAAGAACTATAAAATCCAGACAGCCTCCTTGAGGCTTCTGATACAGCAATGTACTCGACTTCGGTTGTTGAATCTGCGGTTGTTTTGCTTGGAACTATTCCAACTGACCGCCTCATTATTGAGAGTGAAACGTAACCTGACTGTGATTTGTAATCATCACAGTCAGATTAGAAACTTGTGTCAGCTTAACCAGTCACTACTAGTTCTAACTGTCCACCATAGACAAGGAAACATTCTTTAGTTCATCTAAGATACTTCAAAATGGTCTTGATAGCAATCCAGTGAGACTCACCCGGATTCTGTTGGTATCTATCATTGATGTTGATAGCGTAGGCCACGTTTGGCCTAGTGCAAGTCATGGCGTACATGATTGACCCAATTGCTTATGCATATGGGACATCTTTCATGTGCTTGATATTAGCTTCAACAGAAGAACATTCCTTCTTTGATAGCTTTATTCCATGATTTGCCAATAGAGATCCTCTCCTAGAGTTCTCCATCTCAAAACGCTTCAACACCTTGTCTACATAGGTGGATTGTGACAACCCCAACATCCTCTTGGATATATTCCTATGTGGATCTTGATCCCTAAGATGTAGCAGACTTCACCAAGATCCTTCATCATGAAGGTCTTTGACAACAAATCTGTAACGGACTACATTAACGGGATGTTGTTTCCCAAAATCAATATGTCATTGACATACATGATTATGAAAACAATATTCTTCCCGTTGCGTACAATAAACGCAGGGATCTTCCGGATTTCTGATGAAGGCAAAAGACTTGATAGCTTCATCAAATTGGATGTTCCAACTCCTAGAAGCTTGCTTCAATCCATAGATGGACCTCTTCAGCTTGCATATTAGATTAGAATTTGGCTTAGATGTAAAACCTTCCGGTTGAGTCATAAACACTTCCTTATCAATGTTTCCATTGAGGAAAGTTGTTTTGATATCCATCTGCCAAATCTCATAATCATAGTGTGCTGCTATCGCAAGTAAAATTCGAATGGACTTGATCTTTGCAACTGGTGAGAAGGTCTCATCATAGTCAGTGCCTTCGCGTTGACTATTACCCTTCGCCACCAACCTAGCTTTGTAGGTTTGTACTTTGCCATTTGCAAATGGGTCTAACCCCTTTAGGCAACTCAACCAAGTCCCATACTTGATTGGTGTACATCGAGTCCATCTCGAATTTCATGGCTTAATGCGACTTCCCTGAATCAATATCTAATATTGCTTCAGAGTAAGTATTAGGATTGTCCTTATCCGGTATGTCCACATTAATGAGTTCCTCCAAGAGGTAACCGTATCTAATGGGCGGATTAAGATTACTAATTGACTTACGGAGCTGTGGTTGTGCAGGCTGTATATTCTGATCGTGAAAATTTTGTGGTGCATCAATTTAATCAATGTCCGGAGAGTCCTCAAGAGCTACACTTTCAGATGCCTCTTGGGCGGGAGCTTGAACTATGTTGTTCTCATTCAGCCCACTTGGAGGTTCTTGCACAGGCAAGCCAACTCCAATTACGCTCCCACTGGCTGAAAGACGATCACCTAGTGAAAGACTCCCACCATGAAAGTTGATGAATGCTCCCACTGATTCCTTGTCATGTTGATTTGACAAGATGTCAGTCTCTTTGTTAATTTTTGGCTCTTGAATTTCTTCAAGTTCTATCAGCTTACGACCTTGTTCCAAAAACACATAGTCTTCTTCGAGGAACTTGGTCTGCCTAAAAACAATCACTGATTATTTCTCAGGTAGATAGAAGTAATATCCTCTAGTTTCCTTAGGATATCCCACAAAGTAATCATTTCCACCTTTGGATTCCAACTTGTCGGTAAGCACCCTTTCCACAATCACGGGGCAACCCCATGTCTGATATGTGTAAAAGTTGGCTTCTGGCCACACCATAGTTCATATGGTATATGCTCAATCGATTTAGATGGAATCCTATTCAGAATTTAGATTGAGGTTTGTAATGCGTATCCCCATAAGAATGTCAGAAGAGAGAAAAAGCTCATCATGGACCTCACCATGTCTAACAGGGTTCGATTTCTCCTCTAGAACACACCGTTTATCTGAGGTGTTCCGGGAGGAGTCCATTACGACTGGATTCCATGTAACTTCAAGTAATCAGTGAATTCATGACTAAGGTATTCACCTCCTTGATCTGATCGAAGAGTCTTGATATTCTTACCAATTTGCTTCTCTACTTCAGCCTTAAACTCTTTGAATTTCTCAAAAGATTCGAATTTGTGTTTGATAAGATACACGTATCCATATCTTGAGAAATCATCAGTAAAAGTGATGAAGTATCCGAAGTGACCCCTAGCTAGAGTGGACAACGGTCCACAAACATAGTTGTAGATCAACTCTAGAACTTCTTTGACATGCACCCCTTTCCCTAGAAAAGGGTATGTTGATCATCTTGCCCATGAGATAAGATTTACAATCTCCATAAGACTCATAGTCGAATGGGGTTAAGTAGTCTAACTTTCTTAACCTTGCAATTCTTTTTTTCGTTTACATGATCAAGTTCCACAATGCCATAAGTAAGTCGGGTTTTCATGACTACTAAGTTTGAGTCTTTTACTTTGTATTTTAAGAACATCATATCCACAATGCAACAAATATATGTTGCGAGTAATAGAAAGAACTAGATGACAATCATTAAGTTCTAATCTAATACCAAAAGGGTAAGTCTAACACATAAGTCCCCACACGTTCAGGAGCAACTCTTGCTCCGTTCCCACATTAGTGCAAATGTGAGGGCCAAATTCGGTATCGAATACCAAGTAGTTATCGCTATTAGTGGACATGTTAATCTTAATAACAAACATACATGTTCTAGTGCTAGAAGCACCTAGTGCCTTCTTTCCAGCAACCAAAACCTCACAGTCCTTCTTCCGGTGCCCTCTTCTACTTACAGTAGAGGCACACATCTTTGTTTGCCCTCTCCTTCTTTTGAACACCATCTTAGTGATAGTGAGCTCAAAAGTCTTGAGCACGTTGTGAAATTCAGGCATGGTCGCATCTGTCTTATTCATATTGTTGTTCACAATGAAGCTAAAATATGAACTCGGAAGCGACTGGAGGATAGCATAAATGAAAACGTTGGTCTTTTAGCTCAAAGCCTAAATTACCAAGTTTCTCAATTAGGCCTATCGTCATCAGCACATGAGGTGAAATCTTCCCTTCTTTGGCTAACTGACATCTGAACAGATCTCTCATCACTTCATAAATCTCATAACGAGATTCAGAATCAAAGAGATCCTTCAGATGCTTGAGCATTTAGAAGGGATCCATTTTCTCATGTTGCCTATGTATGTTGGGAGTCATGCCGAGCAACATCACACACTGAGCCTGGAAAACATCCTTTTGATGCTTCTTCTGAGCTGCTACTCAAACGTGGCTACCTCAGAGTACCAGCTGCAAGGGTAACCGGGATAGACGTGTCCAACATGTACTCAATCTCATCTTGCCTTAGCACCAAACACATGTTTCGGTGCCAGTCCAGAAAATTTTGGCCTAGCCAATTTCGTTTGTTTCCAAAACACATCTCAATAACAGTTATACATTTCAACCAACCAAGAGAAATAAAATAAAATGTGAATTAAAACACATAATTCTTATTATCAATATTCAGCAATCAAAATAAACATGGCCTTTCTTTTGTGTTCATTTTGTCTCCATTATTTTCACATACTTAACGACCTCATCGGAAAAGTACGAATTTATATCAAATATAAATTATAATGGACTAGGATCCACATTACTACTATCATAATCCCAGCGAGGGCTGATCATTACAATAGCATAACTGGTAGGTCTCCAAACCAATTACAAAACTGCAATTCCTAGTTAGTCGAACCTAGTTCAACTGATGTCCCTTACCCTTTGTTCCCCGCGAGGGCTAGAAAAACAAAGTTAAGTTGGTCTACAACCATCAAGCGACGACATTACATGTCCCTATAAAAGTCCGGTTAGATGTAGATCCGAGCAAAAGATGAGTGTCTTTAAGTACTCATTGGAACGAAATCTCTGGTTTACTTTTAATTTTGATGGAAGACATCTTATCAAATTAATGAGAAAACTATATTTTAGTGAGGAATATTTTAAAGGCGGTGTATTAATTGCTTAATTGAGATCCAACATGATGTCTAAGTCATATTTGAGCAATTACGGGTGCCGCCTACCCAAACATGACATATGCGAACTTACAAATATTTAGGCGCCGTCTACCCAAACATTTAACACAGTCCGACAAATATTGGGCGCTGCCTACCCAAACAGTTATAACGCGGACTGTAAAACGGGTTAACTAATTTAAAATGATTAAACAAGTTAACAATGAGTTTTAATAAATCCTTTTAAAAATGAGCTTTAAGTCCAATTAAAGTTTCAGTTTTAAGATTATTAAAATACAATTAATCCAATTAATTGTTTATTGGTCCAACCAATTTTAATTTCAAAAGTACAAATAAAATTCTAAAATTTAAGTTTTAATTTCATTTGTTTTCGGGGGCTCAGGTGCAAATTTCAAAATTTGCACGGGAGGGCCTGTCTCAAATCAAATTTGCAAAACAACCCTCCTACATCATCACCCTCCAATCGAATCCAATCCAAAAAATTTCAAACACCCAATTCGACCAAAATTACAGAATCCAATTTCATCATAATTAATCAAATTAATCAACCCATTATTCTCGAAATAGGAACCCAAAATTTAGATTCGTCATTCAGAGAAAAACAACGGGTTCGACGAAATCGGCATCAGCGACGCGGCGGGACGCACCATAAAGCCTACGCGAGCTGCCAGCATCACCTCCAGCGTGCAGGCAGCTTGTCGTTGACAACGAGCTGGTGGAAGGGGGTCGCGCGGAGCCGCACCCCCTTGAGTGAAACCTGGTTCAAAACCATATCTCAAAATCGACGGGGAAGAGAAATCGAGACGGCGGCGCATCGCCACTGACTCTTCCCAAATCCGGCGACACGCCGCCTTGAATCACGTCGAGATGGGCACACCGGCCAAGTCCCGAGTGACAACAAGCGACGAGAGTCGAAATCGGAGAGAATCGGTGGTGAACCACCAAGAATCGAGGCGGAGGCGTTCGTCTCCAAGACGGATCGCGTCGAAGACGACGGTGGAGGCGCGAATCGGACCGCGGTGCCTAGCACCGGCCTTCAGCGACGCGGCATAGCACCGCCGGTCGAGAACGTCTTGAATAGCAGGTGGGGACGGCGAATCCCCATCGAGGGGTAACCCTAGGAATCGGTGGGGATGAACAAAACAAACAATCGAGCGCAACAATGAAACAAAAGGGGTGCGGTATCAAATACCGTGCCCCAACAATTTAAAAAAAATCTTTTTAATTAAAATAAGTTTTTAATGCAATTATAAACAAGAGCCTGGAGCTCTGATACCACTGTTGGAAAATAGAGGCAAGTAAACAAGTAATACATGCGCGCGGAAATAAACAGTTCACCAACAACGAACATATAATTGCATAAACGATTACAATAATCATAACGAGAAATCTTACAATAACTCGAGAGCAGATTTCTCTACTATGGTATCCACGTAATCCTCAATCACGGATTTACTCGGATATACCAGCGTTGAATCCCGAGACGAATTTGCTAGGAAAGTCCAAACTCTATATTTTATGGACAAAATATGAAGTCGTCTTTTTTGTGAATCCCAATAGCTTGTATATATAGGGAGGCTTATTTCCCAAGCTAGCCCAATTAAGGAAATAAAATCCCTAATCTTGAATTAAATTAATTCCTTTTAATTTAATTCCCTAAATATAAATCTCTACGGATTTAAATGCTTTATATGAAAATCTCTACGATTTATTTTCATATACATTAAATCCTACAATTATATTCCAAATATAATTATTGAGAATTCTTATTTAATTAAATCCAATTTAATTATATATTAATAATATTAATTTCAAATTAATCTATTATTAATTACTTCTCCATAAATTAAATATTAAATCCAATTTAACATTTAATCAACCAACTATAATCCGTAAAAGGGAACTACTTGTTGTGTGACCCATAGGCCCTCATATACCGAGCGATTAGTCAAGCTAACGGTCTTAATTGAACCCTAGACAATAAATCAGACATTCTCAATATATGAGGTACGTTGCGAGAAACGTGCAACTACCTGTAACTGAAATATGGGCTATTACAATTTCCTCCTTTCATTCACGAATACTCGATTAAGTCTTGAACATGATGAAGTGTCTATCCAAATAACTTAATCATATTATCTCTAATCACTAATGGATCATGTATGTCACACTTAGCCACAAAGTCTAAGTTGACGTGCATCGGCCGATGACTTTGATCCAATTATGATGAGAAGATGAGTATTCTCTCTAAATCCACATTGAGGAATGCTTCCTATTCTTGGCTCAACTACCACGCACATGCACTTTGTGATGAACCCAATCCAAGTCATATCTTCCCATAGACGGGTGCAAGTGTCGATCATGTTCAAAGTTCATCATCCCACACATGTCGTGCGTATTGACCTCAAGTCAAAGGAGTATCGCATCGCTCCCACTAACTGAGACACCCATAGACACATATAGTGGAAATACATCAAATGGTTTCTCGGATGGGTATACCAATACCCTCTAAGGTATTTGTGCATCCATCATGAGATACCTAGTATCTCGTAGTAAGTGAGATCTTACTACACTCTCTAAGAGTATGATGCAGATCGCACACCAATCTCCATTGCATCATCAATATCCCATTCTTGATGATCCTTGATCGGGGTTATTTGAGAATCATGCTTAAGTCATTTGAGTTCTCACAACCTCAATGATAACAATGACTCATGGGAACACTTGTATGAATAAATGTAAACAATCAAACATAATATTCAAACAAGTGTATTGCCTTACATTAATATTAAATGAACTATAATATTAAATCAAACTGAATATCATTAAGTATTATGTCCTTACAATAGATTGTCTCTAGGACACTAACACTAACAGATGTGTGGTACCTTATGCCCAGACGAGTACATCGCTGATTGCGTGTTCAGATGCGGCTAGGTACAGAAAAAGTTGCTCGCCCAGAATTGGTTTGGAGAGGATTTGTGTGTCCGCCAAGTAGCGTTTTAAGGATTCAAATGCACTCTGGCCGTGTTCTGTCCACTGAAACTTCCCTTTCTTTAATGCATCAAAGAAAGGCTTAGATTTGTCCCCGGTTCGAGATACGAAATGGTTTACGGATGCCAGACACCCTGTTAGTTTCTGGACTTCCTTCACGTTTTTGGGGGCTTACATGTCGAGCATGGCTTGAATCTTCGAAGGATTTGCATTATTTCGGGTTCAACTTCATGTTGAACGTTCGGAGAATCTCAAAGGTTTGTATTAAATGGTCAAGATGATCTTCTTTGTGCTCGATTTTGACCACGATGTCGTCAATGTATACTTCGATGGTCCGCCCGATGTGCTCGTCGAACATTTTGTTCACCAATCTTTGATATGTTGATCCAGCATTTTTTAATCCAAATGGCATACGTTTCCAGCAATACATGTTTTTTTCATTGCAGAACGATGTGCTCTCTTGATCGTCTGGATGCATGGGAATTTGATGATAGCCAGCAAATGCATCTATAAATGTCATGAGTTCATGTCCCGCCGTATTATCAACCAAATAGTCGATATGTGGTACTGGGAAGTTGTCTTTGGGGCATGCTTTATTCAGATCCGTGAAATCGATTCATAACCTCCAGGTTCCATTTGGTTTCTGGACGAGCACAGGGTTTGAGAGCCATTTTGGGCACTTGACTTCTCGAATGAGTTTATTATCGAGCAACTTTTTAACTTTGATATCTAACGCGGCATATTTTTTCGGGCCAAATTTCCTGCATTTTTGGATTATTGGGGTTCGAGTTGGGTCGATATTGAGGTGATGACACGCATGTTTAGAATCGATGTCGACCATGTCCTCATGGGACCAAGCGAACACATCCAGGTTAGCTCGTAAGTGTGCAATCATTTCCGTTCGGAGAGGTTCTGGAAGTTCTGAACCGATGAAAATTTCTAGATCCGGTCTGGTCGAATCGGCCATGACGGATTCCAATTGTTCTACAGGCTTTGCTCTTCTCTTCTTTTACTTCCATCGGGGATCAACGGCCAACCCCCGTTGATTGCATTCAACTTCCATAGGGTCGAAACCTAAATGAGGTTCCAAATCTGGTAATTCATGATCAAGTTTCCCGTCAGGTTGATCTATATTCATGGGATCGGGAACTTGCTTAGTCACCTCGGGCACTATGTTCACCTTTGATGATGTGTTTGCTTGGGGCGTTGTGTTCGTTTTGACTTCGGGTTGACTTGATTCTCCGATTTCCCAAACTCGTTCTATCATGCTAACGACATCTTATGTTTTGGGTGCACATGATAGTGATTTTCTCTAGTCGCCCTTTAAGCTGCCCATTCCCTCGAGAGTTGGAAACTTTACACAATAGTAGTAAGTTGAACAGGCTGCTTTAAATTCTTGGATGAACGGGCGGCCTAAAAACCCGTTATAAGTTGACGGAGCATCGACGATTACAAAGTCTAGCATTCTAGTTCGTCAGATCTCCGGATTTATAGTTGACTCTAACTCAACTCCTAGTCTGATCAAACCATAGGGCCGGGTTATAGATTCGTCGAAACCCATTATGGTATGATCGCATGGTTCGATGTACATACTTAAGTACCCCACTTGCTTCTCCATTTGATAAAAAGTATTAACGAACAGAATGTTCGCATACGCCCCGGTGTCTACCAGGAGGCGGTGTACCTTTAGACCAAGAAGTCAGGCACTGATAGTTAGAGAGTCATTGTGGGGGGTGATAATGTCATCGAGGTCATCCTCTGAGAACATGATTTGGTGAGAAAGTTGCGTGTCGGCTGATGTGCTTGCCACATTCACCTGGTGGATGCTTTGCATGGCGCGCATCTCCATTTTCTTGCGTCTGTTTGATAGAGTTGGTGCCTGATAGCACCCCCCCCACTAGTCCATAGTCCAGGTGGATCATATTAATTTACTGCCCCTCACGTTCTTTGTCAGTGGTCGGAGCTCCTTTCTTGGGCAGCTCCAGTTGTCGGCGGAATTCTTCTTGATCGCTATCCGACATATTCTCTACCTTGCTCTTTTTCCTTGGTTAGCTCGACTTTTCTGATCGTACTTCCCTATTTGCCAGCTTTTTGAGGTATTGAGTGAGACAATTTTCCTCGTATAACTTCCAAAGTTGTCTAAGAAGGTCGCGACATTCATCGGTGTTGTGACCCATAAATTTGTGATATGAGCAAAATTTAGAAGTGTTATGACCTAGATTTTATGTCTAGGGCAACTTAATAATATTAAATGGGATCGATCAGGTAACAAATAACAGATATGAAATACGCTCAAATTTGGTTACCCAGTTCGTCTTTTGAATAAGACTACGTCTGTGGGCGTCCAAGCCATGAGTATTTTATTATTATTTTCTGCCTATAATTCTAAGTTTTTTCGTCCTCTTTCAATGAATAGTACAGGTTATACTTATAGACAAGAAATTAGGTCACAGATCTTCGTGGGCTTCCTTCGGCGGGCTTTCGAAAGCTCCAGCCGCCAGGGTTAGGGGATTTCCGGTCAATCCAACGATTTCTTCATCTGGATACACTTTCCTTGCTTACCCCCCTGATAGGCCCGGTGGAAAACCCATGAAATGAGGAATAATCATGAAATGCATATAAAACAGGGGTGAAGGAATGGTGATTACAGATTTTTGCGTTTTAAGCTCATGTGTTGTGTTTTGCTTATAATCGAATGCATATGACAATATAAGAACATAAAGCAATAAAGAACACAACAAAGTATAGTGGTTCGGAGGCTCAAGCTCCTACATCCACTCTCCCTGTTCCTAGGGAAATTCCTTCCAACTGGACTTATCACCCTCTCGGGTTCGCCTCGGGACTTATCACCCTCCACGGGATTGCATACAGATGTTTACCGAGTTCACACTCCAACGGGACTTATCACCCTCACTCGGGATTGCCTACCCTCCCTTTTGGGATTGCTAGATGTTTATCGAGTTCACACTCACCTACAAACTTAACCGACTGATTTGGGTAAGGTTTGTTTGGTTTCCAACTAGGTTGAGATTTTCCCTTACATTTGTTTAGCCTCAATGCTAAGGTTGGGAAAATCTCTCTAAGCTTAGGATACATCGTGGGTTGCTTAGATTAGGTTCTAGAACACTCTTTGAATATATTTGTATATCTATAGACTTGTGTTCTATGGTGGGAATGCTTGACTATAAGGCTCTTGGCTCTGTAGCATCTTTTGCATTTTCTCCACACTTAATTTGATGGAAGATCTTGTATTTATAGTGTGGATTTGAATGTTACCGTTGGAGAGAATCACATTCAAATCCATACTATTCTTTGTATGTTCTGCAGCTTTTCCAGGCTGGTTGTCTTCATCTCATTAGTCCATGTCACCGATTTAATTCTATTTATATTCCTCGATTCCTCGCCTTGGAATCATTCAGGATTCTCTGAGTCTCAGTGTCTTCAGAGACATACTGAGTCTCAGGATTCTATCTGAGTCTTTAGGTTTACCTGAGTCTCAGATTTCTCATCTGAGCCTCAGGATACTTGATTCAGCAGACTTTTCTTCAATGGACCTTATGTCGATCAGCATCTTGACACTCGCCGACCGAGTTGGGTTCTCTGAATTCGAGACATCGACCTTCAGTCACTTTGACTCATCTATATCGATTTCTTCTTTTTCGATCTTGATCAGCTCGACTGATCGATCAACACTTCTTCCGATCAATATCTCCGGATAGCATCAGTCTCAATTACATTAGGTTTAGCATATCGGTTTAGCACATTTGATCTCAATCACGTCGATCTTGATCATCCGCTCATCTTCATATTTGATCTCGATCACGTCGATCTCGATATCAGTCTCATCTGCTCCTCTTCTGATCTGCAACCTTCTCTTCCGATCTTACGGGTCGGTTTTTTTTATCGATCGGCTTGCTTAGCTTTTTCTTCTCTTACGATTTTGCCTGACTCATCGGTTAACTTTCGAATTCATCTAACTTCATCCGATCTCGATCGGTCTTCGTCTCTGACCTCATCGATCTCGATCATCTACGTCTGATTTCGTGAGTTCCCCCTCAATTTGTTCTCTCGTTCCCCCTCAACTTGTTATCTGTAAATTAGCTTTAATAACACAAGTTGATAATGTTTTGGCATAATTCATCAAAACTAAAATATCCCAACACCCCCGATATCCGCGCCCCTAATTATCTGCATCTTTACCATAGATATCCGTCTGAGATCACTTCCGACCTGCGGTGTCTTTCAAGGTCGCCCGCGACGTTCATTCTCTTTTCAAGCCGCTCCTTGACCTTCTCAGTTCAACAGAAGTCGCTCCGCGGCCTCATGATTCCTATCAAAGTCGCTCTAAATGATTGCTTCACCGGGTTGGAATGTTTCATGGTACAACAAGAAGCATTGAGATGGTTTTTATCCCTTGTAATTCTCCGAGGTTTCTCCAACATATCTCGGTTTTTGATTTGGTTGAAGTGCATGTGCCTCGGTCCCTTCCTCAAAAGGTTTAAAGGAACCTGGGGGTTTATACTGTTGGAGAATTAATTGCCCGGATCTATTCGGGATAAATATTTAAATACAAATTTAATTCTAACAATTATTACTAGCATGAATTAATCCTATATTAATTCAAATAATAATTCAACAACAAATCATGCATACAAATCGTCACATAAATCCTACGCATGCGGAATTGCTAGGAGTTTACGTGAACTAACCTCTCGGAGTGACAACCGTTGAGAAGATGGATCCCGTTCACACGAACACACCAAAAAACCTTCTCAAGTATTCCCTCGTCCTTGTCCAATAATCTGGTGGTAGGATGCTCGCGAACAATTAACAAAAGGGGAAATAAAATTATGTTGCACCACCTTTGTGGATTTCTAATTTTTCCAACACATGGAATTGTCTTGGGGATGAAAAATTCATCCCCTATTTATAATACTAGGGGTGGCCGATTTTTTGCCATGGAATAAGATGGGAAAATCTTTTTCTTGATCTCCAAGAAATCTTGAATATATCCAATATATTCTTTTCTCCTTAATTAAAATATTCCACAAAAATCTCACCTCCTTATATTAAGGGGTTTCCGAAAATCATCAATTAAATAGGGAAGAAATAGGATCTTTGACTTTTCTTGAATTTATGAGATAACCTTGTATTCCAAGAATACATATTCCATAAAATCTTTCCAAGAAAATCTTTTCTCTCTCTTCCTTTAATTATTTTCAAAATTTTATGGAAAATTAGGGAACAATAATTTATTTTATTTTAAACACCTTTTTCAGTTATTGGACTTTATCTTTGGGCTACTTGAGGGGCCTTTAGGAGAATTAAGATTGGACCTTCCAATGGACCTTGAATTCCCAATATTGAGCCACAATATTATTCAAGCTGTTGGTCCTGGTGAAAAATCCATTTTGCGCGTGCGGAAGCAAACATGACAAGCGATGCATATAAAACAGGGGAGACGGAATGGTGATTCCAGATTTTTCTCTTTTAAGCTCATGTGTTGTATCTTGCTTATAATCGAATGCGTATGACAAGATAAGAACGTAAAGCAGTAAAGAACACAACAATGTATAGTGGTTCGGAGACTCAAGATCCTACATCCACTCTCCCTGTTCCTAGGGAAATTCCTTCAAACACTTCCTAAGGTTTTCTGACTACCTCATTAGTTTACTAACCTTTCTACTTTGAGCTTTCTGACTACCTCTGTAGTATACTAACTCAAACTGGACTTATCACCCTCTCGGGCTCGCCTCTGGACTTATCACCCTCTCGGGATTGCCTAACAACTACCTCACTTCACCACTAGTTATCTCTTACGAGAATGGGGTTTGGGTTTGGTGTTGTCTCCAACTATGGTGAGATTTTCCCTTACATTTGTTTAGCCTCAATGCTAAGGTTGGGAAAATCTCTCTAAGCTTAGGATACATCGTGGGTTGCTTAGAACACTCTTTGAATATATTTGTATATCTACAGACTTGTGTTCTAGGGTGGGAATGCCTTGAGTATATGTCCTCTTAGCTCTGTAGCATCGTGTGCTATATTCTCCAATCATCCACACTTAATTTGATGGAAGATCTTGTATTTATAGTGTGGATTTGAATGTTACCGTTGGAGAGAATCACATTCAAATCCATACTATTCTTTGTAAGTTCTGCAGCTTTTTCAGGTTGGTTGTCTTCCTCTCATTGGTTCACGTCAGCTGGATTTCAACGACTATATTCCTCAGTTTCTTCGAACCCGGAACATTGTGTTTATACTAAGTATTCATAATTCTTTGAGTCTTGATGAATTCTTTGTGCCTTCAGATTCTCTCGAGTCTCGGTGTCTTTGAGACATCCGAAGTCTTCATCTCGAGTCTTGGTTTCTCGGTTTCATCTTGAGTCTTGATTCTCGATTTCACATTGAGTCTTGATTCTCGGTTTCATCTTGAGTCTTTTTAAACTTCAGTTTCATACTGAAACTTCAGATTCTCAGTTTCATACCGAGTCTTCAGAAACTTTAGTTTCATACTGAAACTTCAGTTTCTTCAGAAACTTACTGAGTCTTCAGAATCTAGCCTTATCTATATATGTCGACTATACACGGTGCAGATAACATCCTGAACACTCTAAAACTGAATCCTGACTCATCTATCAAGATTATCCTGAACATGTCATACTCAGGGGTTTTGGGATCTAATCAAAATCCTCTTTATTAAATTCATTTCCCAACAATTTCCCCCTTTTTGATGATGTCAAAACCATCTTGTTACAAAATACTTAACCTATACTCAGGTTTCAGTTTTTCCTATTACAAGAATGGTATATCTCTCAACAATTACTTCAGCAATGAATCTCCCAACAATTTCATCACCAAACAACAATAATCAGGCATATCAAATATAAAGACATGTAAAAAGATAATGAGGTATTATCTTTGAGCATAAAAAAGTTTTATTGATGTATGATAGCAGTTACAGATTACAATGAACATATCAGAAAAATAAAGACAAAAACATAAAGAATTACAAGAGTCTTCAGTCTTGGTCTTCAGTCCTCTTGATCTTCAGCTCGGCTCCTGGCCTCAGGTCTATCTGAGCTCTCAGTGTCTTCAGTGACATACTGAGTCTCAGGTTTCTTGATTCAGCGGACTTTGTCTCGATCCGGGCATCTCGACACTTTTCAGCCGACCGATTTCTTCTTACTTCAGACATCCTGACCCTCAGGTCCTTTTTTTTTTACTTACTGACCCTCAGGTTTCTTGACCTATACTGAGTCTCAGTTCACTTTACTTACTGAGCCTCAGATCACTTTTACTCAGGCTATCTGATTTCTTCTTTGCCTGATCTGATCAGCTTGACTAATCAGATCAACATATCAGAATAGCATCAGGTCATCATATCAGGTTAGCATATCAGGTTTATCATATCTGATCTCGATCACGTCTGATCTCGATCAGTCACTTTTGCTCATCATCATATCTGATCTCGATCACGTCTGATCTTGATCAGTCTCTTTTGCTCATCTTCTGATTTGCAACATTCTCCTCTGTTTTGCTGGCTTTAGCTTTTCTTCTCTTCTGATTTTGCACAGCTCATCAGTTGACTACGGAACTCATCTAACTCATCTGATCTTGATCAGTCTCGTCTGCAGCCTCGTCTGATCTTGATCATCTACTTTTGATTCCGTGAGTTCCCCCTCAATTTGTTCTTTCGTTCCCCCTCAACTTGTTATCTGTAAATTAGCTTGAATAACACAAGTTGATAATGTTTTGGCATAAAACAAAAAATATCCCAACAATTTCACAATTGATAATAACGCCAAAACATCAGAATATATGCATTTTCAAAGAAACAGGTTTTAAAAAAAAAAAAAAAGATATGTTCAGGTGTTCACTTAGTGAACTTTTTGAACTCCAGCTCTTATACCACTTGTTTGTATCAGATCAGAGACAGGTTTTAAAAAAAGATCTGCTCAGACGATCACATTGAAAAAGTAATCTTTTGAGCACCTGCTCTGATACCACTTGTTGGTCCTGGTGAAAAACCCATTTTGCGCGTGCGGAAGCAAACATGACAAGCGATGCATATAAAACAGGGGTGAATGAATGGTGATTCCAGATTTTTCTCTTTTAAGCTCATGTGTTGTGTCTTGCTTATAATTGAATGCGTATGACAAGATAAGAACGTAAAGCAGTAAAGAACACAACAATGTATAGTGGTTCGGAGACTCAAGCTCCTACATCCACTCTCCATGTTCCTAGGGAAATTCCTTCAAACATTTCCTAAGGTTTTCTGACTACCTCTGTAGTTTACTAACCTTTCTATTTTGAGCTTTCTGACTACCTCTGTAGTTTACTAACTCAAACTGCACTTATCACCCTCTCGGGCTCACCTCTGGACTTATCACCCTCTCGGGATTACCTAACAACTACCTCACTTCACCACTAGTTATCTCTTACGAGAATGGGGTTTGGGACTATGGTGAGATTTTCCCTTACATTTGTTTAGCCTCAATGCTAAGGTTGGGAAAATCTCTCTACGCTTAGGATACATCGTGGGTTGCTTAGATTGGGTTCTAGAACACTCTTTGAATATATTTGTATATCTACAGACTTGTGTTCTAGGGTGGGAATGCTTTGAGTATATGTCCTCTTAGCTAGCTCAGAGCATCGTGTGCTATATTCTCCACGCATCCACACTTAATTTGATGGAAGATCTTGAATTTATAGTGTGGATTTGAATGTTACCGTTGGAGAGAATCACATTCAAATCTATACAATTCTTTGTAAGTTCTGCAGCTTTTTCAGGCTGGTTGTCTTCCTCTCATTTGTCCACGTCAGCTGGATTCCAACGGCTATATTCCTCAGTTTCTTCGCTTCGGAACATTCAGGTTTATACTGAGTATTCGCCAAGAATTATCGAGTCTTGATAATCGCGTGCCTTCAGGATTCTCTGAGTCTGTGTCTTCAGAGACATACTGAGTCTTCATACTGAGTCTTCGGTTTCTCAGTTTCATACTGTAGGATCCCGATTCTGAAAACCCATTTTGCGCGTGCGGAAGCAAACATTTCATGTGATGCATATAAAAACAGGGGAGAGGGCAGAGTGTTTCCAATTTTTATCTTTTTAAGCTCATGTGTTGTGTTTTGCTTATAATCGAATGCATATGACAATATAAGAACATAAAGCAGTAAACAACACAACAATGTATAGTGGTTGGAGACTCAAGCTCCTACATCCACTCTCGCATTCTAGGGAAATTCCTTCCAATGGACTTATCACCCTCTGGGTTCGCCTCTAGATATTTAACGAGCTCTCACTCAAACGGGACTTATCACCCTCCACGGGATTGCCTCTGAGATGTTTCTGGAGTTCACACTCCAACGGGACTTATCACCCTCACTCGGGATTGCCTACCCTCCCTTTCGGGATTCTAGATGTTTACCGGAGTTCACACTCACCTACAAACTTATCCGACCAACCTGGTTTGGGTAAGGTTTGTTTGGTTTCAAGCGTGGTGAGATTTTCCCTTACATTTGTTTAGCCTCAATGCTAAGGTTGGGAAAATCTCTCTAAGCTTAGGATACATCGTGGGTTGCTTAGATTGGGTTCTAGAACACTCTTTTGAATATATGCGTGTATTTCTTGCTCAGTCTTCTATGGTGGGAATGCTAGATGATTTGGCTTGAAGGATGTTTCACGCATTTTTCCCACACCGAATTATGAAGGAAGAACTTATATTTATAGTGTGGATTTGAATGTTACCGTTGGATGGGGTCACATTCAAATCCATACTATTCTGTAGCTTCTTGTAGCTTTTCCAGGCTGGTTGTCTTCCTCTCATTGGTCCACGTCAGCTGATTCTAACGACTATATTCCCAGATTCCTCGCCTTGGAATCATTGAGATTCTCTCGAGTCTCGGTGTCTTGATTCCCATCCGAGCCTTCAGTCTATCGAGCCTTTAAGTGACTTCTCTTGTTCGGACCTTATGCGATCGACATCAGACTTTCGAGTGAGTTGAGTTCTCTGAATTCAGACATCCTGACCTTCAGGTCACTTTGACTCAGGCTATCTGATTTCTTCTTTGCCTGATCTGATCGCCTCGACTGATCAGATCAACATCTCAGGATAGCATCAGGTCAGTACATCAGGTTTAGCATATTAGTTTAGCACATTTTGATCTCAATCACGTCCGGATTTTGATCACCTGCTCATCTTCATATCGATCTCGATCACGTCGATCTCGTCGGTCTCATCTGCTCCTCTTCCGATCTGCAATCTTCTCTTCGATCTTACGGTCGTTTCTTTCGATCGACTTATGCGCTCTTCCGATCACCATATCGGCTGATTGTTCTTCCGATCATCGATCGGTCATTCTGGTCATCGATCTTCTAATCAGCTGGCTTAGCTTTTCTTCTCTTTTGATTTTGCACAGCTCATCAGTTAACTCGGAACTCATCTAACTCATCTGATCTCGATCAGTCTCGTCTGAAGCCTCGTCTGATCTCGATCATCTATGTCTGATTTTCGTGAGTTCCCCTCAATTTGTTTCTCGTTCCCCTCAACTTGTTATCGTAAATTAGCTTCAATAACACAAGTTGATAATGTTTTAGCATAATTCATCAAAACTAAAATATCCCAACACATACTGAGTCTTCAGATTCTCAGTTTCATCGAAGTCTTGATTCTCGGTTTCATCGAAGTCTTGAAACTTGATTTCATCTTGAAACTTCAAATTCTCAGTTTCATACTGAGTCTTCAGAAACTTCAGTTTCATACTGAAACTTCGGTTTCTTGAGAACTTCTTGAGTCTTGAATCTAGCTTCGATCTATATCTCCGCCGACTATACACGGTGCGAGATAACATCCCTAACACTCTAAAAACGAAATCGACTCATCTATCAAGATTATCCTGAACATGTCATACTCAGGGGTTTTGGGATCTAATCAAAATCCTCTTTATTAAATTCATTTCCCAACACAAGCCCATAAATATTAATTAATCCCACTACATAATTAATATTGCACTATCCATCTTAACCCATATTCCTGTTAATATGGCTCCCGATTATTATTTCCCGTGTTTAAGATTATCCAGTCCATTAATTAATTTAGGCCACTGAAATAGCTTCACATTAATTAACATCTTTTTCCTTGGTCAAGGAACGGCTCAACATTATTATCCATACCGGAAACTAATTCCACTTGCAAGATTTAGTATGATAAAACTTCTGAGCCTCCCAAGGGGACAAATCAAACAAGGCGTACTTGCACACGTTTCTCCGTATTAAATCTTAGCAATCGTCGTGCAACCAATAACATTGCCCAAGATACAAGGTATTGAATCTCACTGATTCTCTTCCCATCATAAGTCAAAGCAATGGTTATTAATTCCACACGATCCTATTAAGGGACGGAGATTAAGAAATAATGAACCACTGAGGTCTAATTCTTCTATATTCAGTACTGAAGAATTTATCCTCCTGCAGTTCCTATTCAGTGCATCATAATGCACTAGTGCAATCTCTTGGTCAAGAAAAGCCAATCTGAGCCTTGCACCTCAACCTTTCACGATGGTTTGTTCATTTCCATCTGGGTTGTGAATTCTGTACTTTTAGTTACAAGGGACTGTTAATTTAATCTTCTGTGATCTGGTATTACTAAATTAACTACAATGTAACACGTACTATTTATTGAATAGTTATGCAGTAAATATATGTAACATTCAATGATATTTAAAGCATCAGTGATAAATAATTTATTTCAGCAAATAAGACAGAAATTCAGTCTGGTTATACAAAGTAAAAGTATACTTTTCAGTATAACCCCAACATATACCCCCCTTCACCTATAGGCTTCTTATGACCATCCTGCTGGTTGCTCCCTCTTGGCCTGCTCGCGACTGAGTGAGCAGATCTTGCATTGTTATAATTTTGGACGCTCTCTCGCGAAAATCAGCATATATGTTCGGCCAGTCCTGATGCATTGCCTTCCACATGTCTGAATTTAGGGTCAATCCCCCGACTACCATGAGGATCTTGTCATCTTCTTCTACGGGGGCTCCATCATACAGGCGTCTATCGAATCTTTCTACGTACGCCCGATCTGATTCGCCCTTTAATTGAGAGAAATGTGCGAGTCATTATTTCGGGGCTTGACCAGCACACATGGACGAAAAATGGGACAAGAAACTTTGTCCTAGTTAAGTGAAAGATGCGATGGACGCTGTAGGTAAAGTCGAAAACCATCTGTGTGCCTGATCCCCCAAGGTCATGGGGAAAGATCGACACTATGTTGCATCGGTTGCTCCCATAGCGATCATATAATCTGTATACTTGCTGAGATGAACATGTGGATCTGACTTTGCGTCGAACATAAGGATAGGTGGTCAGTTTTTTGCCACCTTTTCATGTATTTCAGCCGCCATGATCACCGGGGCGAGCGGGGAGCACGGGATTGTGCCTACTCGCGGAAGTCCTTTAGTGGCAGCTAGATCAGCTTGTAAACCTTCGATTGCCTTTTGCATTTCTATGAATTTTGAAGTGTTGACCGATCATGAATGAGTGGTATCCTATCGTGAGGACCCTGAGGGTCATGCTCACGATGAGGCAATCCCCCCTTTCGTGATCGCTCAAGGCTATCCCTATGGCGTCGGACTGATAATCTCGTGTCGACATATTTCTTGGGCTCATGTTGCCGTTGTTGATGAGGGTGATCTCGAGGAGCAGAACGGGTTAATGTTTTTGCCCAATGCTCCTTTCCAGGGTCCTGACGTCTATTTTTTCCAATATGTTCCCTGTCTAATACCCTCAACCGTTCAAACGATGAACGCCTAGATCCTTGTGGCTACTCGTCGTCTGATACGTCTTTTGCCTTTTCGGCCACCTTTCGTGCGACTCTTTCTTTAACTTGCTCGCTATCAAGTATATGCGAGCACCGGTCTTCATCTTGTAATCTACTATAAGCATCAACAATGGTTAAGAAAAACTTATGACTTGAAACTGACTCAATAGAGAAGGGACCCCACAAGTCACAATGTATCAACTGAAAAATGGAAGTAGAAACAGATGTGCTAACAGGAAAAGGCAATTTCTTTTGCTTTGCCATAGGACAAATGTAACAAACATTGTGAACAACAGAAGTTTTGTCTACATTGAGATGTTTTATTTGAAAAAGCTTCTTAGTAAAAATGTGACCTAGCCTAGTATGCCACAGTGAAAAATCAGAAACATGGCTAACATAATTAGCATTTTTTAGTGAATCAGCAAACTGAGAAGACCTCATGCAATACATGCCACCATTTTGCTCATCAAAACCAATCATTCTCCTTGTTGAATTGTCCTGCAAGATGCAGTGTGAAGACAAAAAACTAACTGTGCAATTGGAGAATCTTGTTAAGTGTGATATAGATAACAAGTTGAAAGAAAAATCAAGAACAAAAAGCACATTGTAAAGTGTTAAGTATTCATTCAACACAATATTACCTGTGAGAATTGTATTATTTGGTAATTTAATGTTGATGTTAGCAAGTTCAGGTTTAGAGGTAAACATGGCTAAATCATAAATCATATGATCAGTTGCACTTGTATCTAGAATCCAGGTGAACTTATCAGATGAAAGAGAACTTAAACACATATGCATACCTGAGCCACTAACAAGTGGGGTAGAAGAACCCTCATCAAAAGCACCAGCGACTGAATGGACTCCATCAGTCTGCTTCTGCATCTTGGTGTAATTCAAAAACTGCTCAAACAGCTCCTGATTGAACAAAGAATTGGAAACTTGACTGGAGAATTGAGAATCATCATATGCTCTCTCAGAGCCAACCACCACAATTTTTGTATTAGGGTGATGATCATCCTTTCTAGGCCCTCTAGGACCCTTCCACCCTGGGGGATACCCAATCAACTGGAAAGACATATCCACTGTGTGTCCAAGACCCTGATAATGGGTACACTTAAGTGGCTTCTTCCTATCTTTATAGAATTTTCCACTTTTGACCATCATAGCCACACTATCAGATTGAATAGGATCACACCTATGAGCTCTCTGAGGCTCTTCTTGTAGCAAAAGAGAATAAACCTTTGCTAGTGACAAAGTGGAGGATTGCATTATTGTGCTCGATTAATCCACCTACCCGACACGTGTAAACCAAGATGCTCGCCAGCTCATCGGGCACGTGTACACTTATACTGGGTAAACATTCTGCTCGATCACCCGTGCTCGTCAAGCTTGACAAAACACTCTGTTCGGGTAGTTGTGCTCGACGATGTTCGACGCCCAAACAAACCTCAACCGCACCTAAAACGTTTGCTCGCCCGGAGAGCAGAGAAGAGGAACCTGCTCGCCCTCAGATAGCATGAACTAAGACACTTGGCCTACGGCCGCTTCTCTCAGGCGAGCATAATAGTCACTCAAGAACGGACACACTACAGCTAACACCAAGGCCAGGTCACCTGCTAAGCTATAACCACCTAGAGTACAAGTCGGAGACCTCAGAGGCAAGATAACACAGATGTCGACCAAAGGAGCAAGGCGATAAACGTGGCAGCCCCGCATATTCACTTGCATGACAAGAAATCGATAGCTCGTACTAGACAAGGCAGCACATGCTTATCAAAACTCTATAAATAGGCCCTCAAAGATCAAGAATAAGGTTGAAAAACTTACCCAATACAACTCTTGTATAAGCTTACCATCTCACAATACACTTGTGCTCGTCACAACTACATTATGTTCGATAAATTCTCAAGTCATAAATAATATAACACTGGCTTGGTGTGCCCCCAGACGTAGTCAACTTTGACGAACTGGGTCATCAAACTCTTATTTTAAACCTCATATAAGTAATGTGCTCGTCACACGTACGACGTGCTCGCCACGCACGTCAGGTGTCTGACACGTAATCTACTTTGTTTGTTTAGTTTCATACGTAACGCCACATCATATTTTCCATGCAACACGACTATGATGTCAAAATAAAAATATTAAGGAGTGATAATAGTACTGAATTTATTTTATCTGATTTCTATCATAAGTTGGGGATTATTCACCAAACTTCTTGTGTGGAAACCCCACAACAGAATGGGTTGGTTGAGAGAAAGCATCAACATCTTCTTCAGGTTGCTAGATCACTTCTATTTCAATCATCCTTACCTCTTAAATACTGGAGTTTCTGCATTCAAACTGCATGTCATCTCATAAATAGGATTCCCAGTTCTGTTTTACATAACAAAACACCTTTTGAGTTACTGCATGGGAAACAACCTGATTATGATTATATGAGAAATTTTGGATGCTTGTGTTTTGCAAACACCTTGTCTGTGCACAGGTCTAAGTTTGATAAAAGGGCCACAAAATGTGCATTTCTAGGGTATCCCTTAGAACTAAGGGCTACAGATTGCTGGACATTACTTCAGGTAAAAAATTTATTTCAAGAAATGTTGTTTTTCATGAGCATTTGTACCCTTTCTCTGATAAAACTGCTAGTTTTGATGTGGCTCAACAACCATCTTCTTCTATTGCTGGTTATGATGAGAATGACAACGTTGTTGATCCTTACATTGTGCATCATTCACATGTTCCTTCTGTTCAAGACATAACACAGGATATGCAACTTTTGTCTCTCAATTCTGATAATGTGCATTCTGATAACATTGATTCTATTTCTAATCATGATGAGTTAAGAAGTCTAGTAGAATTAAACATGCTCCAGCTTATTTGAGTGTTTACAATATTGATTTACCTAAGTATGTGCAACATTCTGACAAGAACATTGTTAACACTGATAAATTTGTTAATCATACTACAGTTCTGTATCCAATTTCAAACTTTGTATCCACGGAAAGATTATCCACTTCTCATAAAGCTTTCACAGCTTCTATTAGTCAGATTGTAGAACCAAAAACATATAGGCAGGCATGCACTAATGAAAATTGGAATATTGCCATGAAATGAACTTGATGCATTAGAAAGAACCAATACATGGTCTCTTGAGTCCTTACCTGAAAACAAGCATTGTATTGGTTGTAAATGGGTTTACAAAGTGAAATATAAGGCTGATGGTACTATTGAAAGATATAAAGCAAGGCTTGTTGCTAAAGGTTACACACAGGAGGAAGGAATAGATTATTTTGACACCTTTTCTCCTGTGGCCAAAATAACAACAGTCGGGATTTTACTCTCAATAGTTGTTGCAAAGAATTGGTGTATACACCAATGTGATGTGAATAATACATTCTTGCATGGTGAGTTAGATGAGGAGGTGTACATATTACCACCTCCTGGATATACTGTTCCTCCTAACACTGTTTGCAGATTGAGAAAGAGCCTTTATGGCCTCAAGCAAGCTTCCAAGCAGTGGTTCACTAAGCTATTTAACACTCTGATATCAAAAGTTTTGTTCAATCCAAGGCAGACACTTCATTATTTACTCAAATAATTGATGGTCAGATCATTATTCTCTTATGTTATGTTGATGACATAATCATTACTGGTACTTGTTTACAACATATTTTAAATGTTAAATCCTTTTTACATGACAAATTTACAATTAAAGATCTTGGAGTTTTGAAATACATATTGGTAATTGAAGTTGCTAGATCTGAAAAGGGTTTGCACTTGTGTCAAAGAAAATATATCTTGGATTTATTAGCAGATTCTGGATACTTGGCTAGCAAGCCTTGCACAACTCCAATGGATCCAAAGCACAAGTTTTTAGGTGATAATGTTCCTCTTCTTTCTAACCCTTCTAAATACAGGAGGCTAGTTGGAAAACTACTTTATCTTACCATTACTAGACCAGACATAGCATATATTGTCCAAACTTTATCTCAGTACATGAGCAAGCCCAATGACATTCATTTACAAGCTGTTTATAGGTTGCTCAGGTATCTTAAGTCCACCATTGGACAAGGCATGTTTTATCATACTAATAACAACTTCCAGTTGCAGCCTTACACTGATAGTGATTGGGCCAGATGTGAAGAAACCAGAAAGAGCATCACAGGATATGCAATCTACTTAGGAAACTCCCTCATTTCATGGAAATCCAAGAAGCAAAACACAGTGTGTAGGTTATCCACTGAGGCAGAATATAGGGCCATGTGTTCAACCTCCTGTGAAGTGCAATGGATACTTTATATACTTCAAGACTTGAAGATACCACACACTCAAGCTGTCAACATGTTTACAGACAACGGATCTGCTTATTGTATAGCCCATAATCCATGCCTACATGAAAAGAACAAGCACATACAAATCGACATTCATCTCACAAGGAAAAAGATTCAACAAGGCATCATCAAGCTTATACAGTTGCCTACATCACAAAATCTTGCAGATACCTTGACCAAACCTCTTGGTCCAGCTCAATTCAACACTTTCAAGGCCAAAATGGGACTTCTCAACATCCACTCTCATTTTGAGGGGGGATCTAAAGATAAAGAAATAGTCAAATAGTTATTTCTTAGTCCAACTAATACTTCTTCTCTTTACAGCTAATACTAGAACTTTAAGTATTTCTAGCATATTGTATAAATAGGAACTCAATTCATAGGATTATTTACTGGTTCATTTGATACTTCTCTCCCAAATTGTAAAACGGTTATTCATTCAATAGAGTTCATGTTGATTCTTGTTATTCTTGGATTCACAGCTCAATAATAACCCATTAAAAAAAAGGAAAAAAAAACTTATATCTATAATTGCATTAATCAAACTATTAATTATTTAAACTATTCAATCTAAAATTTATAATATAAAATTATTTTAAATCCGCGTAGTAGGGCGAGTTACACGCTACTATATACCTAAAGGTATTTAAATCGTGTAAAATAAAGCATTCGCCAAACAATTCGTGTGATTTCATTATGACTACAAGGATTATAATAGTGCACATGCAGATTCCCATCCATTCGTTTTTCTTCCATGAATGATAATCCATAACCTTTTATTTCCAACATAAATAAAAATAGGCAAATAACACAACATGAATCCGAGTATTTGATCTTCTAATAAATTATGCATGACAAAGTTTCATATGCAATTGGTGATAAGATCGGCACACTCGTCCCAACTTTATCTATGTATCCACAGAACATGTCTAATATATTTAATGGATCACGTATTTTTGTAAATAAGTCATTTAATTGCATGAGTGTACGGTGCACTTGAGTGCACAAGAGACACACTCATAATGTATATACGTTTATATTTTTGAGTAAACACATTTTATGACATTTGGTGCACAAAGTACCCTCATTTATGATTGCAACATTATATAGCCATTTGAAATTAAAATCAATTTATAATAGAATTTATATATAAACTCCAAATGTGAGAGTGGAGTATAGAGACGTATATAACACCAAATATAATATAAACGCGCACACATATAAAAATAGTCATGGAAAAAATTAGGAATAATCCATTTCATGTGGGAATTATATCATGGTAATATTTCAATCAACAATAGTAACATCTTCCCCTGCAAGTTGCTCATTGAAATGTAATTTAATGTGCCTTTTTACAAAGATACCGGGCCCATGTGTGAGTGATTGCTTGAGACACTGCAATTTAAACACATTGGCAAGCATAGAATGCACAAATAGTTGTGCCAATTTGAAGTGCAAAATTTTCACCCGAGGTAATATTATTAAGGGAAGAAATACGTTATTCCACTCTCATGAAGTTTTCATTTTGAAAAATGTCATTTTATATATATATATATTTTTTTTATAAAATTGCAAAAAATATTCTTTGGACATGTAAATATATTCCTCGTTGTGCTACCCATCTTCGACCCTAACTCATGTGCAACCCTTATGTAACTTGCACGTTAGTAAGGATCACACATTGATCACATATGGATCGCACCGGCCACAAGAAGAGTATTTAGGTCAAGAAATTAAGTATTTTGAGTTGCAATTTTACAGGAAGAAAAAAATTGGGTGGCATTTTTTTAAAATGAAAACTTGAGAGATATGGTTAATGTGTAATAAGGTATAAAGAAAGATATCCATAGTCTTTTCCAATACAAAATCTTGAATTCCTACGATCATTAAAGAAAAGAAGGTCGTGATCGTGTTTATTTGCAGGAGTTGGAAATTAGAAATATACCTTTATTATATTATATATCTTAATTGATAGTCGTCTCGAAACTCAAATTCATATTTACTGGTCTATTATTTTCCTTCGTACTTCTTGTTTTCCGCTTCAAATTCGTATCTTTTATACTCAAACCGATCATCATACAGGACAATGAATTGGATCGCTAGCTCAATCGGTTGAATCATTCTAAAAATTTAAGATGATTTGAATATTTATATATATATATATATATATATATATATATACATATATATATATATATATACACGTCATAAAATATATCACGAAATTATAAATTATATATGAAAATACAGTAAAAACTCTATAAATTAATACTCATGGGACCAACAAAATTTATTAATTAAAAGAGTTATTAATTAATCGATAAATTAATAATTATTAATTTATATATTAATTTTTTTATTAATATATAATTAAATACTCAATTTACAAACACCTTTCAAACTTCGCTTAATTATTGGGAAATATGCTAAACCAAGGTGCTTCAAGAATGTATACTTGAACAGTTTGAACTATGAGAACCGTGCTAACAAACGAGCTTGGATGACTGGGGTGTTATTTTAAGACGAATTATCGTCGTCGATTTTATAGACTTCTTTTGGAGGATTATGAATTAGGGGTTCCAAATCCAGCAAAAATAAATGTGTTAGATGCAATGAATCTTGAAATTTTAGCATGGACTATGGACGTTAGTGCAAATACAATTGTGAACTGCTTTTGTCATTGTAAACTTCGATCAACAGATAACATGATTTTTGCCTGTAAAAAAAATAGATAACATGACTTTTGAGAACTCCGATGAACAGATAGGTGATGAAAGCACTCAAAAACTCCAAAATTTGATCAAAGAGTTGGGTTATCACAATGCAGGTTTTTTTTTTTTTTTAAATGCATATCCAAATATAAAAGTAAAAAAATAATCAGATAAGATTCATGTGATACGTACATGTCTGAAACTTTGTTATGGTAATTAACTCCAGACTACATATCGATAAAAATATAATCTGAAATTTTAATCTATTACAATTAAAAATGAAGCTACTTGCAATTGCGACTATTAATCAATTTCAAATATCTTCTTCTTTTATCATGTTACTGGAATCTCTACAATCCACATGATTAGTTTCACGAACATTGAACCACTAACCAACACCACACTAAAGAAAAAAAAATCAATTTCGCCATCCATAATTATCTCAACATCATTTTTTCCTTATGGTAAAGGAAAATTTTAGAAATACAATAAATATTAAATTATTTGTTTTTCAAATACTTCCAGAAGAAAGAAAATAATTTCAACTTTGTACTTTGTTCAATTTTTATTTTTTTTTCATACAGATTTCACGATATTTCTTCCTCAAGCATATTTTTCTACTTTGTAATTTGCTCATCAGTTGTTTCTTTCATAATCTAAAATTTCATATTGTAATATATGCTTCCATCAAGAAAAGTTAAAATATTGTATCACGTGTTTCATACCATGTGTCTAAAGCTGACCATATAAGGTGATGAAAAATGAATTCTTATTTTATTGTTGTACGAGGTCATGAAGTTTTAATAAGCCTCTTAAAAGTATCGTTGGGCCTTTCGACTATATTGTAACTCTCCACTTTAGTGTTACTATTTTAACATGCTACCAATAATTGTGATTAATCTGACAATGTGGTATATGTCTAAGAAAACAAGATATTTAACATATTAACATATTTAATGACATCTATATTAACATATTTTTTTGTATTCATTGATAGCTCGGTCAAATCGAGAAATTAATTATGAATGTATGAATTTGAAACAATATTAATATACTCTAATATACACTAATGTTTAATATTTTGAAATCTTTCGTACAAAATTTGTTGGGTTTCGATATATCCTTAGAAAGTGTATAGTATGAAAACCCATGTTCTCAAAAATTACAACTACTATGAAAATATATTATGTGACGGTTCAAAGAGATGAAATACTTCCGTCAAAAAGAAAAATGAAAGATAAAATACTGAGTTTATGACTCAAATTTCATGCGTTTTGGATTGAAAACAAATAAAACAATAATTAAAATAATATTAATAATTATTTAGTTAATCCAAGAGAGGGTAAAGATTAGAGCTGGCAGTTTGGACCGCACGGTCCAACCCAGCCCATCGGACCAATTGATGTTCTTGGGCTGGGTTAGACCGGCTCAAATTCTTATTGGACTTGTAAAAATGTAGCCCAGTCTCCAACCTTACATGGATTAACGGGCCACCCGGCCCAATGTGCAAAAAAAAAAATTTTTTTTAAATAAATATATGTGAACTAAATTTAATTTTTTGAAGACAAAAATTAGCATAAAAAATTATTATAGATACCTGAAGTCCTTGATAATATCATAATGTAAGAAAATTGAGGGCACATGAATATTTTTCTTAAGCACAAGGATTGTGTTGAAAAGAAATACATAATTTAAAAATATATTTTCAAATGCTTCATGTTAATAATCTATATTTTAAAATATAAATTTTAAATTAATATACAATTAGATCAAATCCTTCAACAAGAACACAATTTTATAAAGGGTTAATTCTAAATAAATACACGACCTTTTGATCAAATATCAATTTAATCACGACCTTCAAGATTTTTGTATTAAAGCTCAACCTTTGATATTGTTGTAAATTGATACACGTTTCTTTTTTTCCTCGGCCGCAAAGAGGTGACGTGGTTCACCGAAGCATGTGTACACTTGCTAGTTAAAATGATACATATTAAATAATATTTTTTAAATTATTCCACATAATATTACACATTTTTAAATAAATTAAAACAAAAAATAATAATTAAAAGAAGTTAAAATCTAAAAAAAACAATTAAAATATAAATAAAAATAAAATTTATATCCATTTCATAAAATTGATCGAATCTCAATAAATAATTCACAAATTTAGTTTAAGGAGGTCGACTGCAATAAGAACAAGTGAGGGGTTGAGGGAGTGACAATAGATAATGGATGGATTGAATGCATGGGGAAGAGAAACTAAAAGATTGCATTTATTTTGGAACATGGGAATATATTTTAATTTTTAAATATTGACGACGAGAATTAGTTTTTAAGATTTTGAATTTAGATTTGAATAATTTATTTTATTTTTTTAGATTTTATTTTATTTTTTATTTTTAATTCACTTTTTAAATATTTTATATATTTATAATTTAGAAATTTCATTTTATGTGTAGTTTGACATAACAAAAATAATAATTTCGGCGAGTCACATCGTCTCTTTACGGTCGATGGAAAAAAAACATGTATTAATTTGCAACAACATCAAAGGTTGGCCTTTTATACAATATTTTTGAAGATCGTGATTAAATTGATATTTGGTTTAAAGGTCGTGTATTTATTTAAAATTAACCCTTTTATCAAATATAAAGTCTAATTCTTAGTATGAATAATAAATTATTTATTAAAAAAATTAAGATGTCGAGCCAATCGGCCGCCTATTAGTCCGCTTGCCAAATTGACTCAAGCTCATTAGGTCCACGGGACACATGGGTCGGGTCAAATAGGCCCAAATATTTTTGGGGCCCCAACCCATACTTACCTTCGGGTTGACTGGGTCGTCTCATCGGGCTGGGCTCAATTTGCCGGGCTCTAGTAAAGATGATATAGAATTATTATGATAACTCGTATATAAAAAATACTTATATGGATATATTATTTTGCTATCTCTAAAATTTCATTCTCTTGCTCTCCGTCAACTAGGCTACTAGCAAGTTACATAAACTTGAGAATATATAAATTAGATTTCTTAGTGAAAATACGTGTCACATATGCATATACTCAAAGGCATTTATCTTGTTGAAATTAAAAAAAAAAAAAGATTGTCAAACAAATTCGAGCTATTCCGTTCTGACTACAAGGATCACAATGCACGTGTAGATTTTTCGACATAAATAAACATAGACAAAGAACACAACAACAATCAAAGTATGTGATCTTCTAATAAATTATATATGTACATTTATATTTTTGAGTAAACACAATTTACTACATTTTGTGCACAAAGATCCATGACCTATGACTACAAAATTATCTAGCCATTTAAATCAATTTACAATAGAAATCCTATATGAACCCCAAATGAGAGAGTGGGGATAAAAAGACATATACACCAAATACAAGATATATAAAAATCATCATGAAAAAAATTATGATGAATCCAATTCATGTGGGAATTATATTGATAATAATATTTCAAGCAACAATAGTCACATCTTCCTCTATTGGTTGTTCATTAAAATGTAATTTAGTGTGCTTACTTACAAAGGTGCGGGGCGTATGTGTGAGTGATTGCTTGAGGCGCTGCAATTTAAAGACATTGACAAGTATCGAATGTACGGCTGGTTGTGCCAATTTTAAGTGCAAATTGCTTGCCTCAGGTAATATTATAAAGGGAAATTAGGCAAAATGGCACATTCATATGTGTTTTCATTTTGAAAAATGTCACCCAAATTATTTTATTTTTTTGGTAAAGTTTTCACTCAAATATTTTTTTGGACACATGTACATTTCTCCTTGTGCGATGGCAGTTCGTCCCTTATGCAGCTAAATTGCGTGACAGTTGCATATATGTTGCATAAGGGTCTTGTGGGATAGAACCAAGATAGTCTCATAACTATTCACCTTTTCGAAAATTGTCCTAAAAAAATTCTATGCACGAAATAGGTTTTTTGCAAATTGTACTATTATATATCGTCCCAAGTTCACTGAAATTGATGAAACGACATCATTTTTGGTCATGCACCTTACATGTGAGTATTCAATTTGAAGATTTTCGACTTAAATACATGACAAAAAACGGCGTCATTTCATCAATTCCAGTGGATTTGGGACGAAAATGGTACAATTCGCGAAAAGTTGGGATCCAGCAATTTTATACATCAAATTTTTTTTGTGATTATTTAAAAAAAAAAAATAAGTTATGAGACTATTTTTTATTCTATCCCAGTGGCACAAGGAGAAGGATATTTAGGTTCATAAAATATTTTTGAGTGACAATTTTATAAAATAAATAAATATTGAGTGACAATTTTCTATATGAAAACTTGATAGGGACATTTTGTTAAATTATCCTATTAATATATATATATATATATATATATATATGTATATATTTACATGTAAAATATCATAAATTGATGGGTTCTTATATATTATTTTACAGATGAGCATAAGTATGAAGGATGTGTTAGTATGTGCGCACACGATTGCAGCATCAAGAAATATTAGCCTAATTATTTTCATTATTTTATTGGTATAATTAATGTGCAATAATCTCTTATACACTAAAGATGAATCACCATGTTTTATATTAAATCTCTGAATTTATGTGATATATTATTTATAGTATTATTATTAGTTTTTTATTTTGTAATTTCAATTATTTATTATTTAATTTTGATATTACCTTTCATTTATCTCTTATCTATTAATTATGAATCACCCCCTATTTTTGTGGTTGCTATATTTAAAATATTCATCTACAAACCATATACATTAATTTATATTAAATACATATTTCATAATTTATAAATTTATACTCCCACTTATTCTTTTTAATTCTCTCAAATATATATATATATATATATATATATATATATATATATATCACTAGCATCTAACCCGACGTATTAAGTCTACACAAGATTGAAAATATTTTTTATATCATTAATTTTAAATTAAATACTTCAAATATTTAATTAGTTTGATTAATTCAATTATAAATGTAATTTTTGTTTCTAATATTATATGTGCATATTTCATTCATTTCTTATTATAAATTACTCCTTCATATTCTTCTTAATGTTTTTTTTTGTCTTTTAGAACATTTATGTAATCAATGTCTTCTGATATGTTCTCCCCTCATTATATCATATATATACCCATAATCATTAATTTGCATGATCATTAAAAAAATTTATGTCAACATTAACCTTAATTTTTTTATCATTAAATATTTATAACAGTAAATACCTTTGGCTGGAAAAACTATTCATACAACATATTTATAGAAAAATTAAAAATTTTAATAACTGCGAAAAATAATCATTAGCGGTATATATGAGATAATAATGGTGAAAATTTTAAACATATATGTATTATGTAAATAATATACAAGACTGAAATGAATATTACATCCAATTTTAATGGAATGAAATAATTTAAAATAAAAAAATGAATGAAAATATGCATAAATAATATTAAAATATAAAAATTATACATATAAGTAAATTAATTAAATATTTTTAAATATTTTAATTAAAATTAATAAAATAAACTATTTTAAATCACGCGTAGTACACGGGGACGGGTTACATGCTAGTAAGGTATAAGGATATTCATAGTCTTTTTCAATACAAAATCTTTAATTCCTACAATTTTTTAAAATTCCTACAATGGGTAAAAGAAAAGAAGGTCTTTCATGATCGAGTTTCTCTTCTTAATTTTGGTTAGCAGGAGTTTGAAATGTATCTTTATATCTCTTATAATTGAAAGTTAAATTCATATTCAATGGTCTTTTTTTTGGCATCTTCTGTTTCCTCTTATTCTTATATATAAAAAAAAAACACTTCGTATAATTATGAACAAGAAATTAATTGATTCCAAATTTCCAAAGTCAGCGTTTATAAAATATCATATATTTGATGGCAAATTAGTACGTTCAGGCTACCTGAATTTCCAGTATGGTTTTATCAGGCCATTTCATATGATTGTTTAGTTTATCGATGTTTCAAGAGAAATATTATCGCGTTCGGTATGTTTAAAGAATGATAATAGTAATGAGTATTATTGGAGGTTAATCAATAAGGGTTATTGATTGCATTATTATTGCTTGATAAAAACATCAATCAGGGTGTCATGTAAGATGGGATGAGTGGGTGAGGGTAATCAATTGCTTAATTTTATTCTCATTACTTGTATATCAAAATTATCAAGCAACATCAATAGAAGTGACTCTCATTATCCACTTTCATTACCCTCAATCAACCAGGCCTTTAACTCTTCATGATCATGACCGTATGATCTAATTGAAGAAAAAAGAGAAATTATTGATAGTTACAAATTTTTGGGATTAAATTTTTTGTAGTCACTAATACAGATTTGGGCTTGGAGAGCTGTTAAAAATGACCTTGGAGAGCGGTTATAACAGCTCTCCAAGTAACAACTGTCCAAGCTTGGACAGCTGATAAAAAATCGATGTCCAAGATATTGCATTTGGACAGTGGTTTTTAACCGCATTGCAAATTAATTTAGGCAACGATTTATAAATCATTTGTCCAAAAACATTCATTTGGACAAATGATTTAAAAACCGCTCTCTTACCCCCTTTTATATATATATATATATATATATATATATATATATATATATATATATATTAATACACTTGGACAAATGCTAAAAAAAATTTGTCAATATATATATATATTTTAATTTTAATTTATATTTTTAAAATCCTGTTTATATAAAACCAAAACCAAAATTAAAAACCAAACTTTATACCACACGATAATATATATACTGTTGGGAGATGAATTTAATAAAAAAATGATTTTGATTAGATCCCAAACCCCCTGAGTATGACATGTTCAGGATAATCTTGATAGTTGAGTCAGGATTCAGTTTTAGAGTATTCAGGATGTTATCGCAAAATGTATAGTCAGCAGATATATCAAAGTTAGATCAAGATTCAAGAACTCAATAAGTTTCAAGAAACCGGTTTCAAAGATGAAATCGGAAGTTTCAAGACTCGGCCAGGAAACCGAGATATCAAGACTCAAGATGAAATCAAGAATCAAGACTCAAGATGAAATCAAGAATCAAGACTCAAAGATGAAGATTCCCAGATATCACCAAGATATCTCAGGAAGACTCGTAAGAAGTCAAGACTCGTAAGACCTCAAGACTCAAGACTCAAGACACGTAAAATGTAAGATCAAGAATCAAGATCAAGAATATCAAGGCATAAAGAATTATCGATGACTCAAGAATGTAATCAATGCTCAAGATAAACCCGAATGTTCCGAGGCATCGAAAAATATCTATCTGAAGGATTCAATACTGAGAAGATCGTGATTCCTTAGAAAAATAGATATTGCCCAAGACTTTCAAATGCAGACAAAAGGAACTAAGACAAAGTGTTGTTAAGGTTATATCAACTCAGAGATTGTAACCAAAAGAGTCGTTGAGTTGTCTACCTTTAAACCGGAGACAAAAGTCGAGAAAAGAGGAAGACAAAGATCGCATTCATATCGACAATCGACAATGACAGTCCTTTGTCAAAAAAGATGTCGAAGTACTAAGTTCGATCGCGCAAAAAGTGAAGACCGGCTATATGAAAGGTTATTGCCTAAAATGTGTTAGGGAGTGTCAAACCCTAAATATAGCCGTTTCTCACACACCATAAGAGGAAACTCACGAAGCTATCTCTCCAACGGATATTTTTTCAAGAGTGACCTTGGTGTATGCCTATAAATACTTGTGACCTTCTACATTGAAAGGTTACGGGAAATTTGTAAGCAACTCAAGACCTCAAACTTATTATTGCAAGTTGAAGCACTCGAAAAACCGAGAATTTCCCAAGTGCTTTAAATCGAAGAGAGTTCATTCCACTAAGTCTAGCTTGATAAGAAATATCCAAAGCTTAGTCGAGATATCCTAGTCTTTGCATTGTTCTTTATTGTAAAGGATATCTCATCCTAGTTGGAAACCAACCAAGAAACCCCAAACCCTTTGTAAGGTAGTTTGAGTGTGATTGTTGGTGAGATTGGAGTTGTAAAGAGTAAGTAAACTACATTGAGGTAGTCAGAAAGCTCTAGAGAAGAAGTGAGTAATCTATCTTGGATAGACAGAAAGCTTGTGTGAGTTTTGAGTTAGTAAACTACAGAGGTAGTCAGAAAGTCTTAGGAAGTAATTAGTGAATTTCTCTGAAAAGATCATGGAGAGTGGACGTAGGAGCTTGAGTCTCTGAACCACTATAATTTGTTGTGTTCTTTGCTTTCTGTTTTTGCTTGATTTATCTGTTGCATTACTTTGTCTTGAAAGCATATTTTCATCGATATTTGGTTGGAATCAATCCATTTGAAAGTTGCATATAAATTGAATCACGGCCTAATCACTATTCCATTAAAGGAAGGTTTTCAAAGAAAAGCTTAAAGCAGTATAAACTAAGGGTCAACCATTCCAAGACATCTAAGTAGCTAGAACGGATAATTACAAAACTGTACTTACTCTTCCGAGGGTTGAGAAGTTAGTTATCGATCCAAGCAACTTCGGGATCTCTGAAAACTTCAGGACTCGGTTGGGATTATCTCGAGGTTTCGAAAGAAACTTCGAGATCCTTTGTCTCAAGAGACTTTGACTCAGAGTGATTTGTGCTTCTCAGGACCTAATCTTCAGGATTATCTGACCCAAGCTAACCTTAGTAAAAGAAAAGTTTTAAAAACACCGAACACGTGTATTCCCCCCCATACACGTGTAAGACTCATTTGCACCGGGACCAACAAGTGGTATCAGAGCAGTGGTTCAACTTGACCACCTGCTTTGTTGACCAAAGTTTTATTTTCTAAAAATACTTGTGGTCTATCTGAACTGATCATATTTGTTGAATTTTTAAAAGTCTCAGATAAAATGTCTTCTAAAAAACTTCTCATGTTCTCAGTGGAGAACTATGATTTAAGGAGACTAAGAATGCAGACTCACCTGTATTCTAAACATGAACGTATGTGGAGAGTGGTCTCTGAAGGGCCATTCCAATTTCATGTGGTGAATCCGGAGGAGCGTAAAATGAGAGAAACGATCCTAGAGCGAGAATTTCCTAAGTCGATGACCAACCCGACTCTGAGGAGAGGAAGTTAGTCAATCTAGACTATATTGCTAAAAGACACACTATACTGAAGATAATTGATGATGGTGTGATGGGAATGATCTCTCTCGTAATATCTTGCAAAAGAAATTTGGGATACACTATCAGAATGTGCCAAGGCACAGATCATATCAAGGAAAACAAACTTTCAGTTGCAATTGGAAAGTTTGATAGTTTTGAAATGGATGAAGGTGAATCTATAGACAAATTGGAAGTCAGATTCACTAGCATTATGAATGATCTAAATGCACTTGGTAAGAAATATCCACAGAGAGAAGTTGCATTGAAAATTCTTAGAGGTCTTTCTAAGAAATGGGATATACATGCAAATGGTGATTGAAAACACCAAAAACATTAATTCAATGTCATACCAACAAGTCTTTCTCGAAATTTGAAGGCCTATGAGTTCGTAATTGATAAGAAATCTATAAAAAGGTCGATTTAAAGAAAGATGATTCATCATCTAGTAAGAATGTGGCTTTTAAGGCCAAGGATAAAACTCAAAACTAGAGAGTCCGAGAACTCCCTTGCTAAAAATCAGGATGAGCTTGAGGATAAGCTAGCACTAATGGCAATGAGGTTTGAAAGACTTAATAGTCGATATGGAAAATACAAAAACTATTACAGGAATCACAGGTACCAGAAGAAACCTGAGGACAGATCAACTGAGAAGAAGAAGGACGAAAAGTCGAGGGATCTTCATCCAAAAGGAAGGACTCCAAGTCCAAAGAAGAAAGTGATCGGGGATGATGATGCCAACAGATGCTTTACAATTGCCAAAAAGAAAGGTCACTTCCAAAGATGATTGTCCCGACCGAAAAGCTAAGGAGAGAAGAGAAAGACAGGCAAAAAGAGACAAGAAGTTCTCCAACAGAAAATCCATGGTTGCAGAAGAAGAACATTCTGAGGAGGGCTATTGAGGAGGTAAACTATTCCTTCTCTGTTGTTGCTCCTACACTAGCACAAGAGTTGTCAAGTTCAAGCGTATGAAATCATTTTGACTGATGGATTCTTTTGAGAGTCTAATGAAGGACTATCTTTGTTTTACAAGAAGCGCTAAATGAAACTCAAGAGCGAATAAGGAATCAAGACCGAAAAATCTTAAGTGGAAAGACTCTAGCAATATGAAATCACTTTCTCAATTAATGGGAGCTCTTGATGACTGGATGTTACGAAAGTACAACTCTCGAGAGAAAGAGAAGTTGATAGTGACCCTAACTGAAAAGCTAGAGAAATCCACTGAAGAGATTCAGCTGATCAGAACTAAGTTCAATGACCTCTCTGAGAAGCATGAAACTCTATAGAAATGTGAGGATAGTGCACAGAAGAAGCTAACCCTATTGAATGCATCTAAAGTAATAGATGAAATTGAGTTACCAGAGATCTGTCACTATAAAATGCGGATTGGGATACATTCGGGGGAACCTCACAAGGTCATCCGAATCTTCGCATCAAGTAGCAAGAAGACAATCTTTGTAAAACCGATGGCACCCACACTTCAAACCGAAGAAATGCCCAAGGTTGTAGACAAGGAAAAGGACCCATGGTTTGAAGAAAATGAATGATCGTAGGAAAGCCCAAACCTCGGTGAAGGCTAGAAAACTGAGCACTCGATTGGAAAATTTCGAACAAGTACTTCAAAGCCTCGGGCTAAGAATGCAAACCCGAAAGGATGCAGACTTTGAACCATCGGAGGAATCTTCGGAAGAGAAACACTCAAAGAGAGACATTCTCAAATGAAGAGACCAAGTCCTCGATATCTTGAAAGACCCAAATTTCAAGACAGAACAACTGAACCCCACTTGCCTAAGGGTAAAGGTTACCTAAACCCGAAGTCAACAAAGATTCGGACCGGTACCCAGACAGAAGCCAAAGCAAATGAACAAAAGGCACGAAACAAAGAAAAATTCAAAAGCCTATGTTCATGCTAAGGCTAGCACTCATACACAGGAATCTGCTAAGGCATCCAGAGTAGTAAATGCGTATGTAGATGTTTATGGAAGACAGATCAGCCACTCTAAAGTGATTAGAGTTGTCAGGCAGATTTGGATTCGAAAGGTACAACTAACCTTGTAGGACCCTACACAAATTGGGTACCTAAAAATTGATCTGCTTTTTCGGGGAGGAAAACAAGGGCCTTTGGTGATTGAAGATCACATAAAGACGATGAGTAGAGATGAAAAAGCCCCTGATGTATGGTATCTTGATAGTGGATGCTCAAGACATATGACAGGATTCAAGAAGATGCTCAGTGACTATGTTGTACAAAGAGGCCCTCAGATCACTTTTGGAGATAACTCAAGGATGATGAAGGATATGGAACTTTGGAAATCGACTCGATTCATATCCATGGTGTTTCATATGTATATACGGATTGAAGCATAACTTGCTTTCAATAAGCCAATTCTGTGATAAGGGTTTTAATGTTGAGTTCTCTAAGAACTTATGTTATGTGAAAGATGGTATCTCACAGAAAGTATTACTGACTGGTACTAGAAAAGGAAATTTGTATCTTGCTGATTGGAGTTCAACTCCTAAAGATACATGTTTGGTTGCAAAAAGTTCCACATATACCATTTGGTTATGGCATAAAAGAATGAATCACCTGAATTTCAAAACCCTGAATAAACTTGCAAGATTAGCTCTTGTGAGAGGGTTGCCTAATGAAGTGTTCAGTAAGGAACATATTTGTGATGCGTGCCAAAAAGGAAAACAAATTAGAGCATCATTTAAAAGCAAAGTAGATGTTTCTACTGAAAGAATACTTCAGTTGTTGCATATGGATCTTTTTGGTCCAATAACACCAGTGAGCACCAATGGCAGGAAATACACACTAGTAGTAGTTGATGAATACTCAAGATATACTTGGGTCATATTCTTACTCAGTAAGAAAGAGACTCAGATAAAGCTGCCAGAATTACTGAAAAGACTCAGTATTGAGAAAAATCTGAGTGTGGTCAAAATCAGATCTGACAATGGAACTGAATTTATAAATCATATTATATCTGATTATTGTGCAGCAAATGAAATTCCTCATGAAACATCAGCTGCAAGGACCCCTCAACAAAATGGTGTTGCTGAAAGAAGGAACAGGACTCTGAAAGAAGCTGCAAGGACAATGATAGCTGAAGCTGATATTCCTAAAAGATTTTGGGCTGAAGCTGTCAACACTGCATGCTATTCTCAGAACAGATCCATGCTGACCAAGAGTCAAGGCAAAACACCCTATGAGCTTTGGAATGAAAGGAAGCCTCTTGTTTCTTTCTTTCGTGTGTTTGGTTGCAAGTGTTTCATACACAATAATGGTAAAGATCAGTTGAAAACATTTGATAGTAAAGCTGATGAAGGAATATTCTTAGGATATTCTGAAGTCAGTAAAGCTTTCAGAGTTTACAACTGTAGGACTCTTATTGTGGAGGAAACACCTCATGTTGTTTTTGATGAATCTACTTGTGTTCAGAAGAAACAGGAACATGATGCAGAAGAACTGACCAAGAGAATCACCAGATTAAGCCTGAAAAAGAATGACAAAACATCCACTGAACCTGAAAAGAAGAAGTCAGTCACCATCTATGATTGGAGTGACTCAGACTCAGATAAAGAAGTTCAGGATGGAACTCAGGATGGTGAGACTCAGGATGGAAAGTCTTCACTGAAGGAAAACCAACACACTGAAGCTGACCAATCTGAACAGACACCAGTTCAGACTCAGGTATGTGATGCCAATGAAGATGTGGTCACAGCTGAGGCAAATTCTGAATCTATCAACCAAAGGGGAACAAATGTCTCTGACAATGTTCTGAATGGAATTTCCCCTGAGGAAGATGATTCCCTTTCTCCTTTTCTGTTGTTCCCTGAGTTTACTGAATTAACTGAACCTAACATTTTAAATGTTGAGGATACTATTGAAGGGGGAACATCTAGAAGAAGATGGTTAGATAGTCATCCTACAAGTCAGATTGTGGGTGATCTAACTGAAGGTGTTAAAACAAGAAGGTTCCATGGTGAAAGTGCACTATTCTGCTACTTCCTATCAGAGAAAGAACCTGATGAGATTGGTGAAGCTCTACAAGATTCTTATTGGATTACTGCTATGCAAGATGAGCTGAATCAATTCTCAAGGAATGAAGTATGGGAGCTAGTAGATAGACCTGAAAGGCACAATGTCATTGGAACCAAGTGGGTTTTTAAGAATAAGAGATGAAAACAACAACATTGTAAGAAACAAGGCAAGGCTAGTTGCACAAGGTTATTCCCAAGAAGAAGGCTAGGATTATGATGAAACCTTTGCACCTGTTGCAAGACTAGAAGCCATCGATTGCTTTCTTGCATATCTTTGCCCACATGAAGTTCACATCTATCAAATGGATGTGAAAAGTGCATTTTAAGCGGTGTGCTTAAAGAAGAGGTTTATGTAGAACAACCTCCCGGTTTCAAACAGAATGACCAAGTTTCTGTGCTCGGAAAAAAGCCTTGTATGGTCTTAAGCAAGCACCAGAGCATGGTATGATACTCTTTCTCGGTTTCTTCTTGACCATGGTTTTGTCAAATGAGCTGTTGATAGAACTCGTTAGGGATAGAAGATGGGGAAGATATCTTCGTTGGTTGAGATATATGTTGATGACATCATTTTGGATCTCCAAACCATCTAATTTGTGTGAAAAGTTTTCAACACCGATGAAAGGCAAGTTTGAGATGTCAATGATGGGAGAGATGAATTTCTTTCTAGGTCTTCAAGTGAAACAATCAAAGGAAGGAATCTTCATCAACGAACCCAAAAGTACACCGAGGATCCGATTGCCAAGTATGGTGTATGAGATTGCAATGCGGTTAGAATTCCTATGAATACTAACTACTGAAGATGGATCCTGATTCGAAGACAAATCGGTAAGTCATATGATTATAGAGGATCATTGGATCATTGCTCTATCTCACAAACAAGTAGTAGGATATAACATTTGTTGTTGGGATATGTGCAAGATACCAAGATAATCCTAAGGCTAGTCACATGGGTCGCCAAAAGATCTTGAAGTATCTTAAGGGCACGATGAATAGAGGATTATGGTATCGGTGATGATAACCTTGAATTAAGCGGTTACTCGAGATCTTTGATTATGGAGGTTGCGAGGATTGACGGGGAAGTCCACTACGAGGAACTTGTCAATTTCTTGGAAGCAAGTTGATATCTTGGTTTTCAAAAAGCGGACCTCGATAGCAACCAAGATCTCTTGAAAAGTGAATACATGGGCTGCAGGGAAGTCGCTTTGTGCTTTCGATTCTTGGCTCGCACAACAATTAAGGGATTATAAAGTTGTAGCCAATGAAGTACCAATATTTTGTGACAATAATAGTGCCATTGCTATTTCACAAAAATCCGTTATTGCGGACCGGATGCAAGCATGTGGATATCGGACATCACTTCATCGAGAGATCATGTCGAGAAAAAGGACATCGGGATGGAGAAAATTCATCTTGATAAGCAGAGAGAGTCGATATCTTGACTAAACCTTTGGCTAAATCAAGATTTCGGGAACTATCGGTTGAATTAGGGATGTTGGATCCGGTGTATAGAGTAAAAATCGAAAAATTGAAGATTATCGGATGCATGAAGTTTTCTCGAATTCTCGAGAAACTCGGGATAAAATTGAAAATCTTGAATCGAGTCTCGTGAAACTCAGATTGCATTGAAGGTCAAGCTTCAAAGAGTATCTTGAACCCATTCATTACTTTCAAATATCATCTTCGACATTTTTATCAAGGTCAATACTCGATTAAAGACCGATAGAGGGAAATTAGTTCGAAGAAGTAATGACTCATGCGACTCATTTATTGCTTAAAGTGAAACTTCGGTAATTTTTGCAATAAATACAAAACACCTGAGGAATGTTTTTGGGCGGGATCTTTGAAATTCCTAAAAAGGTCAACAATCATTAAATGCTCTGTTACATTTAATCACCAATGAAGTTAAAATGGTGGCTTACTTTTCGGGGATTGACCTTTCGCATACCCGATTAATCGTGGATTAATCTTAACCGTTGTTTTTCACCAAACCAGTACGACTTCCCACTATCTCGAGCTATATATTCCTTTGAAAGTCATTCAAGCCAAATTTTATTAAAACCCTTCGTTCCCAAAAACCCTCTGCAAATAAATCCCTTTTACCCAGAAAAGCTTCATCGCTCAAAACCCTAAAATCTTCAAATCTCAAATGGCTCCTACCATATTCGAAAGATTAGTCGAGACAAATAAGCCATGGTATGAGTACGTGGTTTCTTTGGAGAGTACCACCAATGCCAAGCACGAAGAAGAGGCGCTTCATTTAATCCGATTGGCGAAACTGACGAACCTCGTCGCGAATCAACCGGAGGCAGAGTATACTCCCGAGGTAATAGAGTTTGTCGCTAATTTGGAAATAAATGAGGATGATTGTATAGAGTCCAAGATTTCTGTTTCTCATCTTGAACAATCGATGAAGTATGTGGATTTTGTTCGAGAGCTCTATATTGTCCCTAAGAACTTAAACGACGTATTTGAGTTGTGCGATAGGGGAGATGATCCCTCATTGTATATGTTGGGACGGGAGCAAGAGTATCTTGATGGGATTACTGAGAATCCTATTAAGTTTGAGGCAACTCTGCATAAGCGGCATCTAAAGCCGAAATACAGAGTATTGATGGATATTGTTGGAAAGTGCATCATGAGTTGATCTGGAAGCTTCGAGCAGATCAGCACTCCCAAACTCCGACTTATGGCGGTGATCGAGGACTCACCCACCAAGGAGTTCAACTGGTTGAAGTATCTGATCAAGGTGGTGAGTGAGCAAACCAAGGTCATAAGAAGGGAGGATGGGGTAATATCTACCAAAGGCAGGATCCTCCATGCCACCAAAATAGCATTTATTTTGGAGATGTGCCGAGAGGAGGAGGATATCTTTTCCAAATCTACTCCATTCCCTAAGTCCAAAGTAATGTTCAAGCCCATTGCTGCAAAGAGGTCGATTAAAGGGAAGAAAGAGAAGAAAGTGGAATCACCAGTTGCGGCTGCTGCTGAAGAAAGCAACAAACTGGGGGGAAGGTTTTGTTGGATGCCAAGAAGGAGCAGGGTGAGAAATTGAAGAAGCAGAAAACCCTTGCTCCAAAGCGCAAAAGAATGGTGGTTCTCACTGATGATGATGAGGAAAGTGAGATTGAGGAGATTCAGCCGGAGAGCCAAACTGCTCAGAAATCGCCTTTACTTGTATTGTCTCAAGCTATCTCAAAGGCACAGGATCAAACTGAGGAGCAAGTCTTCTCTGAGGTTCTTGAGACGTTGATTAGTTCTGATAAGTTCTCTCAAGAAATATTCCAAGGACCTCAGACCTCAGAGCAAGTACAGATTCCTGCTGAGGAAGCACCTGCTCAGACCTTAGAAAATGTTCAGATTCCCTCTGAGGAAGTGCCCCCTCAGTTCTCAGAGCAAACTGAAATTCCCACTAAGGAGGAGCCAGCTCAGACCTCAGAACCAAGTCAGATTCAAACTGAGGAGCTGCCTGCCCAAACCTCAGAGTTTGCTGAGCCTCAGGAGCCGATGAATTTTGATGAGCTCCTGAATGAGCTGTTAGTCGATCTTTCAGCAGAGTTTCTAACTGAACCTGAGAGCCCGATGCTCAAGAAAGGTGAAGCTGAAGAGACCGAATGGCGAAGCAAGGGGGAACGGTTCATCCTTGACCACTACCCTGAGCTTAACTCATTCCCTGACCTCCTAGACATCTTCTTCAGATTGAGGTCAACGGTCTACATCCTCAACCAGACTCTTCCAGAGATGCTCAATATTACTTCATTCAGAGGGGAAGACTGGTGGAACGAGGAGACAGCTTTTCTCACTGAATTCTCAGGATTCAGAAAAACCAAGCTCAGGATGAAAATCTCAGACTTTGATGAGCTTGTGAAGAGGAAGGTTGCTGAGAGGATTGCTGAAGTTGGTTCCCCGAGCTCCAAAGACAAATCTCAGGATGGGGACCAACAAGGGGATGATGAGAGTCAATCTCAGAAGGAGAAAGACTCAACTGATGCTGATCAGGCTGCTGTCGAACATCCTCAGACTGAAGTTAGCCTTCAGGTAACTTTTGGCACTATTAATAATTATGCCAGGATTACTGAAGTTCCTACCTTTAAATCTGTAATGTCTGATATGCAGACTGAGGCTCAGGTGGACACCCAAGCTCAGGGTGAATCCCAGACTCAGACTGAGTCTGAAGCCCCAGTTCAAACTGAAGCTCAGGTTCAGACTGAGACTCAGGATGAACAGCCAACTCAGGAGTCACAGCCGATCAGATATGCTCCTGAGATTGATCTCACCCCGCTGATGGTGAAGCTGGAGAAGGTTGAGCCGATCCTGACCAAAGTTGCTCAGATCGAGGAGGCATTGGCCAACCAAGCACAGAAGATTGATAGCTTGAGTTCTTCTTCAGAACTGGTGCAGCTTCAGGATACTCTGATAGACAAGCTGACCTCCATGGAAGGAAAATTAGAAGAAAAGATGGAGGGGGTCAAGGCTGAGCTTAATGCAGAGCTGAAGCAGAAGCATCAGGAGCAGACTCAAATTCTAGAAGCAAAATTGGTAGAGAAGAATGAGATGCTGGTGAAGAACGTTGTTGAGGAGATGAGCTCAATGCTCATGGCCAAGATGACAGACATGTTCAAGGAAGCTCTCTCAAGCCAATTTGCTCATCTGTCTGAAGAATTCTCTGTGGCGAAGAACCACCTCAGAAGGCTCGAGGAGGAGCAAGATCAGATGGCAGGAGAGGTGCGGAGTGTCAGTAAAGAACAATACCATATGGACACAACACTCTCTAGGCTTCTGCCAGATTATGGTTCCAAGAAGGGGGAAAGACCTGGAGTTGATCTCAGGGTTTTATTGGAACATACTCTGAAGGGCAAGGTTGTAAAGGATGCTGAGAAGAAGATCATTGCCGAAGCTATGAAGGAGATAGAAGCCACTGAGAAGCTTAAGTTCAAGAAGGTGGATAAGCCAGTCTACACTCAGGTTTCATAGGAAACAATACAGGAAGTTGTTGTAGAGAAACTGAGTGGTAGAGGAAGGATTGGTACAAGCCTAGCTGGTGCTAAAATGCCCATCAAGAGAAAGGCTATGGCGATGAAAGAGCCTGAGGGCAAAAGAGCAAAGGCTTCTAAGCCAATTCAGAGAAAATTGATGTTGGATATTGAAGAATCTGAGGTTGAGCCTAAGAAGAAGGTCTTCAATACCAGAAGCGCTCTGAAAACACTCCAGATTAAACAAGCAAAGAAAACTGCTGATTATGTTTCTGGTGTAACAGTGATCAGAAAGAAGGTAGAAGAAGAGCAGAAAAGAAGGAGTGGGTTCAAAAAGTTCACAAGCAAGAGGAGAGGGAACAAAAAACGCGAAATGGCCGCATGTTGACAAATGGATGCCAGTCCATCTCAACGATGCATGGGAAGAAATCAAGAGAACCTTTTGGTTCTACTATGATGTGCTCAGAGAATGGAGAGGGGAGAGCTCAGATCCGAATGAGGCTTTCATCGACTATCTCCTGACCTTCTATCCTAAATATCTTCAAGGATGGATAAATCTTACGGATGAAGGAAAGGTGCAGATAACATACTGGTCCATACGTGTACTCTCCTCCCAGTCTGGAGAATGGATGTGTAAATGAGAAAGTCATTTCTCAGGAAATCACTCAGTACGCCACTCAGTTAGGTCTGACAGGAAACAATCCTGATATCATCAAAAAGAGAGATCTTGAAAAAGAAGATATTACGGAATGTTCAACCTTGAAGTCCCCTGGCGATGAGGTGGAAGAAGGAATCAAATTTGAATCAAGAGAAATTTGAGGCGAAGAGCAAATGAAGACTCGAGAAGATGAAGACTCAGAAGATTCATGTAATCATTTATCTTTTTTTGTCTTTTTGATTTTGTTCGAGATAAGATTCATTGTAACTTGTGTAAATCTACCTATCATCAATGAAAACTTATCATTTATGCTCAAAAGATAATATCTCATTATCTTATTTACATGTCTTTTAATTTTGATATGCCCGAATGATTGTCTCGAGATTAATTGTTGAGAAATTAAGTATTTGGGATGAATCCTTTGAGAGATTCATTCTTGAAAGAAATTGTTGAGAGATTCTCAGTATGGAAATTGTTGGGAGATATAACCAATCTTGTAATAGGATAAACCTGAAACACGAGTATAGGTTAATGTGTGTAACAAGATAGGTTTTTGGCATCAAAAGGGGGAAATTGTTGGGAGATGAATTTAATAAAGATATGATTTTGATTAGATCCCAAAACCCCCCGAGTATGACATGTTAGGGATAATCTTGATAGTTGAGTCGATTCGTTTTAGAGTATTCAGGATGTTATCGCAAAATGTATAGTCGCCAGATATAAATCAAAGTTAGGATCTAAAGATTTCAAGAACTCAAGAAGTTTCGAAGAAACCAAGTTTCAAAGATATAAATCGACATCAAGTTTCAAGACTCAAAGCAGAAATCGAGATATCAAGACTCAAGATGAAATCGAGATATCAAGACTCAAGATGAAACTTGAGAACCCAAGACTCAACATGAAGACTCAAAGATATCCTGTGAAGACTCGAGGAAGAAGTCAAGACTCGGAAGACCTCAAGACTCGTAAGACTCAAGACACGTAAGACGTAAGATCAAGAATCAAGATCAAGAATATCAAGGCACAAGAATTATCGATGATTCGGTAAATCTTTGAATGCTCAAGATAAACTCGAATGTTCCGGAGTAATCGAAAATATCTATCTGAAGGATTCAATCTCGAGAAGATCGCGATTCCTTAGAAAAAAATAGATATTGCCCAAGACTTTCAAATGCGCAGATAAAAGGAACTAAGACAAAGTGTTGTTAAGGTTATATCAACTCGTAGAGATTGTAACCAAAAGAGCCGTTGAGTTGTCTACCTTTAAACCGAGACAAAAGTCAAAAAAAGGAAGACAAAGATCGTACCATATCGACACCGACAAATGGATGTGTCTTTGAAAAAGATGTCAAGTACTAAGTTCGGACTACAAAAAAGTGAAGACCCGGCTACATGAAAGGTTATTGCCTAAAACGTGTTAGGGAGTGTCAAACCCTAAATATAGTCGTTTTCACACACACCATAAGAGGAAACTCACGAAGTATCTCTCCAACGGATAGTTTTTCAAGAGTGACCTTGGTGTATGCCTATAAATACTTGTGACCTTCTACATTGAAAGGTTACCGGGAAATTTGTAAGCAACTCAAGAGCACAAACTTATTATTGCAAGTTGAAGCACTCGAAAAACCGAGAATTTTCCAAGTGCTTTAAATCGAAGAGAGCTCATTCCACTAAGCCTATCTTGATAAGAAATATCCAAAGCTTAGTCGAGATATCATAGCCTTTGCATTGTTCTTTATTGTAAAGGATATCTCATCCTAGTTGGAAACCAACCAAGAAACCCCAAACCCTTTGTAAGGTAGTTTGAGTGTGATTGTTGGTGAGATTGGAGTTGTAAAAAGAGTAAGTAAACTACATTGAGGTAGTCGTAAAGCTCTAGAGAAGAAGTGAGTAATCTATCTTGGATAGACAGAAAAGCTTGTGTGAGTTTTGAGTTAGTAAACCTGAGAGGTAGTCGAAAAGCTCAAAATTAGAAAGGTTAGTAAACTACAGAGGTAGTCAGAAAGCCTTAGGAAGTGATTAGTGAATTTCTCTGAAAAGATCAGGGAGAGTGCACGTAGGAGCTTGAGTCTCTGAACCAATATAATTTGCTGTGTTCTTTGCTTTCTGTTTTTGCTTGATTTATCATTGCATTACTTTGTCTTGAAAGCATATTTTTTTCGCGATATTTTGGTTGGAATCAATCCTTTGAAAGTTGCATATAAATTGAATCACAGCCTAATCACTATTCCATTAAATGAAGGTTTTCAGCAAAAGCTTAAAACAAGTATAAACTAAGGGCCAACCATTCCGCACATCTAAGTAGCTAGAACAGATAGTTACCAAACTGAACTTACTCTTCTGAGGGTTTCAGTAAGTTAGTTATCTGATCCAAGCAACTCAGGATCTCTGAAAACTCAGGACTCAGTTGGGATTATCCGAGGTATCCGAAAGCGGCTTCGGGATCCTTTGTCTCGAGATAGACTTTGACTCGGAGCGATTTGTGCTTCTCGGGACCAAATCATCGACAACAACGACCCCGGTGACCTCGAAGAAAAGTTTTAAAAACACTGAACACGTGTATTCCCCCCCATATACGTGTAAGACTCATTTGCACCGGGACCAACATATACATACGTCCAATTAATACCAAAACATCAAATAAATTAATAAACGCATATACATATCATGAAATAAATATCCGTCCAATATAACAAATTAAAACATGCATGAAGTATATCAATACAAATATATATATAAGTAATATGCTACCAAAAGTTATCCCACTCTATCGATAATTATACAAGAATCGATTGTAAAGGTACCACTGTCAATCCATTTTCCATTTGTTCATTCTTTGTTTGGAGTAAGACTTGTGGGACGATCATAGATAAACCGCAAAACAACGATCAATTAATCAATATAGTTAGATATATACAATATGAATTTTTATTCAATTAATAATAATTTAAATAAATCGATAAATTGACTTAGTTGACAGGAATCGACGTTTGAGAAGCGCATATTATATCTTCAATATAACAGCACACAAAATGTCCACAGTGATCGCTATTTCGTTGCCTCGGTACCTGTTGATTAGCAATTATAATCATATATTACAATTATAATTATTTTATATTAATTTGATAACTTAATAAATTAAATTTACCTTAACATTATTCAAGTTCACTTTATTGAAGTTAGCTCTTGAGCCTTGATTAGGAAGGCGACTCCGATACATCGTCATCACACTATTATTATTAGAATTAAAAAATAAAGTTAGATTAAATATGCATAATTTTAATAAGTAAAACAAATCATTATATTATAATATTAAAAATGAACTTACGCTTCCATGTACGATGTGAGATCAGGCCGATTTGAAGCCAACCCATTCGCAGTTGGATCCATAAAATATAAACTTAATAAGCTCATATTTATGGCGATCAGCACCCAATGATTCCTATATTATATTAAGAATATTAAAATTAACTGTAAATTTAGCATATGTGCAAATATCATATATATTATGAATATAAATTTTAACGAAATGTTTATTGTACTCACCCCACATTTGTTGGCCAAAAAATGAGATGATCTCTGTCAATATAACTCAGCATATGAGAAACTAACCACTCCATGGTCTGTGGCCTATCAGCCATTAAGCAAGACACTTGGGGGGAGACGAAGGAATACATTCCACCTGCTCGAGGATCTCTAGAGAGATATACCTCACCCCAAATATCTTTAACCAACATATATACGCTAATTAATATTTAATTTGAAAATTAAACTATATATAGAAAGTACATACTGAGAATTAATTAGTAAACACACACCTGAGATAAAAGGCTATGCTCGTTGCACTCAACCACTAGTCGTTCACGACTTCAATCACATGCTCCCGAGCGATGTATTCTTCAATAGAATTCCGATGAAAGTAAGCATTCATCGGAACTGTGACCATATCGAAATCAGAGGACTCCACTATCACTTGCACCGTATGGTGTATGGCGTAGTCGTGATCTAAGTCTCCAGGCAATGGATAACCAATTAGTCTGCGACCACCAATAGTGGAGTCCCTCGGTATCTCCCTCTGACTAGCTGCGACACCCTTTGATTTTTGTTTAGGCTTTTGTGGTGTCGGCAGTTTCTACAATCAATTTGAAACATTATTTAGAACGACAAATAAGATAATGAACTTTAATAACATATATTAAATTTACCTTCATGGTGAGAGAGACCAAGTTGGTCGGTCATTCGATGAAGTGTCCGACAGCTGTTCCGAGTGTGACAACATCATCAATTGGTTTAGGCACTGGTGAATCCTCTTCTCCGATTACGGATACATCGAGCATGACCCTCACGAAACCAGGAGTGATGGGACTACCATGAATAACTCCATTGGAGTTATTGAGCAACGTTCTTGTAGCCACCATCCGAGTAGGATCCTCCAAATAAAGGAAACATGGGGTCGATGACTGTTCGAATAAGATATTTAGTTAGAAAATGTTAATATATATACTAGTCTTTAATTAAAATAAATGTGAGACACATTTGATACCTGCGGGACGTCGTTTCGAAGTGCCTCAATAAAATCGTCTCTAGCATTAGCCGAAAACATAGCATCAGCGACACTATTTTCAAAGCTTGCTCCACTCGAGGACATTCTGTGATGCGACCGTCTCTCGGACCTCATCTGTTCCAACTCTTTAGCCATCTGGGTAACCTGTTACGAAAGTATACCCACCATATTCATGGCTTGAAGAGCAGGTAACATGGCCAATGATGACTTCGTCACACCATATCCAACACTCCATAAGCGGTCGGGATGCTCCTGACGACCTATAGCCCGTCCAAGTAGATCATCGGGACCGACAAAGCGGATGTCTTCGGGCGTCATGGTCTGAGACATACGCTCCTGAATTACTAAAGATTATTATTTAATCATTTGTTTAGAAATAATAGTTTTTAATTCAAAGACAAATTAATGGATAGCTTACCCTTTCTTCGATGATACGCTGTGCACTGGAATCGGGAATATCCCCGAATCGAGTCTTTCTAGTAGTTTGAAATAACTCGAAACGGGTAACAACAGGCTCACGCTCTCCAGCTTTCTTTTTTTCTTCTTTCTACGATAGTCATTAACGTGTCCCCTTATTAGATATATTAAAAGTGAATATATAAACAAAATTAAATGTTAGGATTTTGATCTCACCGGATTTTCTCTTATGCGTGCATAAACTTTGTTCGATCCACGATATCGCGCCTCCATCGACTTGGCTTGTTTGCGATTTTTCTCACTTCGTGACTTCAGTGTAATAGAAATATGATAAACACTGAAAATCATAGGGCATTAAATGATATTGATCAATTTTACCTGGAACTCATCCTCCAAAGATCATCGCACAAACTCCTCCCAGTATGGGGCCACCGTAGGGCAATTCTGATACGCCTCAGGCAGACTAGCCGAGTAAAGACCAGTATCCGGATCTCGTGCTTGACTTCTCAGCCAAGCCCGAAAATTCTTGGTCAATACTCCAGCTTGCGACAGTATTTGCTTCTTCTTTGAATAATCAAGGCCGAGAAATGTACTATGTACGCATATAACATAACAATGTAGTAAATTTAGTAATCATACAACAACTTTCAATAAGCATATATATAATTAACATACCGAAAGTTCATCCCATAATCTTTCCTTCAAAGAAGTAAGTTTGTCGCTACGCCAGTCCTTGGATGGCAGCACGATGGAGATTATCGTCTGACTGCAGCTCCAAGGTAGAAAGACAACGTCTCGCTCTGTTTACCGATTGCCTGCCCATACTCATTGAATGATAACTGCAATAGCATATTATTTAATTAGATTCAACGATCAATCAATATAATTACAATTTCAATTGTTCAATTGTAATAAAATTACCTGCACTTGTTTCCCCTTGCTACGAGCCCTCTTAATCGAAGCCATCGTGACTATACCTCTACTGCGCTTATCCTCAGAGCTGTTAGTGGTGGGAGCAGAAGTGTCACTCTGTCTCAAGTCATCAGTATCATGTCGATCATCAGCACCATGATCTCCATCATAATCTCCACCATGATCTCCTAAATGTACTCCATCATCTTCGGGATGTGGCAGATAAGACATGATCATGTAAAGCAGAAGAAACAACATTTAATAAACAAAAAACAAACAATGTTTAAGGAAGCAGAAGAAATAACATTCAATAAAGCAAAAGAAACATCATATGCTCTCGTAGGCAGTACATTTCCATCAGGCAATAGACCACTAACTGCTTCCAGCATACTTGTGAAGCACTGATCGGACAACTGGTGAGCTGCTTTAAGGTTGAACAATATCAACACAGCTGACAGTTTTGTTGCCTTCTCACACCCGGACCACAGTGGTAATCCAACAGAATCCCTTAACTTCTCTGACATATAAGGGTGATCTCGCAGATCACCGTCATCCCCACTCGATGTATCAACAGTCGGTATATCATCGAAAATATCCGCATCCACTGTATCTTCAAACCTAAAGTCAGTTCCTAGGTTGCTTGAGCTACATCTATCTCTTGTCTCACCATGAGATGTCCAAACGGTATATGTTTTATCAATACCGTGAATCATCAAGTGGACGAACAAATTTTCTCGATCACTAACAGTTTTTCCATTCATACATTTCCAACAAGGAAATGGAATGTACCGATGGTCGGTGCAGTGTCTAATTGCATGATTACAAAACTCTTCCACCCCATTCCTATACTCATCTGATAATCGGTCTGCTCAAACCCACTTTCAATCCATATAGAACTAGCTACAGATGCCTACAGATGCTTATAGGAAAGACAATATGAAGACTGTTTCTCAAGACAATGTATCTTAAAGTATTAAACCTAACAGCATACCTAACTATACTTAATCTACATTCATTTTAATTTTCTAATGTATTCTAATGTACCATCATTAATCATCTAATTAAAGAAACACACAAAAATTAATTCAAGCCACGTACTAACAACAATTAATCCAAGCTACTGACAACAATATAATTAAACCAACATTAATCACACACTAACAACAATACTTTTGAAGAAACAACTAATACCTTTGAATGAAACGTCTAATACTTTTTAAAGAAACAACAAATGCCTTTTAATGAAACACCTAATACTTTTAAATGAAACAACTAATACCTTTAAATGAAGCAACTAATACTTTTGAGTGAAACAACACACAAATTGACAACCAATTAACCACAATCTAATCAAACAAAAATTAATAATCCTAACATATAACAACAATTAAACTAAATTAAACAATCTAATATTCAAACAAACAACAATCAAAACCAAGTCAATTAACCAAATAATTAATCTAACACTATATATATATATATATATATCTAAATATATATACAAATATAGATATATATAAATATATATAAATATACACATACATACATATATAAAACATTAAATAAAATAAATAAATTACCTATATATAGAGGTGGCGGCGGCGGCGGTAGGGGAGGAGGTGGAGGAGGCGGCGGCGACGGTAGGGAGGAGGAGGAGGAGGCGACGGCGCGGTAGGGAAGGAGGAGGTGGAGGGTGCGCGACGCACAGCGCGGTAGGGGGGGAGGAGGTGGAGGGCGACGCACGGCGGTAGGGGAGGAGGAGGGTGATGCGTGGCGACGGCCTTTCGCCGAAAAAAATGGAGAAGAGCGAGAGGAGGAAGTTGGACGCTTGAAGAAGAAAAATATGATACTGGATCGATATTTGGGGGTTGTATCTGATATAGGGCTACGCCCTTAGAGTGCGGTTCAGAACTTCTCTCTCTTGCAGAGCGGTTACAAACCGCTCTCGCTTGCAGCTTACAGAGCGGTTCGAAACCGCTCTCCCTTGCAGAGCGGTTATAAACCGCTTTTTAATTTTTTATTTTTTTTATTAAAAACCGCTCTCCAAAGTCGTTTTTGGAGAGCTCTTTCTAAAAGGGCTGTCCAAGTAGAGTTGTCCAAGCTAAAATGTGTAGTAGTGAGTCCTGTAACTTTGTTTCGTTTTGAAATTGGTCCCGTACGTTTGACTTTTTTATTTTGGTTTTGTAAGTTTTTAAAATATTTGAAATTGGTCCTATAAGTTTCTAAAAATTTTTAAATTGGTCATTTTCACCTGCTACAACAGGTTACCAAGCAGGTAACCGCTACATATGTAATTATTTTGTTATTCCCTTTAATTTCGAAGCGTCACTTGAACTTTTTTAATCATAATAATCTTAGCCAGATTTTTTATCGGGTTTAAAAATAATTTGTACATTAAAAGACAAAGTAAATCATGTCAGTTTATTAGGTCTAAATTGACCAAAAAAATAAAAAATAAACCAAAATACACAGAAAATCACTATTCCTGCCTAAAAAAACACGCAAAAAATCATGACATAAAATTATTAGGATTAAAAAAGTTTAGGTGGTATTTCAAAATTAAAATAAAAAATAAAATAATTACATAGATGGTTGTTAACTGATTGGTGACCTGCTATAGCAGGTGAAAGGATCAATTTTAAAAATTTTAAAAATTTACCGGACCAAAATCAAAAAGTTAAAATATACGGGATCAATTTCAAAACGATGCAAAGTTATATGATTATAAAAAACTTAATCCCAAATTTTTTTATGCAAATTATTAAAAAATTCAAACAAAATTGCACGCAAAAAGTACAAATATACTCATATACATGCAATCATTTTGTACTTATTAATAAATTGCAATCCTAATAAAAAACAACTTAATATATGTCATCTCTAAGCCAAAAATACTAATACACCGTGAAAATAAAATTAAAGTTTAATCAGTATATATACCACACAAAAAAGAATAAGCAAAAGATCACGAGATGAATCAAACACAATGACGTCGTAGAACTCCATTATATGTAGTATTCAAAGGTATTAAATCTCAATTGAATTTAATACCTTTGAATAAATTATTTAAGAGTTGGATATGCTGTAAATTTGTTCACCGTGAAACTGATTTTTTATTTTATAGACATATCTTTTAATAATATAAGTCACACTCTTCAGTTATCAATATGATATTCTCTACAATAATATAAATCACACCCTTCACTTTTATGAATAATATTCTTTATAGTAAAAAATAATATTCTTTATAGTAAAAATTAAATCACACTCTTTAGTAATATAAATCACATTTTTTAATCAGTTTCACCGTAAAACTTGTTCACTCTATACTTTGTCATCATTTAAATAGGGTTTTTGGGATGATAAAGTTCTATATAGCCGGATCCGGAAATTAACAAAGGCTGATGAAATATAAATTTGTAATAAATTGAGTTTAAATAGATTGTGACAAATTAATTATAAATAGTACATGGCATTTTAGAAGAGTTGCACTGAATTCAAGCTCCGGACAACCCTAATATATATACATTATGCCTCACAAATACTTTGAAATATATAAACATGAATAGTACACATTCATAATTACACGTATACTTATTACCACTTTAATTATGAAACAGAGGTTTGAATGTTGTAGAGATGATTCAATTGGGGAGAAATGCAAGTGAAGAACCTCATCTGGGATGATATATAGCTGGTTGGTTTAGGTATGCATATTTGCTCTTAGTCCACCTGCATTATCAACATCAACATTTTCACATAAATCCACTTATTTCATATGCCAGATCAGTCAAATGATGTTCTTAAGTTATGTCCAAGGCAAATTCTTGTATATAACAGTTGTACAGTGCATTTGGTGTGTATTTTTTAATAGTATTAGTTTTTTTAAATAGTATTAGTTTTTTCACTGAATAGTACTCCCCCGGTCTCAATTTTGATTGTCCACTTTCGGTAAATAGTCGTCCTAATTTTATTTGGTCATTTCTTAAAAAAGAAATAAAGTAACTTTCAGTAATATTTAATACTACTATTTTTCTCCACTAAAGTCACTTTACACCATTCAATACTATTATTTCCCTCCACTAAACCCACTTTATACCATTTAGTACTATTATCTCCTACTTTTTCTTAATCTTCGTGTCTACAGTAACAGGATAATAAAAAATAGGACGGAGGGAGTATTAGTTCTTTTCATTGAAAGGTACTCCCATTCGTCCCATGCTAGTTTACTCTTTTTTTCAAACGGTCCGTCCCCATGCTTGTTTACCCACTTTCGTAAAAGACAATAAAATAAATACTCTCTTTTCAACCATCTCCTCCCAACATTTCAAATTACATCTCATATCATTACTTTTATCCACAAAAAGTCATCTACTTTAATATTCTCTTCGTCCCAATTATATAGGTTGGTTTGGTTTTGCACATAGATTAAGAAACTTTTTTGGAAAGGTAAATTAGACAAGTAAAATTTCTATTATAACTCTATTTAATGATAATTATAATTTCCAACATAATTAATGTATAGGGTTATATTGGTAAATTACTTTTTAAATTACTTCATATGAAAATAAGTCTATATATTTGATACATCCATAAAATGAAAACAAATCTATATATAGGACGGAGGGAGTAATAAAGTAGAAAAAACTGCAATACCATCAACAAAAAAACCATTTTTTCCTTTTAAACAACTCCCACATTAAAATTCGTGCCGAAATTAAATGGGTAAACAAGTGTGGGAAGGAGGGACATAGTTTTGTTCACCGAACAATATAAGCTATTTTAATTGAACAATATAAGTTGTTTTTTATCAAACAGTATTAGTTATTTCTATTAAACAGTATTAGTTGGGTGCACCCAGGAAAAATATGAGTGAAAAGCATTTGATCTTACCAGTCCTTTATACCCACCACTCTCGATTTTTTACCACACGCTTTGGAGCAGTTGTCGTGCTCCGTGCTCGCACCATCTTCGTTTAAAGACACCTCAAATTGCATATAATCATCATCCTATTAATTTTAATAGGAATTAGTAATTTATTCCAATTAATCAATTAATTTTGAGATGATGAGAAGGATCAGTTTTATAGAGAAACAACATAAACATATTCGATTAGTTGATTAACAATGATGGATGCAAGATAAAAGGGTCAAGATTCAAATTATTGCAACACTAAACTTTGGTTTATTGAAGCTTAAATGTGTCAAAACAGAGGTGTTGACTTACAGAGAGGTGTCGTGCCCTGAGACGAGCTGCAGCCTTTATGGCGGCATAAAGATGGTCTTCCTCGGACATCTGCCTTTGTTTCCAGAACCGCGCAATCTCCAGATTCGTCACTCCCATTCCCATTTTTCTTCTTGTGTTCTTCATCCAAAATTTGGTGCTCACTTGTAGCTTCTGTTTACAAGTTTCTTAGTTTAAAAAGACTACGTACCATTTGGCATAAGTTTTTTTTAATTCATTTATTTAGAATGTTGACTTATCTGCTAATGCTATTGCTTGTACGCCCACTGCAAAGATTCAAATAAATAGAGTGAGAATCATGATTCCATAAGTTTAGTCTCAAATAAATTTAGTTTTATAGGTCTTTTATTGTTGATTTAACCCCAAATTAATACGGCAAAAAGTACGTCGTTTTGAAATTGAATATAATTCGATGACTAAAAAACTTATGAAACTAAACCTATTTGAAGCTAAAATTATGGGATCATTTGGGATTTAAACTCAATAAATATATATTAGTATAAAGGAATCAGGATATGAGAATAAAATTTGGTGGTTAAGCAGATGGTGGAATCCAGATGAAATGATAGATTTTATAAATCAATATAACAATATTATATGATAGTAATCGACAAATTATGTTACATCCATCAGCAGAGTCATTATTCAATTGCAAGTTGCATGTAGTGATAAGGAGTAGCTATCAATCAACTTGATGTATGTACCTAATGCTGAACGCAATTGACAAATAAAAACAAACATATACATGCATATAATTTGAGTTAATTCCTTGATGGAACATAAATTTCAAAGTTAAATGCTAACATCTTTAACAAGTTTGAACAATTGTGCGTTTGGCTCGACTCATTTACGATCGATGGAGGGATTCGATCCCGTCCAATCCCCATTTTCATAGTCGCGATGTGATTGAAAGTAGTTGCTCCCTCCATTTCTTATTAATTACCATTTCAGGGGTTGAATTTTTGCTTCAAATTCACTGACGTTTTAGCTAAAACAAAATTCATATACATCCCAAAATGTAATTATTCGATATTTCTTAATTTTATACAAATTCTTTAAAACCATTAACATGAAATGGATGTACTAGTAGTTTAGTCCATCTGATTACACGATGCAATTTAAATCAAAATAAGTTAACAGTAGGATTACAGGAAATTGAGGTAGAAACAGATCACAGAATTGATGCTGTAGCAGACTATCAGTGGAGCTCAAATACTTTCATTTGACTAAATAATTGTACATTTTTGCAGCAGCACACTTTTTTTTTTTTTAAATATTGAACAAAATTGATAAATGAAAAACTAATTTACAATGGAATACTGGGAATCTTGATTACAACTCCACCTTCATCTGGAAAATGAAAATATCCATGCCCATCTCTGTAGAGGTGATAAACTCACCTGGATGGATAGATAGAATATTTCAGTTCAATCTCTTCTCCAGTCTATTCCCATAATTCATATTTCAATAATGATACAAATGTTTAGCATTAGGAGGAACCTACCAAATATAGCGCCAAACTAGGGACAGTTTGGTGGAAGCTTCGTCTCTGTGGGGCCCGCATGAAGCCAATGTTGCATCGGTTATTTGATGCAACCACTTGAATTCAAGATGCCCCCATCTGGCTTAATTCGATGCAAGTCTGTTGGTTACAAATTGGCTTACCTTATTAGAAAGCTTGTCGTTTCTATGTGAAATCAGATATACCACGAAAGCGACGTATGCTGCAGTCCCAGCTGAGACGAGGAGACCGATAAGCAGCCCGTCAACTTCGTTTATGAAAAAATGGAGTAAAAGGTATCCGTTTATCACTATCACTAGTGCAGCCACGGTCCATGCCGCCCTCTATAGTACAGCAAAAGTGCAAAGTATTAGATACATCTAACTTCAAGAATAATAAATGTAATGTTGATGAATTTTAATATTCTCCTAACAATACCATACAATATTCACACTAGAAAAGGGTCATTATCTCAACTGAAGTAGTGATGTCTAAAAGCATACATAGTCATATTCATTTAATGCTCCATTAAGTCAAGCCAGCTTACTTTCTTCAGAAAAAAGTAGTCCATTTTTCAGGATAAGAAAATTATATAGCACTAACACAAAACTAAAATCAGTTTGTTATCTACTCATTTAAAATTACACAAGTGTTTTGTGGTTAGTAATGGACTTGATAGAATGTATATCTTCTTTTCATCAGCCAAAAACCAAATATCTGTGTTATTTGCAAAATCGTTAAGGGGCGAGCTTGGTTAAAAATTCCTCAATGGTGATTGTGGTGGTTAATCAAATAAAAAATGAACTATACGCCCCATAAGTTTTCTTTAGCCGATATGAGAATTAAGATTTCAATTTCTAAAGCTAGAGTGAACAGATCGCTACAAGTACCTGGGAGAATCAGAATAGTTATCATAAATTCAATACCTAAAAGGCATGACATATGCCCCTTAATTGCAAACCTAATAGTTCTTTGAGACATTAATTTTAACAGATTATGCATGCAAAATATGATCTCCAGGGTAACAAGTTCTTATACATTGTCCTTTCTACACGGAGTAGCACTTGAGTGCACCAGTTGCACCGTGCAACTGGTGCACAACTCATACTTTTCAATGAAAAAAAACTAATTGTTCAGTGAAAATGGCTAATACTGACAAACTAATACCTTTTAGTAAAAAAAACTAATACCATTTAAATGCAGTTGGTTGAAGTATTTTCATTAATCATTTTCAACTAATACATTTTAGTAAAACAACTAACACACATTGTGCATAGAAGTAATTGCCTTCTACATGATATACAGAGAATGGGTGTGTGCTAAAATGGGAAAGATATGAATTGCTGACATACCTCAAGTAGAGAGCCAATCTTGAATGCTCCCATAACCTGCTCCTTAGACAACAAGGTGAGAAGTGGGATAAGGGCAAAAGGTATCTGTATAGACTGTAGCACATTGAGCCACTCATTCAGTACATCTAGGGATGATTCGGATTTGTTGAATATCAACGCAACTATTATAGTTGGTACAATAGCACAACTTCTAGTAATCAAAGCCCTTAATGACTTCTTTAGACGTAAATTAAGAAAACCCCCCATTATAAACTGTCCAGCATACGTTCCAGTTATGGTACTACTCGTCCCAGCTGCCAATAATCCAATGCCCCATATATAAAGAATAGGAAACAGACCTCCACCATACTTCTCCTCAAGATATTGTCCAGCATTTACGAGGCCTATACCTTCTGCTTGTTTACTTCCATAAAACCCCTTAGCGAAGACAGTTGTTACACATAAGTTGATGATGAAGGAGACAAAAAGGGCAGCTGTGCACTCAATTGAGTAGTAGTTTAGTGCCTCTTGGACCTGACCTTTCTTGTTAGGGTCAACTTTCCTTGATTGTACCAAAGCAGAGTGCAAGAAAACATTGTGAGGCATTATTACACAACCTACGACTCCCACAGCCTGTCGAATTGTTCTTGAGCTAAGTTTTGGAACCAAAAGGCCTGTAAAGAGCATAAATATTCAGTCTCTTTACCAGATCATTCATAAAATTATCTTTTTTAAATTCTTAATTTACTATCATGTGGACTGTTGGGGCTAAAATATAAGGATCGTGACAAAGTCTTATGTAAACCAGTTTTACCATACAAGTTGTCTGAATTTATTATGTATTATTTAAACAGTATTAGTTGTTTCATTTGAGGTATTAGTTTGATAGTACTAGTTGTGTCATTAAGAAGTATTTGTTTTTACCATAGATAGTCACATAAGACAACTAAAGGATCGTGATTAAGAATCTAACCGATGAGAAGTTCTTTTTTGCTTGGTTTAGCATCAGCAAACATCCAAGCAAATGATAGCCCCATAGTTGTTATAAGAAATGCAAACACAGCTTCCAACTTCCTCACTCCATAGTTTTCAAGAAGCAAGAATATAAAGCTGTGCAAAAATAGAATAACAATGTCAGATAAAGGACGAACACATAAATGTGGGCAGCGTCATCACTCCATAGTTGTCATCTAAAGGACGAACACATAAATGTGGGCAGCATCATCACCCACAAAGCATTTGAAAAAGTTTTCTGAGTAGGAAAGCACACACAAAAAACTTTTCTTAATTTCTAAAGCAGGAGGTTGAAACGTATAGGACTCTAGCATCAGATACATGGAAAAGAATATGTTTTCTAAAATGCAGCTACCAGCACTAGATATAAAGACAGAAAAGGACAAAATATATTATGTATGAAATATTATGTATGAAGATAATAGTTTCTATCACAAAAGTCACGGGATTTAAATCGATTTGGTCTCATAACTTTGGACCTTTATTGAAATGGTCCCGTATGTATCGCATGTTTCAATTTAGTTCCGCATGTTTTCAATTTGTGCCAATTTAGTCCCAAGGTGCCGGAGATCGGTCAAACTAGCCAAAACGACGTCGTTTTTTGGGGCGTGTTTTGCACGCGCCCCTAATTTCGATCGGAGAAAGCTGACTGGCATCGACTTGAACACGTGGCACGCCACGTGTGTATCGCATGTTTCAATTTAGTCCCGTATGTTTTCAATTTGTGTCAATTTAGTCCCAAGGCGCCGGAGACCGGTCAAACTAGCCAAAACGACGTCGTTTTTTGGGGCGTGTTTAGCACGCGCCCATAATTTCGATCGGAGAAAGCTGACTGGCATCGACTTGAACACGTGGCACGCCACATGTGTATCGCATGTTTCAATTTAGTCCCGTATGTTTTCAATTTGTGTCAATTTAGTCCCAAGGGGCCGGAGACCGGTCAAACTAGCCAAAACGACATCGTTTTTTGGGGCTTGTTTTGCATGCACCCTAATTTTGATCGGGAAATGCTGACTTGCATCGATTTGGACACGTGGCACGCCACGTGTGTATTTTGCCAATTAAAAAAATGAAAAAAAAAAAAATTTTACACATCATTAAATAAAAATAAAATAAATCACTCCCATTTTCTCTCTCTCTGCAACTTTACCCAACGAAATGTTCAAAAAAAATTACCCATGCTCCCCGCGGTGATGTCCACTGTTGGGAAATGAATTTAATAAAAGAAGATTTTGATTAGATCCCAAAACCCATGAGTATGACATGTTCAGGATAATCTTGATAGATGAGTCAGGATTCAGTTTTAGAGTGTTCAGGATGTTATCTGCACCGTGTATAGTCGGCAGATATAGATCAGGTTAGATTCAAGACTCGATGAATTTTCAAGAAACTGAAGTTTCAGTATGAAACTGAAGTTTCTAAAGACTCGATGTGGGAAATCGAGAACGAAGATTGAAGATGAAAGTTTACGAAGACTTCGCAGAAATCGAGAACTCGAAGACTTCAAGATGAAACCGAGAATCAAACTTCAAGATGAAATTGAGAATCTGAAGACTCAGTATGTCTCTGAAGACACTGAGACTCAGAGAATCCTGAAGGCATAGTAATTACTGAAGACTCAGTAATTACTGAATACTCAAGACAAACTGAATGTTCGGGCGAAAAAAAGCGAGGAATATAGCCGTTGGAATCCAGCTGACGTGGACCAATGAGAGGAAGACAACCAGCCTGAAAAAGCTGTAGAACTTACAAGAATAGTATGGATTTGAATGTGATTCTCTCCAACGGTAACATTCAAATTCAAACGGTAACATTCAAATTCACACTATAAATACAAGATCTTCCATTAAATTAAGTGTGGATGCGTGGAGAATATAGCAAACGATGCTACAGAGCTAAGAAGGCATATACTCAAGCATTCCCACCATAGAACACAACTTTGTAGATATACAAATATATTCAAAGAGTGTTCTAGAACTCAATCTAAGCAACTCACGATGTATCCTAAGCTTAGAGAGATTTTCCCAACCTTAGCATTGAGGCTAAACAAATGTAAGGAAAAATCTCACCATAGTTGGAGACAACACCCAACCCAAACCTCATTCTCGTAAGAAATAACTAGTGGTGAAGTGAGATAGTTGTTTGGCAATCCCGAGAGCTTTTTTATTTTTATTTAATGATGTGCAATTTTATTTTCTTTTTTCTTTTTTTTAATTAGCAAAATACACACGTGGCGCGCCACGTGTCCAAATCGATGCAAGTCAGCATTTCCCGATCGAAATTAGGGGCGCGTGCAAAACACGCCCCAAAAACGACGTCATTTTGGCTAGTTTGACCGGTCTCCCAGCCTTTGGGACTAAATTGGCACAAATTGAAAACATACTGGGACTAACTTGAAACATCGCGATACACACGTGGCGTGCACACGGTCCAAGTTGATCGGTCAAGATTTCCGATCAGTGGGTGCAAAAAACACGCCCCAAGAAAACGACGCATTTTGGCTAGTTTGACCGGTCTCTCAAGGCCTTTGGGACTAAATTGGCACAAATTGAAAACATACGGGACTAAATTGAAACATGCGATACACACGTGGACGTGCCACGTGTTCAAATCGATGCGTCGACTTTTTCCGATCGAATTGTGGGCGTGCAAAACACGCCCAAAAAAACGACGTCGCTTTTGGCTAGTTTGACCGGTCTCCGACGCCTTGGGACTAAATTGGCACAAATTGAAAACATACGGGACTAAATTGAAACATGCAATACATACGGGGTCATTTCAATAAAGGTCCAAAGTTATGGGTCCAAATCGATTTAAATCCTCAAAAGTCACTATCATGTAAAAGTGCAACCGTTTCCTCCCAAACCTAAAGTTGGTGACTTTTTTTTATTAGATACAAAAGTTGGTGACTCTTGATTTCTGAAACAAGAGAGAAAAAATGAAGTGCTAAACTAATGGTGGATTCCACATCGATTTAGCACATTTCCCGAAAATAATAATAATGCGCTTTAACCGAAAACTCCCATTAATTTTTGTGTTAATTGTACAAAATTTGACGACCTTATGGGTGTTTATCAGTTACAACATATCCTTTTAAAATTTTAATCCGATGCATGAATTAATTTTATGTTGCAATTCAATGCGCGGGGCTAATTTTCGGCATAATTTTAGAAAAGACTATTTTAGACTTGGTGGGCTTGATTTAGGGCAGATTCTTGGGTGGGCTTGATTGAGGGCAAAGGTTTTTTAGTGATTCTGTCTTGAGCAGAATCTGCCCATTTAGCACGTCTCTAACTCAAAATTGCAACAAATAATTAGTTCTGTGTATCAAATTGCAAATTTAAAGAGACATATTGTAATTGATAAACACCCAAAAAGTCATTAATTTTTATGCAATTAACCCTTAATTATTTACTCAAGAAAAAATGACGGATAATATTCAAGAACAAAAAATCAAAGATTCATCCCACATAAACTTTTCTCTAATTCAATTCAGTTCATGATAGTGTTCCTGAATCAAATTTTCTTTTTTCAAGATAGAGATTGTATCTATGACTAGATGCAATCCAATGAGGTAATTAATCAACTTAATGCACCGTAAAAAACAGAGTAACAAAAGAAAAAAGTTACCAATCAGAGGCAGTAATTAGCACACCAGCCCAAAGGGATAAAACCCCCGGCTCAAAATCTGTATCGCAATCGCACTTCCAATAACCTCCTGAATATCCGCTCCAATCAGCGCCAGCTCCGCCATGACCCAGAGCACAATCGCCGCCCAATTAGGATACTCCTCGCGGCAGAGCTCCGCCAAATGCCGCCCCGTCGCCACCCCTATCCTCGCCGACAACAGCTGAATCAGCAAACCCATCGCAGTCGCCCACATCAACAGCCACAGCAGCGAGTATCCCGCAATGGCGCCCGCTTGAAGATCGCCTTCCAGATTCCCCGGATCTAAAAACGCTATGCTCATAAGAAAACCCGGACCCGTGAATAGCCATAGCTTTTTGAACGAAAAGGGGGGAACGGTGGAGCAATTAGGGCTTTCCAATTCGAAATCGGCGATCAGGATTTTGTCGCGTGATTCGTACGCTGCTTCCTCGTCTTCATCGATTTTTTCCGCTGTTTGAATCAAAACGACGTCGGATTTGGGGAGCGCTGGCGAGGGCAACAAACGGTGGGATTCTCCTTCTAGCTCTGGTTCATCTGTTTGTAGTGGTGATTCTGTGGTTGAGTTCATTGAAAGATTCGAATTGCAGCGGAATTTTTTCTGAATTAATTTAGGGTTTATAATTATTGAGGCTTTGCGGCGGTGGTGGCGGCGGCGGGGAGTGGTGGAGATAATGGAATTCGCTGTGGTGCAATTTATAGATTAGCTTTAGAATGGAATAGGAAACATCTACGTGTAATTTGAATAGGTCGTTTTCTTGTATTGGAATCTTAGGTGGACAAATGATATTCCGCCACGTGGATTCTGCTGTGGGGTGATTTGGTCAATTATCAGGGGATTTTGTGCTTGAATGCCCGCAAGCTGCAGTAGGGACTACGCATGCACGTGAAGGGCATTTGCGTAATTGTGTTTGGAATGTGCATTTAAGTTTTATTAAGGTTGTGGTTTTTGGAAATCATGTTTTATATTGAGGTTTTCAAAATTTTCCAAGATTATGTAGAAAAAATATAAATTAGAGTTGAATAAGAAAATATCGAGAAAAAAATACTCCCCATTTCTATAATAGTTTGTACACATTTTTTATTCGGACGTTTCAAAATAAATTACACACTCCTAAAATATAAAACTCTTTATAAAGTTCACTCTCACAATATTTACAATTTTACATTAAATTAATGCTATTACTTTTGGGTTATACATATACAACTTAACCTACTATTTTTCCTTATACATAAAGGTTTATAAAATAACCCCTCAAAATCCTACTCAGTACTTATTTTTTTAATTTGTGTGTCCATGAAACGATGCAAGTTAATTTGAGATCGAATGAATACTCTCGTGCGAATTGAGTTCACGTAGAGATGGAGACGGGACAAAAAGAAGTAGGATGGGCTGAAAGTCTAAATAAATACAGTAAAAAAAAAGAAACCCAAAATTGTAAATAATTTTAAAGGTTACATATTTTTATTTTACAAATAAATAAATCAAAATAATTGTGACGTAAACTATCAATTTCTTTGCGGAAGAGGCCAAACCGCCAAAGGTTCAATATTTGAGAGACTGTTATATTTTTATTTTTTTACATTACATAATTTTTTTAATGAAAAATACTAGACTGTAGTCCATCCCAAGTAAGATTCACTTTTGTGGGTTCACGTGAATTTTATTTTTAGAGTTTATCATATATATAAAGTGTTGTTGTTAATATTTGAGAGACTGTTATATTTTTATTTTTTTACATTACATAATTTTTTTAATGAAAAATACTAGACTGTAGTCCATCCCAAGTAAGATTCACTTTTGTGGGTTTACGTGAATTTTATTTTTAGAGTTTATCATATATATAAAGTGTTGTTGTTAATTATACAAATTAAGAAAACAATAATAATAGTTGGAAAAAAAAAATCACCTGAATTCGAATTTACGTAATTTTTTGCAAAAAAAAGTAATAATTTTAATTACACTGTGCAATTTGTGTAATTTTAATCTAATTTTTTCGCATATCAAAGAAAGAAAGGTTGAAAAATATTTATTCATATAACTAAAATGTATATTTGTATATTGGAAATGCTTAATAACATTCAGCCTAGATGAATACTCTCTTTTGCATGAACTAGTGTTTAACACGTTCGTTGCACGTTACACATAAATTATAATTAGTAAAAAGTCTGATAAATTATTATCTTGTTTCTTTTGATACGTTTGTCATACCAAAACTATTTCTATAATCTTATCAAAACCTAAAATTGTAAAGATACGTGAACATTATATATTAATATTAGTATTTAACTAAGTAAAATAGCTCAAGTGGATAGAGCACCAAGTAACTTATCAAAAAAATAAAAAAAAATCTTACATAAGAACCTCATTATATAATTTTTTTTTCCTTTGTTTTTATAACAATGTTTTGATCTAGTTAAAATACACTCCTTGAAAGTTCTACTTCAAACTATCCATCTTCAAATGTTTTCTATGCTAACACCTCAAGGTTTGAGAGGTAAAAATATCAGATAGAGTTCTTGAAAATAACCTTAACAATCAATAGCATAAATGGTAATGCAACAATTGTTTTCAGTCAATTCTGAATCTTTTTAGTCTCTACTTTATAGGTGTCAACCCACATAGTCCTATATATTATTGATAATAGGCAACAGAACCCAATACTTTAATTGATATAGCCGGTGAGCAGGGCAGACGCAAAATTTATACCCAGCCGATGCACAAATTGAAAAGGAAAATTGCATCCCTGTACATGTCATATGAATGTGATTTTTTTTTAACAATTATGTATGCAAAACAATTATATCTTCAAACTTAGCGAATGATGATGCATATTAATGCTAAAATTATATGAATTCAATAGTTTTGAGTGAATCACCGCATGCAGTAGCACCATATGAAAGTTATTTTGTTCAAATATGGTTTATCACAATGCTAAATTAAAATCAAATCCAAAGTTACAAAATAGCCACAAAAAGATTTTTTTTTTATCCAGATAAGTTTTATCCAACATATGAATAGACAGATCATGGGCTTGTAATAATAGTAGTAGCCGGAATTGGTTGAGTTGAAATAAAATATTCTATTTAATATTGATGTTTATTAATTTTAAAAATTTATATTTTTAAAAATTTTAAAAATATAAATAGTACTATATCATAAAAATAAAAAATTAAGGCAAGGCATTTGTCATGCCTTGTCTCTAAATAGATCCGCCCTGCCGGTGTGTGCAATTTAGGTAATCAGGTGACAAATATATTTAACATATATAAGCAATATAAATACACAGTTTTACATTGATAAAGTGCAAGATAAGGTAAAAGCAGGTTACTGACCAGCAAATGCAACAGAAATGGTACATTGTTTACAAACAACTCCATGGACTAGTGTTTTTCTTAAAAACTCCGTAAAATATTTCAGATGGAGATGACCAAATAAATTAAGAGTAATCTTGTTTGGTCAAGAGTGCATTCTCCGTTATCCTTTCCAAAACATAACTTAGACGCATAAGAAATGGTGTACCCCCAATAAATAAAAAGCTCAGACACTATGATTCTTATGCATAATGTACGTTTGCATCTTAACACTAACAAAACCTTAAGCCTGATACCACTTTATATGACCAGATAAATTCCAAATACCTCCATGATCAGGGAACTTGTTTAAAATAGTATCAGCGACATTTAACCGTGTTTTGTACTGCTTGATTTCATATGATTTCTGCAATGCTTGCAAGTTGCAACAACTTATGAATGGCCTAGATCAACCTAGGAGATGTGGAGTAAAAGTGTATGTATATTTATATTATGGCATGAAAAAAGGCATATGAACATGAAGAAAAAAGTAAAGTATCAATAAAAAAACAAAACTGCTTACCCTGGTAACTGCTCCAATTTTCCTTAGTTAGGCAGAAGCCACTGTGGTAAAAGCAGAACGGGTTCGTTGAAAATCTTTACAAACAAGAGAGAGGAAAGACAGAAATATCCAACAATTTAACTTATTATTATGATTGGTAATGACTTGCAAAACCCAAATAATAAATTCGCAATTACCTCAGTGAAAATTTTGTTTTTCTAGATTTGATCCTTCTATCAGCATGGTTCATATTAATCATCTACCAGCAAGACCTGAAAAATGCCAACAATCACGGAAATTGAAAAAACACATCAACCAAATTATAAACGTTCACAATGAACATTCATATTAGGTACATTCTATTTCACTTTATTTGTGACCAACATTTTAGAGGGCAAAACCAAAATTATACTAATGCGTTCATTTACTTAAAAGGGCACATTTTGCTCCATATTCCATCAGAATTCCACCATGAAATAGTTGATTTTTAGATTTGGTTGCGTACAGTTAATACTACAATTGCAGTTAGTCTGACCATCTGGAAGATCATGTATTCATTGCAGGAAAATTGCAAAAGTCATGGCCCCTCAGATCGCTGGGATAGAAATCTTTGGGTTGTCAAGAGAGTGTCAGTTTAGAAAGAAAAAAAAAAGAATAATTAGTTTAATTGGTTAAGAATGTAATAGGCAATTCTCATTATAAAATAGATCTTATTTAGTTAATTTACTATCCAAAAACTGAAATTATATGTGGATCCCCTGACATTAGATTATGTTCTAATGGTAAAAAAACAATGCAAGGTTAAAAAAACAATTCTTCAATTACTAAAACCAAAACAAAAACAATTTCTCAAGTAGTGAAAATCATAATAGAAGCAATTTCGTCAGTAAAGAGGCAAGGTTCCAACCAACACAATATTTCTGGTATGTAGTGGGAGCAAGATATATATAATATTGCCAAAATGATACAACTCTACCAATGGGATAATGGGACCAACTGCTGGTGGTATGAGGAACCAAGGACAATTACTGATTTTTCTCTTCCTAGTCTTCTATCTATCTATTTCCCCTCTTTTCTTCTATAGGATGCACTCGAAGAAGACATATATATACCAGAGATTGGAGGCGAAAGAAGACATATTTTCGACCCCTCTGCTGTCGCTGGTGTAAAACCTAGAGGTAGGTCACAAGTTGGATCTTCCAGCTTGATTCTGACTATGATGATTCAGATTTACACTGACAATATCTTATTTTAATGACGAAATCCACATTCCAAATTAGGAACCATAGGGTGGGGGTGAAAAAGAACAGGAACCTCTCTCTTTGTTGGAGAAATATATGTGACTGGTAAAATATGATAATATCTATAGAGTAGTGTTTTCTCAGGTAAATTAAGAATAAAACAGTCTACTATATTTAGTTCCTACACCTTAACAATAGCATAATCACGTAATTAACATTCCACAGGTACCTAATGTATTGACCTGTGGCTCCAGATATACAATCATCGAAGCAAAACTCCATTTGACCTGCAAATGGATTTTCTCCATTTATATATCTGCAAAAAAAAAAGAAGAATTTTGCAATTCAATGTTTAGTGTCTAACATATCATCACCGTGATTTCTTTTTACCTCCAAACAAAAATAGCATCACAAAAGTAGGATTACATATTCCTTAAAAGTAAAATTCTGAAATAAAATACTAAAGGTCCAATTATTGTAGCAGCTATTACCTTCAAACGGGTGCACTATGTCGACCAAATGATGGGGGACTTCTTGGAAAAAAAAAAGTAATCAAGCATTTCTTTGACGTAGTTATCTGAGCATTTAGCCTACCCCTAATTATTTGGGATCAAAAGCTTGGTTTGTTTTTTTGTTTAGCTATCTCAGCACACTATTATTTTCAAGACTGTAGTTCAAAATGCATGAGAATGGGTATAAACAAATGTCATGCTTATCAACTTAGCTACTTCCTCTCCAAACTTAATCAACTAAACTAATTTTATTTCAAAATGTAAGACTGCAAAACACAATGCATAAGAGAAGAGTGCCCGTAAAGCAACCTGTCCCCATATTCGAACACATAAGATGATCAAAATAAATTGAAATTAATTAAGAAAAACCTGTCTTTCTTCATCCGAAGGTTTCGTCGACCCAATATCAAGACCTTTATACACCTGCCTGATATAACCCAATAACCATAAATTAGGTTGTAAAACCAAAATTAAAGCAGACACTCATACAATGTAAATAAATTTACAGGGGTGAAAAGAAAAACCTGGAAGAAGTCAAGCTGATTATTTCTCTGTTAAGTCGTTTGGCGAGTTCCACTTCCTTTCTTCGACTCCAGAATTTGTCGTTTTACCCTTTTTACTCAATGAGTGTGCACCAGATTGATGTGATCTTCACCAGCATCACAATAAACTCAAGTCAGAAGTCATTTTTAAGTTTCCACCCAAAGTATAATCCATATGACTCTTAACTACTTATTAACCTCAAAATGAAGCTTAATTACCTAAATCATACAACCATTCAAAAGTAAACTTTCCTAGTCCAATTAAATGATACTCGTAGATGCTAGCATGACCTCCCCCCACCTAAATAGGAAATGATCCACTTTCCCCAATCAAATCAGAATCAACTCTACATAAAACAACACTAAATTTGTACCACCACCAAGCCCCAATTGCCACATTGATTCTGCATTCAGAATACCAAACCTCACATCAATTTGCATCATAAAATTTCATGCTCAATTCAGTAAGCTTTACTCAAATTCAAATGCAACTCACCTTCAAGCCATTTCGCCACCTGACGCCGCCCACTCCGCAACCGATTCCACTTGCACCGCCTCCATTCCCGGGGTTCCATTATGCTGTTGTATCGATTCGAAACACATTATATTGCTAAAGTCAAAACCAGAGTATTATATAATTATTGTTCTGCACCCGCGTTTTTTTTTTTTTTTTTTACTAACTGGCGATTGATTGAAATCCATCAAACTTCTGATTTGAAAGCAACTAAAATTTAATAGGAATTGAAGAAATTACCAGAAAGTTTTGTTCTCAATTCTTCGGGAATTTGATTGCTATAGCGTCCCTCAACGGGAATGCAAAATCATCGAAGGTAGAGTTGTAATTAATTTTTTGTTAAAATCTGTTAATCTATTACTGCAATAAAGAAACGCAACACACAAGATAAAATAAAGCAATAAAACGAACCGAGTCAAGGGTAAACCTTTTCAAGAAGACAAAAATCACGCCGATAATGTTCACAGGATCGTGCGTAATTGCCCCAAAAAGTAAAACAGTTCACAGTATTAAATCAGTAGCACCACTGAAATAATACTCTCGTCGAACGTATTCGGAGTATGAGCAGAAAGAGGGAAGATAATGCTCTCGTCGAACGTATTCGAAGTATGAGCAGAAAGAGGGACGAAAATATGTACTCAGAATTGCGGGAGTCGATTTTCGTAGGGTTGAAAAGTGACTGAAAGGAATTCTGAAGAGTCACTATATATAGACGGAACCTACTCCGGGAGGTTGAGGAAAACGTGGGAAGCCCACGAACTTCGTGGTCAGTTATTACCCACGCTTCTAGTGGGGCGGTTTTGACCGCATGAGACCGTCCAGATTCGGTGAACCTCTAATTCGAATTCAAAATTTCGAATCCTGGATAAGCTTGAATCCGCGCACGGATAAGTCATGACTCCTCGAACGTATTCGGAGTATGAGCAGAAAGAGGGAAGAAAATATGTACGCAGAATTGCGGGGGTCGATTTTCGTAGGGTTGAAAAGTGACTGAAAGGAATTCTGAAGGGTCACTATATATAGACGGAACCTACTCCGGGAGATTGAGGAAAACGTGGGAAGCCCACGAACTTCGTGGTCAGTTATTACCCACGATTCTAGTGGGGTGGTTTTGACCGCATGAGACCGTCCAGGTTCTGTGAACCTCTAATTCGAATTCAAAATTTCGAATCCTGGATAAGCTTGAATCCGCTCACGGATAAGTCATGATTCCTGGGCCGACCCAATTTCGGATGGGCCACCCAACTAATTAAGTCCAAAAATTAAATGACCCAATTAAGATTTTGGGTATCTAAAAAGATAGATGGGCCCCAAAGCCCAATTGTCAAGAACCAAGAACTGTTGGGGAATAAGTTGCACAGATCTATTCGGGGTGAATATTTAAATACAAATTTAATTCTTATAATTATTACTAGCATGAATTAATCCTATATTAATTCAAATAATAATTCAACAACATATCATGCATATAATTAATTCACGTAAAACCTAAGCATGTGGAATTCTACGAGTTTACGTGAACGTACCTCTTGGGATGACAGTGATCTGGCTGATTAGACTAACCAAAAGAACTTCCCAAGTATTCCCTTAGTCCTTGTTCGACTATCTGGTGGAAGGACACTTGTGAACAATTTAACAAAAGGAAAATAAATTATGTTGCACCACCTTTGTGGATTTACTAATTTTTCCAGCACATGAAATTGTACTTGGGAATGAAAGAGTCATCCCCTATTTATAGCTAGGTGATGGGCGAAAATTTTGGTAGAAAAACAATGTGGGAAAAACTTTTCTTGATCTCCAAGAAATCTTGAATATATCTCTTATATTCTTTTTTCCCATAATTATAATATTCCACAAAAATCCCACCTCACCAATATTATGGATAATTTCGAAATATGGGGAACCAAGAATCCAAGATTTGGATCTTCTTGAATTTATGAGATATTCTTGTATTTCAAGAAATACATATCTTCCATAATATCTTTTCAAGAAAATATTTCTTGCCCACTATATTTCAAAATTTTTGAAACCTCTATTATGAATAACCAAGTGGGAGATTTCTTGAATTTAATGAGATAATCTTGTATTCCAAGAATACATATCTTCATTCCATAACAAAATTCATAGAAAATCTTTCTCCCCTCTTATCCATAATTTTCGAAAATTACAAGGAAAAATAGGCAACAATATTTATTTTATTTTAAACACCTTTTTCAGTTATTGAACTATATGTTGGGCTACTTAGGGGGCCTTTAGGAGAATTAAGATTGGACCTTCTAATGGACTTTGAATATCTAATATTGAGCCACAATATTATTCAAGCCCATAAATATTAATTAATCCCACTACATAATTAATATTGCAATATCCATCTTAACCCATATTACAGTCAATATGGCTCCCGGTTATTATTTCCCGTGTTTAAGATTATCTAGTCCATTAATTAATTCAAGCCACTGAAATAGCTTTCCATTAATTAATATCTTTTGTCCTTGGTCAAGGAACGGTTCAACATTATTATCCATACCGGAAACTAATTTCACTTGCAAGATTTGGTATGATAAAGCTTATGAACCTCCCAAGGGGGCAAATCGAATAAGCGTACTTTCACACGATTCTTCGTATTAAATCTTAGCAATCACATGTGACTAATAATATTGCCCAAGATAAAAAGTATTGAATTTCGTTGATTCTCTACCCATGATAAGTCAAAGCAATAGTTACCAATCACACGTGATCCTATTTAAGGAAGCGAAGATTAAGAAATAACGAACCACCGAGGTCTAATTCTTCCTTGTTCGATTCTCAAGAATTTGTCCTCCTCAGAGGTCTTATTCGATTGCATCGATCATGCACTAGTGTAATCTCTTGGTCAAGACAAGTCAATGAAGTCTTACACTTCAACCTTTCACGATGGGTTGTTCATTTCCATCTAGGTCGTGAATGGTATTTTTTTTTTTAGTTACAAGGGATCATTAATTTAATTTTTACGTGATCCGGTATCACTAAATTAACTACAATGTAACACGTACAACTTATTGAGCAGATTATCACGTAAATATATGTAACATTCGATAATATTTAAAGCATCGATGATAAACAATTTATTTCATAAATAAGTCCGAAATTGAGGTTTTGATTATACAAAGTAAAAAGCATACTTTCCAAAGATAATCCCAACAATCTCCCACTTATACTCAAAGTCGCTTTTAAGTATACTACAACATGTCTCGTGTAGTAAATGTGGCATCATCGATGTCACTACACGAACCTAATAATTTCTCCCACTCATACTCAAAGCAGATTGACAACGGTCTTGACACCCATTCCTTCCACATGTCTCTCGAATGTATTCAGAGGCAGACCCTTTGTGAATGGATCTGCTAGGTTGTCCTCAAACGCTATCTTTGCCACATCTATATCTCCTCTCTTAACGATATCTCGTATAAGATGGTATTTCCTTTCAATGTGTTTGCTGGCTTTGTGGGCTCTTGGTTCCCTTGAATTTGCAACTGCTTCGGCATTGTCACAATAAACAGTGATTCTGCTGGGCAAATTCGGAACCACATCTAAGTCCACTAGGAAGTTCTTGAGTCAAACCAGCTTCTTTTCATTTGCCTGCATAGCGACTACATATTCGGCTTCCATGGTAGAATCTGCGACGCATTTCTGTTTGACGCTTCTCCATGTCACGGCTCCTCCCCCCATGCAAAACACACTACCGGAGGTAGATTTTCTGGAGTCTATGTCTGATTGGAAATCCGAGTCCGTGTAGCCGATGGGGATTGGACTATCTGACTGATAAACTAACATTCTATCCCAAGTTCTTTTCAGATACTTGGAATGTTTTTAAGCTGCCAAATCAATGCTCTTTCCCTGTGTTACTTTGATATCTTGCCACCATGCCAACGACAAAGCAGATATCCGGTCTCGTACACAGCATTGCATACATAAGGCTTCCAACAGCCGAAGCATAAGGAATGTCTTTCATGTCATCAATCTCCTTTTGCGTCTTAGGGGACATTTTCTTGGATAGATGGATTCCATGTCTGAAAGGTACGAAGCCTTTCTTGGAATCTTGCATGCTGAATCGTTTCAAGACAGTGTCTATGTATGAAGCTTGAGATAAGCCTATCATCCTTTTCTTGCGATCTCGAGTGATCTTGATCCCAAGGATGTGCCTGGCTTCCCCTAAGTCTTTCATATCAAACTGTTTTGAAAGCCATGCCCTTACATCTGATAACACATTTACATCGTTCCCGATGATCGAATGTAAATCTATGTATAGTACTAAGAATACCAATGCGATTCAAACCACGCTTTTTATACACACAACTTTCAAACTCGTTTTGATTGAACCCATAAGACTTTATAACATGATCAAAACATTGGTTCCAAGCTCTGGATGCCTGTTTGAGTCTGTAAATGGACTTCATGAGCTTACAAACTAGGTATTCTTGGCATTTTTCAATGAAGCCTTGAGGTTGTTGCATATAGATCTCTTCATCAAGACTTCCGTTAAGGAAAGCTGTCTTGACATCCATTTGCCAGATTTCAAAGTCGAGATGCGCAGCAATCGATAAGAGAATACGAATAGACTTAAGCATGACTACGGGCAAAAAAGTTTCCTCATAATTGATCCCTTCTTTCTGAGTATAACCTTTCGCCACTAGTCTTGCTTTGAAGGTTTCCACCCTCCCATCCGGTCCTCTTTTTCTCTTATATACCCACTTGTATCCAATGGATTTGACCCCATTAAGTGGTTCGACTAGCTCCCACACTCTGTTATGAAATATAGGACCCATTTCGGCTTTCATTGCTGTTTGCCAAGACTCTGCATCCTTGTCTTGGAGTGCCTCGTCATATGTCCATGGGTCTGATTCGTCTTGTCCGGGAATCAAGTCCGAGGACTCTCCTATTCCCATGAATCTCTCGGGTTGTCTTACAACCCTCCCACTTCTGACGAGGTTAGGTTGTGAAAGTGTGTCGTTTGGTATATCATCTAATACAGATTGGCATTGAGGTTTGCCCTCTTAGCTCATTTAAGGTAATCTCATACGGGTTTTCTTTTCGTTCATATAGTCTTCTTCCAAAAATCTAAAGTGGGTGCTTATGACCACCTTTTGATCTTGGGACCATAGAACATACATCCTTTTGTTCCCTCGGGGTATCCTACAAACAACCTTAATTCTGATCGAGGATCCAATTTACCGGCTTCCTTGTCCAACACGTAGGCGGACACCCCCAAATTCTTATGTGTCTCATACTAGGCTTGCGCTTGGGTCCACAATTCTTTCGGAGTTTTTGGGAACCCGATTTGGATGGCACCAAGTTGAGAATGTAAGTTTGTTGTTTCCAAGGCATGCCCCTTAAGCGACTTGGGAAGATCCGCATAACTCATCATAGATCTAACCATTTCCAAAAGAGTTATGTTTCTTCGCTCTGCAACCCCGTTTTGTTGAGGGTTTAGGGTGCGATGGTGGGATGCAATCCCTTCATCGAATAAGTAGTTCAAAAACTCATCATTTGAGGTATTCGCCTCCACGCGATCGGATCGTAGAGACTTGATACATTTTTCCCTATGATTCTCTGCTTGAGCCTTAAATTCTTTGAATTTCTCAAAGGTCTCAGATTTATGCTTCATAAGGAAAGTGTAACCGTACCTTGAGTAATCATCAATAAAAGTGACAAAATACTCATAACCTTCTATTGCTTTGGTTGACATTGGACCACATACATCTGTGTGAACGATCTCTAACACTTCTTTGGCTCTATTCCCCTTGGCTCCAAATGCCCTCTTGGTCATTTTACCCTCCAAACATGATTCGCAGGTTGGAATTGGTTCAACTTGGAGAAACTCCAGTGAACCATCTTTCACCAACCTTTGGATCCTCTTTGGATTTATATGACCTAATCTTAGATGCCAAAGAAGTGTCTCGTTCACGTCTGATGAACGTTTTCTTTTCTCGGAAATAGTTGATGTGTTATAGGATGCATTTCGTGAGTGGTGTGCACAGCTAATTGTATAGAGATTATTCGACAACATTCCATGACAGATAAATTTATCAAAAAGAGAAATGGTAACAACTTTATTAAAATTAACCGAATATCCATCATAAAAAAGTTTAGAAACTGGAATCAAATTCTTTCTAAAATTCGAAACGTAAAGAACATCTCTTAAAATTAAAACTCTGTGTTCAAAAGACAGGTGCACTTCTCCCACTGCTTCAGCTGCCACTCTCGTAGCATCGCCCAGTGTGATGAGGACCTCACTCCCACTAAGTTGTCGGGTCCGCTTGAACCCCTGTAATGTGAAACAAACATGATCAGTGGATCCCGTATCCACCACCCATAAATGGGAGGCTTACGCCGCTAAACAAGTTTCAACAACTAGTGCTTGAGAATTACCTTTCTTTCCATTCCTTTTGGGTCTGGAACAGGCTGACCTCCAATGTCCTTTTTCACCGCAGTTGAAGCACTTCCCCTTAGCTGGCTTGTTCACTCCACCACCTTTCTTCACCTTTTCTTTGCCATTAGCAACACTTGAGTTCACTTGCTTGTGGCCTTTGTCCCTTTTCTTGTTCTTACCACCCCTTGGCCTAGAAGAAGAAGAAGGTCCATTTGCCACCAAGGTTTGGCTCTTTTGCCCCAATATCGCCTCCGCCAAGACTAAAGCTTGCAACAGATCAGGCATCGAGAACTTCTGATTATTCATCTGGTAGTTCAGCCTGAACTGTTCAAAACTTTTCGGCAGAGAGTGAAGCACGAAATCAATTTGGGTCTCGATATCATATTCAGCGCCATGTACCTCAAGTTTGTTAAGGTGAGCCATCATCTGGAGAACGTGCTCCCTTACGGGCGTTCCCTCCACCATTTTCATAGAGAGCAAGTCCCTCATGGTGATCTGACGAGCCACACGGTTCTGATGTTGAAACATCGCTTTAAGAATAGTCATGATGTCTGCAGCGGTCTCAACGTTCTGGTGTTGGTGTTGCAACACATCTGACATAGAATCCAAGATGGTACACTTTGCCATTTCGTTAGATCGCTCCCAGTCAACATACTCTTTCTTAACCGTTTTAGTGGACTCATCTTTTGGATTTTCCGGTTTAGGTGTGGTCAGAACCCAGTTATGGCTTTGTGCAGTGAGGACAATAGTAAGTTTACGATTCCAATCAACAAAATTTTCTCCAGTGAGCAAATTGTCTTTAAGTATATTGAATAGTGGATTAAAAGGTTGCGACATGATGAACTAAAATAAATAATAATATGCATAAGCACAAATATATCACAAGGTACGATCACATGCATCATATTAAAATCTCAAAAAAATATGAACATGCATCAGCCAACATCTCAAAACAGTTTAAATAAGCCACGTGGGGTGGGTCATTATTTAAACACATTTAGCGAGTTACAAACAAAACAAGTTACAAACCTTTAATGTCAGATTAATAGTTATCCCCCCTTGACCAATATAAAATTGACGGGGACTTGAGGGAAGTATATGCATATCAATTTTATACCTAAGTAATAACCATGATTAAATCTGAGGATTATTATTTCAGTATTGAGCGAGCCTCGTGGGGAGGGTCATCGTCGCCACTAGTAATAACCCACAATCATCCATTTGGAATTCATTCATGTGAAAGCTATCTTTTGACCGTCCCGTGGGGGGAATTCCTCCAAAAGAATTCACAAATAAATAAATCATGGAGGTCAAATTAATTCAATTTTATTATCCGGAATAAAATTGTCAATTAATTATTTAAACATACTTAGTAATTTTGACGGTGAGATTCTTCATTGGGCAATTCTCATGCAAACACATTTAAACAAATTAAATAAAGCATAAAATAGCACAAAATAAATCAAGCAAAACAAAAAATAAACATATTGGGCACAAATTATCCAATTGTCATGGTTTGATTTTTCTTGGCTTGATCTTGAAGAAACACCGTCTTGAATTTCTCCCACTCGATCTTCTCGAAAAGATACTCCGTCTCGAAACGCCACGCTTAGAAATTTCCGGCCGGGATGCACGCCGCGATCCGGTGGCCACTTGACCAAGTTCACGGGAGACGGCTTCGGCAAGACCGCTTCCTTTGCCGCGCCTCAGCGATCTAAGAGGTCCTAAGACTCCTCGGCGGCGGCGTCGTGAATGTCGCGCAGATCCGTCTTGGCGTCTTTCGCCGCCGCCTCGCCCCCGAACCTCGGCGACTGCAAGATATCCCCAGCGCGAGCAGCATCGCTGCTCGATCTGCTGGCCTGCTCGCTCCTGCGCAGCTGCGTGCGCCCTAGCGCCCGCCCGTCTTGTAGCGCTCGGCCCTCGGCCTCGCCTACCGCCCTTGCGTGCTGCGAGCATCCGCGTCGTAGCGTGTGCCTCCTTTAGCACGCCTTTACATACACTGCTGCGGATTTTGTCCTTTAATTCTTCGTCTCCGTCCTCGTTTTTCGATCAGGGTTACAATTTATTTACAAAAAATAAATAAACCTAGATCTAGACTAGTCTATTACATTGATCAAATCAAACAAATCCTAATCTACTGCGTGGATTTTCTCACGAGGCAAAATGAATCGAAGCTAATCGAATTAAAAACCACAATTTATATGTATGCATAAATAAACACATTAAATTCCATGACAATTGGATACCTGCAAAACAGATCTAGCAATTCTATATCCAATTTAAAATTTAATGTCAACGAATTAAATTATAATTTAAAAAATTCAGAGCCCGAAACCGTGGCTCTGATACCAGTTGTTGGGGAATAAGTTGCACAGATCTATTCGGGGTGAATATTTAAATACAAAATTAATTCTTATAATTATTACTAGCATGAATTAATCCTATATTAATTCAAATAATAATTCAACAACATATCATGCATATAATTAATTCACGTAAAACCTACGCATGCGGAATTCTACGAGTTTACGTGAACGTACCTCTTGGGATGGCAGTGATCTGGCTGATTAGACTAACCAAAAGAACTTCCCAAGTATTCTCTTAGTCCTTGTTCGACTATCCGGTGGAAGGACACTTGTGAACAATTTAATAAAAGGAAAATAAATTATGTTGCACCACCTTTGTGGATTTACTAATTTTTCCAGCACATGGAATTGTACTTGGGAATGAACGAGTCGTCCCCTATTTATAGCTAGGTGATGGGCAAAAATTTTGGTAGAAAAACAATGTGGGAAAAACTTTTCTTGATCTCCAAGAAATCTTGAATATATCTCTTATATTCTTTTTTCCATAATTATAATATTCCACAAAAATCCCACCTCACCAATATTATGGATAGTTTCGAAATATGGGGAACCAAGAATCCAAGATTTGGATCTTCTTGAATTTATGAGATATTCTTGTATTTCAAGAAATACATATATTCCATAATATCTTTTCAAGAAAATCTTTCTTGCCCACTATATTTCAAAATTTTCGAAACCTCTATTATGAATAACCAAGTGGGAGATTTCTTGAATTTAATGAGATATCTTGTATTCCAAGAATACATATCTTCATTCCATAACAAAATTCAAAGAAAATCTTTCTCCCCTCTTATCCATAATTTTCGAAAATTACAAGGAAAAATAGGCAACAATGTTTATTTTATTTTAAACAACTTTTTCAGTTATTGGACTATATGTTGGGCTACTTAGGGGGCCTTTAGGAGAATTAAGATTGGACCTTCTAATGGACTTTGAATATCTAATATTGAGCCACAATATTATTCAAGCCCATAAACATTAATTAATCCCACTACATAATTAATATTGCACTATCCATCTTAACCCATATTACAGTCAATATGACTCCCTGTTATTATTTCCCGTGTTTAAGATTATCTAGCCAATTAATTAATTCAAGCCACTGAAGTAGCTTTCCATTAATTAATATCTTTTGTCATTGGTCAAGGAACGGTTCAACATTATTATCCATACCGAAAACTAATTCCACTTGCAAGATTTGGTATGATAAAGCTTATGAACCTCCCAAGGGGGCAAATCGAACAAGCGTACTTGCACACGATTCTTCGTATTAATTCTTAGCAATCACATGTGACTAATAATATTGTCCAAGATAAAAAGTATTGAATCTCGTTGATTCTCTACCCATGATAAGTCAAAGCAATAGTTACCAATCACACGTGATCCTATTTAAGGAACGAAGATTAAGAAATAACGAAACACTGAGGTCTAATTCTTCCTTGTTCAGTTCTGAAGAATTTGTCCTCCTGTAGGTCCTATTCAGTGCATCAGTCATGCACTAGTGTAATCTCTTGGTCAAGACAAGCCAATCTGAGCCTTACACTTCAACCTTTCACGATGGGTTGTTCATTTCCATCTAGGTCGTGAATGGCGTACTTTTAGTTACAAGGGACTGTTAATTTAATCTTATGTGATCTGGTATCACTAAATTAACTACAATGTAACACGTACAACTTATTGAACAGTTATGCAGTAAATATATGTAACATTCGATAATATTTAAAGCATCAGTGATAAACAATTTATTTCAGTAAATAAGTCCGAAATTCAGTTTTGATTATACAAACTAAAAAGCATACTTTCCAGTATAATCCCAACAAGAACCACGAACCCGGGCCCGGGAGGGGCGGGCGCGCGTGTGTGGTTCATGGTTAGGGTCCCCATGCACCATTTTGGAGAACATGACTACAAGCTTGTATTTATACTAGGAAACTTTCCTTTAAGTTTTCAATGTGGGATGAGTGGGAAGACTACACATGGTCAACACTCACCCATTAATTACTCTCTCACTAGAACATTAATATTTCATCTTCTTTAATTAATTTCTCACTCACCAAAATTCGATTTTGAGATATTAAATATACCACAATCATCTACTCCGCGAGTAGATCAATCTCGTCACGTTGAATTTACAAAAATCAACGTTTTAATTCCTCAATTAATTTGGTCAAACTTGAGTGCTAGAACACTTTCAAAGCCAAATTTCCAACAATCCCCCACATGAGTGAAAATTGCATCTATACGGATTTAGGAGCATCTTTCAGCTCACTTGAGACTTTGTTACTTCAGGAAAAGTAGTTTGTGGCTTTGAACTTTCCTTAGCTCAGCACTGTCGGGTACACTGCGGTTTAGTGGACATAATGCCTTGAACTAATCTACCTTAGTGTATACCTTACAGGCAGTGCAGACACAAGTCAGTCTCGACTCCGATTCGTGTTGGGATTATACTAGAAAGTATGCTTTTTACTTTGTATAATCAAAACTGAATTTCGGACTTATTTACTAAAATAAATTGTTTATCACTGATGCTTTAAATATTATCGAATGTTACATATATTTACTGCATAAATGTTCAATAAGTCGTACGTGTTACATTGTAGTTAATTTAGTGATACCGATCCACGAAAGATTAAATTAACGATCCCTTGTAACTAAAAGTGGTACTAAACCGTCGTCTGTGAATGGCCAGTTGACGGAGGCGGATGCGCGTGGGTGAGCATGAGGACGTCTTGTATTTCAGCAAACCGCATGGCATGAGGCGGAAATTTGGCGAAGCTTCATGGCGTCTTGGATCTTGTATGATTCTGCGCGTCGTCACGAGGTCTGCCGGACCTATCGGCGTCTTGAGGCGCTGGCGGCAATGCCCGAAGCGCTTTGCCAGCTGAACACGCCAAGTGGCGGGCGGATGGGTGTGCATCCATTACAAGGATTTGCTGGCGTGGCATTTTGAGATGGAGTATTTTTTTTTCTAGACGATCGAGTGGGAGAAATTCAAGACGGTGTTTCTTCAAGATCAAGCCAAGAAAAATCAAACCATGTCAATTGGATAATTTATGCCCAATATGTTTATTTTTCTGTTTTGCTTGATTTATTATTGTGCTATCTTATGCTTTATTTAATTTGTTTAAATGTGTTTGCATGAGAGTTGCCCAATGAAAAATCTCACCTTCAAAATTACTAAGTATGTTTAAATAATTAATTAACAATTTTATTCCGGATAATAAAATTGAAATAATTTTGACCTCCATGATTTGTTTATTTGTGAATTCTTTTGGAGAAATTTCCCCCACTGGACGGTCAAAAGATAGCTTTCACATGAATGAATTCCAAATGGATGATTGTGAGTTATTACTAGTGGCGACGATGACCCTCCCCACGAGGCTCGTTCAATACGAAATAATAATCCTGTATTTAATCATGGTTATTGCTTAGGTATAAAATTGATATGCATATACTTCCCCGAAGTCCCTGTCAATTTTATATTGGTCAAGTGGGAGGCAACTATTAATCTGGATATTAAAGGTTTGTAACTGTTCTTGTTTGTAACCTGCTTGAATGTGTTTAAATAATGACCCACCCCACGTGGCTTATTTAAACTGTTTTGAGATGTTGGCTGATGCATGTTCATATTTTTTTTAAAATTTTAATATGATGCATGTGATCGAATCTTGTGATATACTTGTGCTTGTGCATATAGTTATTTATTTCAGTTCAGCATGTCGTTACCTTTTAATCCACTGTTATTATACTTAAAGTAAATACATTATGTATGGAAACTATATTGATTGGAAACGAAAATTATAATTGTCCTAACTGCACAAAAGCACAAGTGGATTCTTGACACACCAAAATCAGATGAGCCAACTGACGAGTCAAAAATGCGGGACTCGTCAGATCACCTTGCGAGAGATGTCGTCGCTGAAAATGGTGGAGGGCAAACCCGTAAGGGACTATGTCCTCAAAATAGATTGCCCATCTGAACAAACTTGAGATTCTGAGTGCAGATTATAAATCTGGAGACTCAGATGAATTTGGTACTTCACTCTCTGCCCAAAAGTTTTTGAGCATTTTGGCCTCGCTAGCTAATTTGTTGCAAGCTTTTGGTCTCGGCAGAAATGTTGATAGGACACCAAACTCAAGCTTTGACGGCAAGTGGTCCGTCTTCATCTTCTAGGCCAAGGGAAGGCAAGAAAAAGAAGAGGACCAAAAGCCATAAAACTCAATTGTTGCCAAGGGCAATGGTAAGATGAGGAATACTTGTGGTGTCAAGGAAAATCCAAAGAGGAAGTGCTTAAGCTGCGGTGAGAGAGGACAATGGAGGTTTTGCCTGTTCCAACCCCAAAAGGGACGGAAAGAAAGGTAATTCTCACGCACTAGTTGTTGAAACTTGTTTAGCGGCGTATACTTCTCATTCGTGGGTGGTTGATATGAGATCCACTAATCATGTTAGCTTCACGGGTTCAAACTGATCCGGCAACTTAGTGGGAGTGAGATCCTCATCACACTGGGCGACGTTACGAAAGTAGCAATTATTGCAATGCTACGTAAGTGGCAGATATTGTAATGCTACGATAGTAACGATTATTGCAATACTACGAAAGTAGCAGACATTGCAATACTACATGAGTAGTGGTTAAAGCAGTGGGAGAAGTGCACCTATCTTTTGAAGATAAAGTTTTTTTGAGATTATCTTTATGTTCCCAGTTTTAGAAAGAATTCACTTTCAGTTTCTAAAATTCGATTAAAGGACACTAAGTTTCTTCTAATAAGAATGACATCATTTCTTGAAATGATGAGTGTATCTATTACGGGACATTGATGGAAAATCTCTATACAATTAACTGTGCACACCACTCACGAAATGCATCCTTTAACACATCAACTATTTCCGACAAAAGAAAACGTAAACGAGACACTTCTTTGGCATCTAAGATTGGGTCATATAAATCCAAAGAGGATCCAAAGGTTAGTGAAAGACGGTTCACTGGAGTTTCTCTAAGTTGAACCAATTCCAACCTGCGAATCATGTTTGGAGGGTAAAATGACCAAGAGGGCATTTGGAGCCAAGGGGACTAGAGCCAAAGAAGTGTTAGAGATCGTTCACATGGATGTATGTGGTCCAATGTCAACCAAAGCAAGAGGAGGTTATGAGTATTTTGTCACTTTTATTGATGATTACTCAAGGTACGGTTACATTTTCCTTATGAAGCATAAATCTGAGACCTTTGAGAAATTCAAAGAATTTAAGGCTCAAACAGAGAATCATAGGGAAAAACGTATCAAGTCTCTAAGATCTGATCGTGGAGGCGAATACCTCAGCGATGAGTTTTTGAACTACTTATCTGATGAAGGGATTGCATCCCAGCTCACTGCACCCAGAACCCCTCAACAAAACGGGGTTGCAGAGCGAAGGAACAAAACTCTTTTGGAAATGGTTAGATCTATGATGAGTTATGCGGATCTTCCCAAGTTGTTCTGGGGTCAAGCCTTGGAAACAACAACTTACATTCTGAACTTGGTGCCATCCAAATCGGTTCCCAAAACTCCCAAAGTTTTTTGGACCGGGCGCAAGCCTAGTATGAGACACATGAGAATTTGGGGGTGTCCGGCCTACGTGTTGGACAAGGAAGCCGGTAAATTGGATCCTCGATCAGAATTAAGGTTGTTTGTAGGATACCCCGAGGGAACAAAAGGGTGTATGTTCTATGGTCCTGAAGATCAAAAGGTGGTCATAAGCACCCACTTTAGATTTTTGGAAGAAGACTATATGAACGAAAGAAAACCCAGAAGTGAGATTACCTTAAATGAGCTAAGAGGGCAAACCTCAATGCCAACTGTACTAGATGATATACCAAACGACACACTTTCACAACCGGAACCTCGTCGTAGTGGGAGGGTTGTATGACAGCCCGAGAGATTCATGGGAATAGGAGAGTCCTCGGACTTGATTCCCGGACAAAACGAATCAGACCCATGGACATATGACGAGGCACTCCAAGACAAGGATGCAAACTCTTGGCAAACAGCAATGAAAGCCAAAATGGGTTCTATGTTTCATAACAGAGTGTGGGAGCTAGTCGAACCACTTAATGGGGTCAAATCCATTAGATGCAAGTGGGTATATAAGAGAAAAAGAGGACCGGACGGGAGGGTGGAAACCTTCAAAGCAGGACTAGTGGCAAAAGGTTATACTCAGAAAGAAAGGATCGATTACGAGGAAACTTTTTCCCCCTTAGCCATGCTTAAGTCCATCCGTATTCTCTTATCGATTGCTGCTCATTTCAACTTTGAAATCTGGCAAATGGATGTCAAGACAGCTTTCCTTAACGGAAGTCTTGATGAAGAGATCTATATGCAACAACCCCAAGGCTTCATTGAAAAAGGCCAAGAACACCTAGTTTGTAAGCTCATGAAGTTCATTTACGGACTCAAACAGGCATCCAGAGCTTGGAACCAATGTTTTGATCATGTTATAAAGTCTTATGGGTTCGATCAAAATGAGGTTTAAAGTTGTGTGTATAAAAAGCATGTCGGAACTGCATTGGTATTCTTAGTACTATACGTAGATGACATTCTGATCATCGGGAATGATGTAAAGGTGTTATCAGACGTAAGGGCATGGCTTTCAAAATAGTTTGATATGAAAGACTTAGGGGAAGCCGGACACATCCTTGGGATCAAGATCACTCGAGATCTCAAGAAAATGATGATAGGCTTATCGCAAGCTCATACTTAGACACTGTCTTGAAACGATTCAAAGATGCAAGATTCAAGAAAGGCCGTACCTTTCAACCACGGAATCCATCTATCAAGAAAATGTCCCCTAAGACTCAAAAGGAGATAGATGACATGAAAGGCATTTCCTTATGCTTCGGCTGTCGGAAACCTTATGTATGTAATGCCGTGTACTAGACCGGATATCTGCTTTGTCGTTGGCATGGTGGTAAGATATCAAAGTAACTCGGGGAAAGTGCATTGACGGCGATTAAAAAACGATACGGAAGTATCCGAAAAGAACTCGAGATAGAATGTTGGTTTATCGATCGAGATAGTCAATCCCCATCAATTTACGCGGACTCGGATTTCCAATCAAACTTAGATTCGTAAACTATCCGCCTCGATTAGTGTGTTTCCATTTGGGATGTGTAGCCATCAAATGGATGAGTGTGAAGCAGAAATGCATCCCTGACTCAACCATGGAAGTCGGGTAAGTAGTTGCTTGTGAAGCAGTGAAAGAACCGATTTGTCTCTAGACCTTCTTAGTGGACTTGGATGGAGTTCCGAATTTGTCTAGCAATATTTGCTAGGGGCAGTTTCAAATTCAAGGGAACCAAGAGTCTACAAGTCAAACAAGCACACTGAAGGAAAGACATCTTATACGAGAAATCGTTAAGAGAGGAGATATAGAGGTGGCATACATCGCGTCGAAAGACAACCTAGTAGATCCATTCACAAAGAGTCTGCCTCTGAATACATTCGAGAGACATGTGGAAGGAATGAGTGTCAAGACCGTTGCCAATCTGCTTTGAATATAAGTGGGAGAAATTATTAGGTTCGTGTAGGTGACATTAGATGTCACAGACTACACGAGACATGTTGTAGTATACTTTAAAGCAGACTTTGAGTATAAGTGGGAGATTGTTGGGATTATACTAGAAAGTATGCTTTTTACTTTGTATAATCAAAAGCTGAATTCGGACTTATTCTTGAAATAAATTGTTTATCATCGATGCTTTTAAATATTATCGAATGTTACATATATTTCTTGCATAACTGTTCAATAAGTTGTACGTGTTACATTGTAGTTAATTTAGTGATACCAGATCACAGAAGATTAAATTAACAGTCCCTTGTAACTAAAAGTACGCCATTCACGACCTAGATGGAAATGAACAACCCATCGTGAAAGGTTGAAGTGTAAGGCTCGATTGGCTTGTCTTGACCAAGAGATTACACTAGTGCATGGTGATGCAATTGAATAGGACCTCTGAGGAGGATAAATTCTTGAGCCCGAACAAGGAAGAATTAGACCTCGATGGTTCGTTATTTCTTAATCTTCGTTCTTAAATAGGATCACGTGGGATTGGTAACTATTGCTTTGACTTATCATGGGTAGCGAATCAACGAGATTCAATACTTTTTATCTTGGGCAATATTATTAGTCACATGTGATTGCTAAGATTTAATCTGAAGAATCGTGTGCAAGCACGCTTGTTTGATTTGCCCTTGGGAGGTTCATAAGCTTTATCATACCAAATCTTGCAAGTGGAATTAGTTTTTCCGTATGGATAATAATGTTGAACCGTTCCTTGACCAAGGATAAAAAATATTAATTAATGGAAAGCTATTTTGGTGGCTTGAATTAATTAATGAAATTTGGATAATCTTAAACACGGAAATAATAACCGGAGCCATATTATTTCGTAATATGGGTTAAGATGGATAGTGCAATATTAATTATGTAGTGGGATTAATTAATATTTATGGGCTTGAATAATATTGTGGCTCAATATTAGATATTCAAAGTCCATTAGAAGGTCCAATCTTAATTCTCCTAAAGGCCCCCTAAGTAGCCCAACATATAGTCCAATAACTGAAAAATGTGATTAAAATAAAATAAATATTGTTGCTTAATTTTTCCTTAAATTTTTTCGAATTTTATGGATAAGTTGGGAGAAAGATTTTCTTTGAATTTTGTTATGGAATGAAGATATGTATTCTTGGAATACAAGATTAACTCATTAAATTCAAGAAATCTCCCACTTGGTTATCTATAAGAGACAATTCGAAATTTTTGAAAATAAAGGGCAAGGAAGATTTTTTTGAAAAGATATTATGGAAGATATGTATTTCTTGAAATACAAGAATATCTCATAAATTCAAGAAGATCTAAATCTTGGATTCTTGACTCTTCATATTTTCGAAATTTAACCATAATATGAGTAAGTGAGATTTTGTGGAATATTATAATTATGGGAGAAAGAATATAGGAGATATATTCAAGATTTCTTGGAGATCAAGAAAAGATTTTCCCACATTGTTTTATCACAAAAATTTCGACCACCTTGTGCTCTATAAATAGGGGATGATTCTTTCATTCCCAAGTACAATTCCATGTGCTGGAAAAATTAGTAAATCCACAAAGGTGGTGCATTATAATTTATTTTCCTTTTGTTAATTGTTCACAAGTGTCCTTCCACCGGATAGTCGAACAAGGGCTAAGGGAATACTTGGGAAGTTCTTTCGATTAGTCTAATTGGCCACACCGTTGACATCCCAAGAGGTACGTTCACGTAAACTCGTAGAATTCTGCATGCGTAGGTTTTACGTGAATTATTATATGCATGATATGTTGTTGGATTATTATTTGAATTAATATAGGATTAATTCATGCTAGTAATAATTATAAGAATTAAATTTGTATTTAAATATTCACCCGAATAGATCTGTGCAACTTATTCCCCAACAATTCGTTCTCATAGTCTTGTCCGTTTTGGCCATGGACGCCCTTTTGTGCTTCATAAATGTTTGGTCGAAGCGGCCCTCACTTCTCATTTACATAGATGATCTCCTCTCGAGTATCCCGTCATACTCAGTCCCATCTGGACCTTTAGGAATCATTAAAAGTCAAAGACTTAGCCTTTACCACATTTTACGGGTGCTCAATACTTGACTTAGTGCTGTCAGGAATGGTCATGATTTTCAAGTGTTGTACAACTAACGTTCCGATTTATTTTTCCCTTTTTGAACCAAGTTCTTGGGATCTCGATTAATCGGATTCGGGTTTGGTTTGCCTCGGAAACTTGTGGGAGGAAGCTATTCGTCTACCTAACCACATTTTAAATAAGATTCCACTCAAAAGTAAGGATGAAACTCCTTATGAAATGTGGAAAAAATGCAAACCGTCGTATAAACACCTCAAAGTGTGGGGGTGTTTGGCCAAAGTTGAAGTGCCAATTCCTAAACAAGTGAGAATCGGACCTAAAACGGTCGATTGCATCTTTATAGGATACGCCTTCAACAGTAGTGCTTATCGATTCTTGATTTACAAATCAGAAATACCCGATATGATAGTAGGCACTACAATAGAATCATGGAATGCTGTATTCTTTGAAAATGTCTTCCCTTGTAGGGATAAAGAAGAAGTGAGTTTGAACAAACGAACACACAAAGAATCAGATGACACTGCAGGTCCTTCCACTCAAGAGAGTGAAGAACCAAGACGCAGTAAACGAGCTAGAATTGATAAGACTTATGGTCCAGACTTCATCACTTATGTATTGGAAGACGAATCTCAGTTTATCAAAGAGGCTATGTCTAGACCGGATGCTCCGCTCTGGGAAGAAGCTATTAATAGCGAATATGATTCAATTCTGCAAAATCACACATGGGAGTTGGTTGACCTCCCAAAAGGTTGTAAGACCTTAGGATGTAAGTGAATCCTTAAAACAAAGTATAAAGCAGATGGATCAGTTGAAAAGTATAAAGCCCGTTTGGTTGCAAAGGTTTTTAAACAAAAGGAAGGATATGATTTCTTTGACACCTATTCACTTGTTACGAGGATTACATTCATTCGTGTACTTATTGCGATTGCTGCTTTGCACAATCTCGAAATACATCAGATGGATGTAAAGACTGCGTTTCTTAATGGTGAGATAGATGTTGAAATATACATGGATCAACCAAAAGGTTACATTACACCTGGAAATGAGAAAAAGGTGTGTAAACTCGTTCGATCACTGTATGGACTTAAACAAGCTCCTAAGCAGTGACACTTGAAGTTTGACAACACAATGTTGTCAAATGGGTTTCGAATTAACGAATGTGATAAGTGTATTTATGTGAAGGAAACACCAATTGACTTTGTTATCGTATGTTTATATGTCGATGACATGTTAATCATGGGTAACAATCACAATGTCATCGTTAATACGAAAAACATGTTAAATCGGAACTTTGACATGAAAGACATGGGTTTAGCAGATGTGATTCTAGGAATCAAAATTGAGAGGACATCAAATGGAATCTCCTTAACACAATCTCATTACGTTGAGAGAGTGTTGAAAAAATTCAATGCATTTGATGATCCACCTGCTAAAACACCTCTGGAACACAATGTTCATCTGAAGAAGAACAGAAGAGAACCTGTAGCTCAGTTAGAATATGCAAGGATCATTGGAAGCGTGATGTATATTACGAACTGCACACGTACAGATCTTGCATGTGCAGTGAACAAACTGAGCAGGAACACGAGCAATCCAAGTCACGATCATTGGAAAGCTCTTAGAAGGGTTTTAAGGTACTTAAAGTACACTCTTGACCTTGGGCTACACTATACGAGGTATCCAGCTGTACTTGAAGGGTACAGTGATGCTAATTGGATATCGGGTACAAAAGACTCGTTTTCCACTAGTGGATATGTGTTCACTATTGGAGGAGCAGTTGTATTGTGGAAATCCACAAAACAAACGTGTATTGCCCGTTCCACAATGGAATCAGAATTCATCGCTTTAGATCAAGCTGGTGAAGAAGCAGAATGGCTTCGTAATTTTTTGGAAGACATTCCTTGTTGGAACAAACTTGTACCATCAGTAATGGTACATTGTGACTGTCAAGCTGCTATAGGTAGAGCTTCGAACAATATGTATAACGAAAAGTCGAGACATATCTGTCATAGGTTCCGTCTATATATAGTGACCCTTATGAGGAAAACGTGGGAAGCCCACGAACTTCATGGTCAGTTATGACCCACGATTCTAGTGCAGCAGTTTTGACCGCATGAGACCGTCCAGGTTTGGTGAACCTCTAATTCGAATTCAAATTTTCGAATCCTGACTCCTGGGCTGACCCAATTCTGGATGGGCCACCCAACTAATTAAGTCCAAAAATTAAATGGCCCAATTAAAATTTTGGGTACCAAGAACCACGGGCCCTGGCGGGGCGCACGCGTGTGGTGTGGTTCATGGTTAGGGTCCCGATGCACCATTTTGGAGAACATGACTACAAGCTTGTATTTATACTAGGAAACTTTCCTTTAAGTTTCCAATGTGGGATGAGTGGGAAGACTACACATGGTCAACACTCACCCATTAATTACTCTCTTACTAATGTCTCATTTTCTTTAATTAATTTCTCACTCACCGAAATTCGGTTTTGAGATATTAAATATACCACAATCATCTACTCCGCGAGTAGATCGATCTTGTCACGTTGAATTTACAAAAATCAACGTTTTAATTCCTCAATTAATTTGGTCAAACTTGAGTGCTAGAATACTTTCAAAACCAAATTTCCAACATTTTTCTAATGGGAGAGGTCACAATGGTGAAAGGGAGATGAGAGGTGAAAAAAAGAGAGAATGAAAGCGTGGGAACTGAATTTGTGTTGAGTGATAAATTTGGGGAATTCCAAAAGTTTACCTAATTATAAATTTAATTAAAAAATTTAAAAGTTGTATTACAATAATTATTGCAGCAAATAAAATGATAAGTATAATATTAAATAGAAAAAAATATTGAAAGGATAAGTGAAGGCTGAAAATGTATAAAATAAAAGATGGCGGGGATAAATATGTTCGAAAATGATTCACATTCCTTAGCAACTTTTATTTAATATATATAAGTAAAATATTATAGATTAATATTTTTGTTAGGCCCGGTGGAAAACCCATGAAATGCGGAATAATCATGAAATGCATATAAAAACAGGGGGTGAAGGAATGGTGATTCCAGATTTTTGCGTTTTAAGCTCATGTGTTGTGTTTTGCTTATAATCGAATGCATATGACAAGATAAGAACGTAAAGCAGTAAAGAACACAACAATGTATAGTGGTTCGGAGACTCAAGTTCCTACATCCAATCTCCATGTTCCTAGGGAAATTCCTTCAAACTGGACTTATCACCCTCTCGGGTTCGCCTCTGGACTTATCACTCTCTCGGGCTCGCCTCTAGATGTTTAACGAGTTCACACTCCTCACTGGGACTTATCACCCTCACTCGGGATTGCCTAACAACTACCTCGGCTTCACCCACTACTTCTCTCTTACGAGAATGAGTTTGGGTTTGGTGTTGTCTCCAACTATGGTGAGATTTTCCTTACATTTGTTTAGCCTCAATGCTAAGGTTGGGAAAATCTCTCTAAGCTTAGGATACATCGTGGGTTTCTTAGATTGGGTTCTAGAACACTCTTTTGAATATATATGTATATCTACATGCTTGTGTTCTAGGGTGGGAATGCTTTGAGTATAACTCCTCTTAGCTCTGTAGCATCTTGTGCATAATCTCCATGCATCCACACATTAGAATGATGAAAGACCTTGTATTTATAGGTGTGGATTTGAATGTTACCGTTGGAGAGAATCACATTCAAATCCATACTATTCTTGTAAAAATAAAGCGGCTTCATCGGGCTGGTTGTCTTCCTCTCGTTGGTCACGTCGGTGATTCTAATCTATTTATATTCCTCGAGATTCCTCGCCTTGGAATCATTCAGATTCTCTCGAGTCTCGGTGTCTTGATTCTATCGAGTCTTGAGTTTATCTCGAGTCTCGATTTCTCCGAAGCCTCGGGATACTTGATTCAGCGAGACTTCTCTTGGCGGACCTTGTTTGATCGAACATCTGACCTTTCCGATTTGGTGAGTTGAGTTCTCGAATCGGACATCGACCTTGGTCACTTTGACTCGAGCTATCGATTTCTTCTTTGCGATCGTCGAGATCAACACATCTTGGATCAACATCTCGGGATAGCATCAGTCGAAGACATTAGGTTTAGCATATCGGTTTAGCACATCCGATCTCAATCACGTCGTCGATCTTGATCATCGCTTTCATCTTCATATCTCGATCTCGTTCACGTCGATCTCGTCGATCTTATCGGCTCCTCTTATCGATCTGCAACCTTCTCGATCTTCCGGTCGATTTCTTTTACGATCGGCTTCTTCTCTTCGATCACCATATCACCGATTGTTCTTCCGATCATCGATCAGTGCATTACGCTCATCATCGATCTTCGATCACCGGCTTAACTTTTTCTTCTCCGATTTTTCAGCGGCTCATCGATTAACTTTCGGAACTCATCTAACTCTTCGATCTCGTCGGTCTAAAATGCTGACCTCGTCGATCTCGATCATTTACTTCTGATTTCGTGAGTTCCCCCTCAACTTGTTCTTTCGTTCCCCCTCAACTTGTTATCTGTAAATTAGCTTCAATAACATAAGTTGACAATGTTTTGGCATATTTCATCAAAACTAAAAATATTATAACAATTTCCCCCTTTTTGATAATGAAGCCAAAACATTAGAATATATGCATTTTTAAAGAAATGGGTTTTCTTTTAAAAGATCAGTTCAGGTGGTTACTTTGAAATTAGTGAACCTTTTGAACTCCCGCTCTGATACCAATTGTTAGGCCCGGTGGAAAATCCATGATATGCGGAATAATCATGAAATGCATATAAAAAGGGGTAAAGGAATGGTGATTCCAGATTTTTTTGTTTTAAGCTCATGTGTTGTGTTTTGCTTATAATCGAATGCATATGACAAGATAAGAACGTAAAGCAGTAAAGAACACAACAATTTATAGTGGTTCGGAGACTCAAGCTCCTACATCCTCTCCTCGTTCTTAGGAAATTCCTTCAACTGGACTTATCACCTCCGGGTTCGCCTCAAGATATTTAACGAGCTCCCGCTCCAATGGACTTATCACCCTCTCGGGTTCGCCTCTGGACTTATCACCCTCTCGGGGCTCGCCCTCTAGATGTTTAACGAGTTCACACTCCTACGGGACTTATCACCCTCACTCGGGATTGCCTAACAACTACCTCACTTCACCACTACTTATCTCTTACGAGAATGGGTTTGGGTTTGGTGTTGTCTCCAACTATGGTGAGATTTTCCCTTACATTTGTTTAACCTCAATGCTAAGGTTGGGAAAATCTCTCTAAGCTTAGGATACATCGTGGGTTGCTTAGATTGAGTTCTAGAACACTCTTTTGAATATATATGTATATCTACAGGCTTGTGTTCTAGGGTGGGAATGCTTTGAGTATAACTCCTCTTAGCTCTGTAGCATCTTGTGCATAATCTCCATTCATCCACACATTAGAATGATGAAAGACCTTGTATTTATAGTGTGGATTTGAATGTTATCGTTGGAGAGAATCACATTCAAATCCATACTATTCTTGTAAGTCTGAGATCTTCTTGGTTGGTTGTCTTCCTCTCATTGGTCCACGTCGGTGATTCTATGACTATATTCCTCGATTCCTCGCCTTGGAATCATTCAGGATTCTCTCGAGTCTCGGTGTCTTGAGACATATCTTGAGTCTTGATTTTATCTGAGTCTTGAGTTTATCGAGTCTCAGATTTCTCATGAGCCTCGAGGTTTTATCCCGAGCCTCGAGGATACTTGGTCAGCCAGAACTTCTCTTGGCCGGACCTTATGCTGTTAGGAGCATCTTGACACCGGAGTGAGTTCGATTCTCTGAACCGGACATCGACCTTCAGTCACTTTGACTCATTTATCGATTTCTTCTTTGCCTTATTGATCATCTGGACCCATCGAGATCAACACATCTTGGATCAACATCTGAGGATAGCAAAGA
>JBBCBC010000034.1:20273788-20609859 GCA_037126765.1 Stenogyne calaminthoides
TCTCCACGGCATCCAAATACGTTTCTGGACGATATACTCGAACCTCTGTCCCGAGTTCAGGTTTTAACCCGCCAACGAATGCCCCCACGAGCGCTTTCTCCGGCCAATCTTGCACCCTACTTGCGACGCGCTCAAACTCCTTTTGGTACTCGCGTAAGGTGCCGGTTTATTTGATGTGGGATAATGCCTCATCGTAATCGGTGTAATCGGACGGCCCAAAGCGGGTCATCAATTCCTTTTCGAAATCCTTCCAGCGCACAGTCCTTTCTTTTTTCTTGTAAACCCTACTAATCCATTGCCACCAAATATTAGCTTCTCCTTCCATGTAATAAGCAGCGTAACGTACCTTATCTTCTCGTTTGATATCATGCATGTATTGGTTCGCTCGACTTAGCCATGAAACTGGGTCGTCCCCTTTAAAGGTCGGACACGTGAGCTTGGGTCGATTAGTTCGCTGTTTTAGTTCCCCGATCATCTTTTTTTTCTTGATATTCGAGTTCGATTTGTCAGAATCCGATTCAGATGATGCGGACTCTTCTGATGAATTGTTCTTGTCCTTCTTCTTCTCCCGTTGGCGATCCCCGAGTTTCCCTACCTGGAGTGACAAATCTGCAATGGTCTCAACCATCGCATCGAACTTGACGCCTAGATTCACCACAGTTGTCTCCAAGAGTTCAATCCTTTCCTTATGAGTTCCGTCTTTTGCTTTATAGTGTACCTCTCGCGATTCTCGAATACTCTCAATGAAAGCACCAATTTGATGGGAACCGTGATTGCAAAACACAATTAACAAACGAAGAATGATAACAATTGTTGCCCCAACTCAGGTTGGCAAGAAACAATTAGGGTTTTGACAAAATTATCAAGGTTTTTATTAAGTTTTTAACGTGCCAAATAAATAAGACGTCCTATAGTATTTATAGGACAAAAAAAGGACTCAAACTATTCTAGAAAGGACGGACTTTCCTACCCTAATTCCAGCCGTGTAAATCTAATCAAATAAAGGACTAAAACTATTATAAAAAGACCAAATCCATCCTAATCTAGAAGATATGAAAATAACCGCAAAATAAAAGAGCAAAAAAATAAATCTCGGAATCTTGCAAAGATTCACACGCATCTTGAATATCTTGAGTATCTTGATAAAAGTAGGACAATATCTTTCAATTCTTGCCAATCCTACTTCAACCATATCGCGGGTCCCTTCTATTGAGTTAGGCCTTTTCTAGCTTCCCTTAGCCTAGCCCGCCTAGCCCGATTGTATGCATTCTTTTAGCCCACGATATGAAACGATCGTATGAACACCCTCGTAATAACAATGTCTAGATCGTATGAAACGATCGTCTAGTATTCATAGTCCAGTTTGCCCTATTATTTTGTTCCATTAAATCATTGCCCAGATATGGATGCCTAATCTACCAACTGAAAGTTTTATGAATTGAATCTCAAATACATGTTTTGGGATTATTCATTAGAATAGATTAATTAGGGATCATACTTCTAATTAATTATAGTTAAGAAATAATTTGGACTAATTTTATCGTACCACTAGTTTAATGTCAAGATTCGAAGAAAGAATCATTCAAGTGGATGCAAATCTAAGAACTAAAACTACAATTTTATTATTTTATATATATTTTTTAATAGAGTTAGAAACAACAATTCAACCACCAACCCCCTTCTTTATTTGCTTGTATTAACCTAAACCGTCTAATTAAGATTACTACACTTTGTGGGTTCGACAATTAAAATGACTATGTCTGATTGATATATGTATAGAAGAAGAGTTAGGAGGCCTCATCTTGCCCAGTGCCACATATTCCTTATCTTTCTCAGTCACACACATCCCTCATCCACAAATGGTCGGATCCCCTTTATTTTCTACACATTTTGTATAAACTTAAATATCATCGACGGTAATTATATAATAATAAAAAATAAAGTGATATAATTACTCTAGCGGGCTCGTTTTCGCTATGGGAATTAATCCAAAAGCGAACATAGTTCAGAATAAAAAAAAAAGAAGGGAATTATTAATTAATATTGAGGAGCAGACTGGAGTAAGTATGTATAAATAATAATGTTAATTTGATGGATATATATAGTAGAAGAGTTAGGAGGCCTCATCTTGCCCAGTGCCACATACTCCTTATCTTGTCGATTGCCACATATCCCTCATCCACTAATGGTCCCCCTTCATCCTTTTATTTTCTACATATTTTGTTTAGTGTATATTGGAATCTTTTTATTTATTGTCCCCAAAGAATGTTGCTTCATGATTTTAGTCCTTTCTCCACCATATTTAGTCTCATGGTTATTTGAAATATTTTAATGGGATCAAATTAATTTGCAAAAAATTAACAGATGGGACTGTTTTTACCACAAAAAATAAAGGACCAAAAAGAAACATGGGACCAAATATGTTGACCAAATATTCTCAATGAATCTTCTGGTGTATATTAATCACATAAACCTATCAATTAACGTGTACAAGTTTCTAATTATATATATAATACTTTATTGACAGTTGGAATATTATTTGAATAATACTTTGAAGAATTTTTGTTCTTTTTCCAATTAAAATATTTTCAAACTAAGGGATACATCACTATATATAAATAGTTATCATGTGATTTTGTGAGATATTTTAATAATATATATGCGGGTAGAGTAAAGCCTCATGAATCACAGAATGAGAGCATCTTTTATTCTATAAAGAAATCAGTCCAATAATTGTGGTCACGTTCACATCACTTTTGTTGTTTCCTCCGTTAATTTTTTTTAATTATTTAGAGCCCCATTCTTGGATGTTGTGACTTGTGGTAAACCAGAAAAAATAGAGTCCAAAAGCAATCCTCCTATGCAGATATTGGGGAATTTTATTTTTATGGACCATGACTTATGGGGGTGGCAAAATAAGGATAGTAATTTTTTGGGCTGGTAATTTAGAGAACACATTTTTCTAGAAGTAGCGAATTAAGGAACATAATATAGTACTAGTAGTATCACTGAACAATATTAATTATTTTCATTGAATAATATTACTTGATTTCACCGAATATTATTCATTGATCAGTATTAGTTAGTTTTACCGAACAACATAAATTATTTCTTTTTAATAGTATCACTTGTACATCGTGGTGCGCACAAGTGGTATTTCAATTTAACTATCATTTTAATTTTTCACACAAATTAAAAAAATTATTCTATACTAATGATTATTTATATAAAATAACTAATATACACTATACAAATTATTAATAAAAATTATTTATGGTCAATTATCCAATTTATTAATGAACCTATCACAAATATAAAATAAAATAAAAAGGTAAATTTAAAAAAAACAATTAATATTTCTTGAAAAACAAAAAAACAACAATTATCGTAGACATTTTTTCCTCTAAAATGATAATTAAATGGGACGGGCAGAGTATACAGGTAAATGATTGAGTATACAGTAAATAAGTTGTTGTAGAATATGCTCCTCGAAGAAAGCTTCGATTTGATATATTACACCACTACAAAAAAATATTGATTTAATGAGGGAATTTAAAGAGGGGAAAAAACCTCTTTAATTACCGAGGTTTTAACGAGGGTCTTGATTCACGAGGGCTTTAACGAGGATAAAATATTCAAGAGGGCCTTTCCCCTCGACAAAGTTCAGGTGTCGGATAGCGAGGGTTAGCTGGCACTCATCAAATATCAGCAGACAAATAACGAGGGTTCGAAACCCTCGGCAAATTTTGCATGCCAGTCACGAGGGTTAAAAACCCTCGTCAATTAATTTGAAATGAATCCATGTTTGCGAGGGCTGTTTGCCCTCTTTAAAGCACTCAGCAAACTTCTATATACCCACACCACTTGCCTCATTTCTTTAGTTTAATTTGTGCCTCAATTTTCAATTTCAAAACTAAATTCGGGAGAAAAGAGAGAAGCAAGGCCTTCTATACCCTACACACCACTGCTGGAATATTTCTACAGTAAGTTTTATTTGGTTTTAATTAATCATTTAATTATTTATAAATATCAGTTGTTTTATTATTTAATTAGTATGAAATGTTTTATTGTTTAGTATTAATTAACATTTCAATTGTGCAGTTTATATTGTGTATTAAGTATTAATTGTTTAAAAAAATATTATTAGTATATTGTGTATTTAATATTAGTTGTTTAATTATTTGGTATTAGTTTGTTTAAATATTTAATATTAATCGTTTATGTATTTAGTATTAGTTTATTTAATTATTTAGTATTAATACGTGTGTATGTTTAGTATGTAGCTTAATATGTGTATGTTATAAACTTAATACGTGTATGTTTAGTAGTATTATTTTAGTATATATCTTAATACGTGTATGTTTAGTATTATTTTAGTATATAGCTTAATATGTGTCTTTTAATTAAAAAAAAGCAGTGTATATATATTGGACACATGTTAGTAAATAGTGAAAAAGAATATAAAAATGATTATTTAAAATTTTTATTGAGAATATTTTAATAAAAATTATCAATATAGGTGTATAGTACACGTGTTAGTCAACAAATAAAAGTGATTATTTTAAAATTTTATTGAAAATCTTTTAATAAAAAACAGTGTACCTATATTGGACACGTTTTAGTAAATAACGAAAAATAATATAAAAATAATTATTTAAAAATTTTAATGAGTATTTTAATAAAAATGATCAATATAGGTGTATATGTACACATGTTAGTCAATAATGAAAAAAAAATATTAAAGTGATTATTTATAAATTTTATTGAAAATATTTTAATAAAATCGAGTGTACATATATTGGCACTAATACAGATTTTGCTCTAGACAGCCCTTAAAAAGGGTCTTGGACAACGGTTATAAAGGTTGTCCAAATGAAAGTTCAATTAAAGTAACCACTTAGACAGCGGTTCAAAACCGTTGTCCAATGTAACCATAAATTAATTTATGTATTTAAATAATTAATATATGTATATAAATAAATGTATTCATAATAATAAATAGTGCAAAGGAATATAAATTATTTAATTCACAACTTTATTATAAATATTTTAGTTAAACCAAACACTTTTATTAATGTATGTGTATATATAAATGTACTCATATATAACAAACACTTGTATTATAAATGATTAAAAATTAACAAATAATATATGATACACATATAGTAAGAATGTCACGCCCCAATTTTCGTAAAATGAATTTTCTAAAAATTAGTTAAAATAACTAACTTGAGCGCGATTAAATTTGAATTTAAATGTATAACAGTAACAACAACGGCTATTTATTTGGAAATAATCTAACGGTAAGAACAACGGCTAATATTTATATAAATAACCTTAATTAAATAATGTTGAACACCCATAATACTGAAACTTGAAAGGGAATTCACGAATAAGTAAAAATCTCTAGATATACTGGAAATTCGATTAAACATAAGCTTTGATAATTTATTTAGTCTAAAACTCTTCTCCCATCACCACTCCTCGCCCTCCAACTCCTCAACCTGAAATGGGAAAAATATTGGGGTGAGCATGCAAGCACACATTCAGTGGAAATAAATTATTCAAAATTAAACTCAAGTATAAATCACATGATATACAAGTCAAATAAAGAATTCACATGTAACTTTGTCAATAGTAACTTTGCCATAGAAACATTGCCATAGAACTTTGTCAACTTTGCCACTTTGCTGTGTTGTTTTGCTTTCTGTACTGCATTATTATATGTTGCATGTTTTTCACTGAAAGCATAGTTCACTGATATTCAGTTGGAACCAATCCACTGAACTTGCATCAAATTGATCACAGCCTTAATCACTGTTTTATTGAAGGGAAGATTTTCAGCAAAGGTAAAACGAGTATATAACTTAGGACCAACCATTCCGCACACTTGAGTAGCTAGAACAGATAGTTACCAAACTGAACTAACTCTACTGAGGGTTCAGTAAGATAATTATCTGATCCAAGCGCCTCAGGATCTCTGATAAACTCAGGCTCAGTTGGGCAAATCTGAAGCTTCTGAAAGCAGCTCAGGATCATTGTCTCAGTAGACTTTGACTCAAGGTAATCTGTGCTTCTCAAGGCAAAATCATCAGGATAACCTGACCCATCTGACCTCAGTGAAAGAAAAGTTTTAAAAATCACTGAACACGTGTATTCTCCCCCCCCATACACGTGTGAGACTCGTTAGCACCGGGACCAACACTTATTGCCAGTGAGTCAATAACTGGAATAGAAGCAACAAAGAGACTTCTAAGGTCTGAGTTTGAGATGAAGGATCTTGGAGAAGCCAAAATGATTATGGGCATGGAAATCAGTAGAGACGGGAAGGCTAGCTCTATTGAATTGTGTCAACACTCATATTTGAAGAAAGTTATGAAATGGTTCAACATGGATCAATCTAAAGCAGTTGCTACTCCTTTAGGACAAAACATTAAGTTGTCTTTGCAACATGTTCCTAAGTCAAGAGAAGAGAGATATCAGATGAGTAGGAATCCTTATGCAAACTAAGTAGGAAGCTTAATGTACTCAATCTTTTGTTGTAGGCCTGATCTGACTCATGCTATGAGTGTGGTTAGCAGATATATCAGTGATCCTGGAAGAGCACATTGGGAAGCTGTCAAATGCGTAATGAGATATGTGAATGGTTCCTTAGCTAAAGGACTGAGATTTCAGAAATCAGATGAAGGGAGTTCACCTTTAGTGGGATATGTGGATGCAGATTCTGCAACTAACATTGATACAAGGAAGTCATTAACAGGTTATGCGTTTACTTTGTTTGGAACAACAATAAGTTGGAGGTCAACTCATCAGTCTGTGGTAGCTTTGTCAACAACAGAAGCTGAGTATGTTGCATTGACAGAGGTTGTGAAGGAGAGTCACTTTCGTTGAAGGGGATTCTTAAGAATTTGGTGTAGTTCAGAAGAGGGTTACTGTGTTATGTGATAATCAGAGTGTCATTCATCTTTCCAAGCATCAGGGCCATCATGAAAGGACTAAGCATATAGATGTGAAGTTGTATTTTGTGAGGGATGTCACTGAGAAGGGAATGGTGAAGGTGTCAAAGATTGCTATAGAGGAGAATCCAACTGAGTGTTTCACTAAGGCATTACCTAGCTTAAAGTCCAAGCTATGTCTTAGTCTCTTTGGGCTTCAATGATCTGTTTAGTTAGTCTGATCAGGCTGGATTTCTCATCAGACTGGATTGATGCAGTCTGGTCTGCTGTTCTGGAGTGAGCAGGGCTGAGGTTTTTCTGGTGATCTGATGCTGGTTTAGTTCTGAAGCTAAGGTGGAGAATTGTAGAAGTGTAGCTTCAATCACACATGTGAGGTTAGTGTGTGGAGCTATGTGCAACATGATTAAGCTGAGTGATCGACTTGCAATGCAAGCAATACTGAAGGATAAGTTGTAACTGATTCGGGTATAACAGAATTCGGTTAGCTTCACTGCAGCAACTTGAAGGCCAAGTATTAGCGGTTTCACTTGTTGTTTCTAGTTGGTTCTTTCCATAGCATCATCCTATGAATAGCAGGGTTCAAGGAGTGATTGATAGCGGCGGCGGCGGCGAGATAACTCATTCAGTTCATTGTGAGCTGTTGTGAATAGAGTTGAGAGAAAAACAGTAGGTTCATAGAGTACAAATCTGAGTGGTTACCTGTACAATCTTGTATAGCCTTAGGAGATTGAACTAGTTGAAGTTTGAGGCTCTCAACAGTGGAGTAGATCATTCTGATCGAACCACTTAAAAGTCTTTTGTTTTTATAAGTTTGACACAATCACTGCACTATTACCTTTTAGGCCAGTAAGTAATACTCTTCTGGTTCAAAGTACTAGTCTTTGTCCTGATACTAGTCTTTTGTCTTGTTCTCCTTATCAAGGGGCCATAATTGTTTTCCTTTTTTCCATCTATTTTTTAATTTGTTATATGATGTTACCATAAAGACAGAAAGTACACCGTAAGTATTTAATAAACATGTTCTTGCCAAAATGAACTTGCGTAGATTGCTTTACTCCAGAAATTTGGTAGTATGACAGTTTCCATGATGCGCCAATAATTGAATATGGTGGCCTTCATGATTATAAACATACATCGAAGCATCTCTTACCATAATTTTTATTATCCAACTAAACATTTAGATAAACTTCTTGAATTCAAAGTTAATCTTCCCCATATAAATGTTGATTGCTGAAAGTTCCACCCCCTTTTTTAGCTATATGATGCTGGTGAATGCATATCTCCGCTTTTTCAGTAATAATCTAGACACTAATCTGAAATAAATGGTATAGATAATGTTATCATAATTTGTTTCTCTGAATAATTTATGACTTGGATATGTGATGTTTTATACATATGCTTATGGCACATGTCATTTGTAACTTAAATAATAATGTTATGAACTAGGAATATATTTTTTCTTAGTGAATCATGATATTCATATAATTCAAAAGGAAGACATAAACTCCCACTGTGTCCATCATCATTAATTCATAACTTGAAATACAATTAAGAGAGGAGTTAATAAATAAGTAGTGTAAAAAAGCTCTCGAATTAGTATTCTTAAGAAATGAAGAGTTCTTAGTCCCGAAATTAAACAACCATTAGTACCATAAATAGCTAACCAAATAATAAGCACAAAATAAAACATATCACTGTTATAAAACTAATGGAAATATTGAGTATTGAGAGAGCAGAGAAGGTAGAAAAGAAGATGACATTTGTTGACCCAGTTCGTCACGAGAACTACGTCTGGGGGCGACCAAGCCAAGAGGATTTCAATATCGTTATCTTGTACGAATGATGGTGACATACCACCTATTTATAGGATGAATGTAGTTACATGAAGGGTCTTTTTATTATGAGTCGAAATAAATTCACATTCATGTATTAGAATATCAAGGGACATCCACTAATTATTATTTATTTCGTAACACTCCCCCTTGGATGTCCATTATTATACAAAGAATATGTCTCGTTAGAAAGCTTACTTGGGGAAAACAAACACTGTGGGACAAAACTCTAGCAAAGGAAAATCGAGTACATATTATTTAGTATATCAATTCTCCCCCTGATTCAAACATCAATTGAAATCTTTTAACCGACATATTGCAATATGTTTCACCAATTTTTTAATGTTGTCGGTAATGATTAATGTCTTGTATAATTGGCAAGACGCATTAGTGCACTATATAGAGATATAGTGCTTCAGGACCGAGTATCTCTTCATATTTCACTCGAGGTTCAAACAAATCCTTATTAGGACCAAATGATTAGACATTCATTGTGGTAATTAACGGATGTGTCTTTTCATGTAAATCTACTTTAATACCTTCTGGTATAAGCAGTTGGTGAACCAAATCTCCACCTTTTTGATACTCGATTTATAAACTAAGACATCATTTTATTTGTCCAGAATCTTTAATCTCAAATTCTTCTTTAAATATGCAGCTACCTCTTGGAGCTCTTCAAGAGTCGCAATTATATTGAGATTATCAACATATACAGCAAATATGTTAATATTTTGACTCATTTTTCTTTATGAAAACACATGGACATATTGGGTTATTGATATAATATCTTCTTTAACTAACCATTTAGTGAGAAGATTATACCACATATGTCCATATTGTTTGAGTCTATATAAAGACTTTTGCAATTCGATAAGATAAACTTAATTTGAATTGATTGACATGCATCGGGCATGCTAAATCCTTCAGGGATTATCATATAAATATTATTTTCAAGATTATTTATAAATATATATGCAATAACTGCATCCATTAGAAGCATTTTGAAATTTGTATATTTACTGCCATAGATAAATAGCGGAATATTATTCTATACATAACAGGAGAATATGTTTTATCAAAAATGATATCGGGTCTCTGCAAAAAAAAACCCTTGAGATATGAAGCTCGCCTTGTATCTCACCACTTGTTATTCTCATTTTGTTATCATATAGATAAACACTTCCGGGTGTACGTAAATAGAGCTAAACTTTTATAATTAATTTAGCGAGTCTATCTCTGCCACAATTTGCATCTTACTATTTCACCTAGTCAAAGTGCTTCTGACACCCAACATAGGTACTGGATCCAGATTTTAATTAATGATAGTAAGAGCAATAGTGGATACAAGTATGTTGTCGACGACAAAGATATTTATATTGTAAGTTTTTCCTGTATTTGTAAAATTTGTATAAACCAGATCTTCATCATTTTCCAAAATGTATTGATCTGGTCATTCCGCAATCCTAGTATTATAATTATTTTGTGCACGTGCATTGTTACTAGGACTTTCGTCTTCAGGACGAATCTCTTCAGGAGATTTGGGAGTGACTGAATGTTTTATTTTATTTTGCTAGATTTGTTTTACCGCGGTTTTATATATTTCATGTTATCAAGTTATTTAATAGAGAGACAATGAAAATTTGGTCTTGTCACAATCTCATTATATTGAGAAAGTGCTCAAGAAATTTAATATGTATGATTGTTCTTTCGTTTCAACTCCTATGGATCCTAGTCTTAAATTATTACCAAACAGTGGTAATGCAGTCTCACAACTGGAGTATGCAAGGATTATAGGTTGTTTGATGTATGCCATGACAAGTACAAGACCAAATATTGCTTTTGTTGTTGGCAAGTTAAGTAGGTAAGTTAAGTAGGTATACTAGTAATCCTAGTATGTCTCATTGGCAGCTATACGCCGTGTACTTAAGTATTTAAAGAAAACCATGAATTATGGTTTGACATATAGTGGTTAGCCTTCGGTATTAGAAGGGTATTCCGATGCAAGTTGGATTACAAACGAAGAAGATCATTCTTCAACAAGTGGTTGGGTATTCCTCTTTGGGGGAGGTCCAATTTCTTGGTCTTCCAAGAAACAAACATGCATTACGAATTCCACAATGGCTTCAGAGTTTATAGCTCTAGCATCAGGAGGTAAAGAAGCCGAATGGTTAAGAAACCTCATGTTTGAGATACCGTTATTGTCAAAGCCAATATTGCCTGTAGCGATACATTGTGATAATACTGCAACTTTAGCAAAAGCATATAGTCAAATATATAATGGTAAGTCAAGACATGTTGGATTGAGACATAGTTATGTCCAAGGACTTATCAAAGATGGTGTTATCAAAGTTGACTATGTAAGAACAAAATTTAATCTAGCAGATTGCTTTACAAAGGCCTTAGCTAAAAATTCTGTTGCAAGAATGGCAATTGGAATGGGATTGGAGCCCATCATTAATCACATTTAAGAGAATCTTAACTTAACACTTAATATGACATTAACTCATAAGTTCAATAAGATTAAATCTCTCATTTGATGATTGGAAGTACAAATAATCCAAAGGTAAGAATGATTCAGACCTGTGATGTTAATGAGGTTGATTTATTCTTAATAGATCTCTTGACTTTATGCATTGTCACAGGAGCATGTTTATTTCTTTTAAGAGATCTACCTAAGTAAGCGCGAAGTTTGGCAACTTCAAGAAGCCGAGGGGGCACGACTTTGATGCACTTATGAATAGATATGGACACATGGCCATTATCATGTCAAGTACAATAGGATCATGTATTTAATCTTGTGTGTATGAAATCTTCAAGTTTCAATATGTATTTTTATGGTTCAATCGTTACGACCCCATTGAAATATGAATTCTTGGAACGTGTGTTGTACTAAGTGAAAGTTCAAGTCTTTGTACACTTCCATTTATGCATGAGATTGAGAAGTGTTTTGTTGGTGTTTGTGTTATAAAAACATATTTTAGATTACTCTAAAATGGGGGAGGATTGTTTGAATTTTAGAGTTATCAAACTTTTGGTAATTATCCAAAAGGAACCGCCAAGGAATTATCCAAATTGATAACTAATTCAAGTTTATCCAAAAGGATAACCTCCTTATTTTTTCCTATATATAGGATACTAGCATATGTCACTAATACAGATTTGGGCTTGGACAACTGTTAAAAATGACCTTGGAGAGTTGTTATAACCGCTCTCCAAGTAACAGTTGTAAAAGCTTGGACAGCTGATAAAAAACCGTTGTACAAGAAATCGCACTTGGACAGCGGTTTTTAACCGCATTGCAAAGGATCACTTGGAGAGCGGTTTTCAACCGCTGTCCAAGCATATACACTTGGACAACGGTTTTTAACCGCTTTCCAACATTTTTTTTTTTAAATTTGATTTTTAGGCACTGACCCACCAAGCATCTCATATATAAGCCACCAAGCCTCACAATTAATTGAGACAATTATTCGCTCCCATGGGGGACCGAACACGGGACCTTGGGCGCCTGAGCGGGGATCAATTCCGCTCGGGCACTAGCTTTCTTTCGTTTACTTAATGAAATTAATTCTATATGTCCTAGAATTCATTTTTTTTACAATTTTTTTAAAAATTCTTTATTTCAATTATCTTATTTATTAATTCAATCACACTTTTATATAATAATAATTTTTTTTATATAAATTTAAGTTAAATTATATTAAAATTATATTTTTTACATTTTTTTTAAAGTACACTACGTATCTTTCTTTTAAACTTGTAATACTTTTCTTCTAAACAAGTAATATACTTTTTTTTTTATCTTAATAAGTAATATTTTTCTTTAAACAAGTAATACTTTTTCTTCTAAACAAGTAATATATATGTTTCTTTAAACAAGTTATACATTTCTATCTAAACAAGCTAGTAATACTTTTCTATTTAAACAAGTAATTCTTTTCTTTAAACAAGTAATACTTTTTCATCTAAACAAGTAATAATTTTCTTGCGTTTATTTAATGAAATTAATTCTATATGTTCTAAAAATCATTTTTTCTTACAATTTTTTTTAAAATTCTTTATTTCAATTATCTTATTTATTAATTCAATCACGGTTTTATATAATAATTTTTTTATATAAATTTAAATTTAAATTAAACTAAATTAAATTATATTAAAATTATATTTTTTACTTGTACTTTTTTTTTAATAAAAGTACTACCTTTCTTTTAAACTTGTAATAATTTTTCTTCTAAACAAGTAATACTTTTCTATCTAAATAAGTAATATTTTTCTTTAAACAAGTAAAACTTTTTCATCTAAACAAGTAATACTTTTCTTTAAACAAGTTATACCTTTCTATCTAAACAAGTAATACTTTTCTATTTAAACAAGTAATACTTTTCTTTTTAAACAAGTAATATTATGAACAAATTTTACATAAGAGTTTGTGTTAGTCTATTATATAAGACGAATATTAAAAAGAAATAACATGAGAATTTAAAGAATAAAATATTTGAATTGTACCTAAAAAGAATTTACAAATTAAAACAAAAAAATAAAACAAAAAATACAAGCTTTACAAAAAAATAAAATAAAAATTCACTTGGAGAGCGGTTATGAACCGCTATCCAAGCTTTACCTTGGACAGCGGTTCAAAACCGCTCTCCAATTACCCTTGCACAGCGGTTATGAACCGCTGTCTAAGCTTTGATCTTGGACAGCGGTTTTTAACCGCTGTCTTTTTTTTTTTTAATAGAACCGCTCTCCAAGGAACCACTTGGAGAGCTGTTCGAAAAAAGGGCTGTCCAAGTGGAGCTCTCCAAGCTCAAATGTGTAGTAGTGTGTATTATGTGTATCTTTTCAAGTCATTATACAGAAAAAGTAGAAAAAACTTTGCAAACTTTCTCTACTTTGAAACACCCAAACACACAAAGAAATTAATCTCTTTGTTCCTATTAGACATTAATCCAAAGAGCGTGAATTATCGTTGTCAATCTTCTTTGTATCTCAAAGGCAAACTTCGTGATACCCTATGCTCTTATAAGGGACGAAATATTGCTTTTAGGAAAGTGTTTTTTCACGCCTAGAAGATTATATCACCAAGTATTATTGTTGTTGTTATCCTTGTTTCCCTTGTTATTACTATTTCTTTCTAATAGTTCTAACATTAATCACAATGATACATTATTGATAGTCGCTTGGCCTTGAAATTAAAATCACAGTATAGTGGAGTTGATTCATCACCCTCATCTCATTTTTTACTTTTATGTGGTTCTCTACAAAATGTGAATGGAATGACACAGGAGTTATCATTCTTATTATAATGAATATTTACTAGAAATGGTAGAGCATTACTGTATAAATATATTTTAAATTATTATTATTATTATAATGAATATTAACTAGAAATGGAATGTAGTACTATTGTATAAATATGATTTCGATTCCATGACCACCGTCCTGCTGTCTTAATCGACCAACACCCTTTGTGGGATCTAGGTTAGCGCGCAGTTGGGCACCGTAACCCGGCTTCCGGTTCATCCCGCATTGCCAGTCCTGCTTACCAAAAATGGCCCACTTGGAGCTCACGATTCTCCGGCGCTGCTCAACGGAGCAGCCGCGCCGTCCTACCTATTCAAAATTTGAGAATAGGTCGAGGGTGTTGCGCCCCCGATGCCTCTAATCATTTGCTTTACCTGATAGAACTCGCACTCGAGCTCCAGCTATCCTGAGGGAAGCTTCGGAGGGAACCAACTACTAGACGGTTCGATTAGTCTTTCGCCCCTATACCCAAGTCACACGAACGATTTGCACGTCAGTATCGCTGCGGGCCTCCACCAGAGTTTCCTTTGGCTTCGCCCGCTCAGACATAGTTTACCATCTTTCGGATCCCGACAGGTATGCTCACTCGAACCCTTCTCAGAAGATCAAGGTCGGTCGGCTGTGCACCCTTCGGGGGGGATCGCACTGGTCAGCTTCCTTGCGCTTTACTTGCCCGTTGACTAACACACATGTCAGACTCCTTGTAAGTTTCTTTTCCTCCGCTTATTGATATGCTTAAACTCAGCGGGTGATCCCGCCTGACCTGGGGTCGCGGTCGTGGGCGCGATTCGCAATCGCTTCGTTGGATCCTTTCGGCTGTCTCCGGACCGACAGGCACATTGGCACGCGACAACACGTGAGTTTAAGGTTCAACCACCACTGGTCGCAACATGCGTCAAAAGCGGATTCGGGTTTGGGCCGGCCGCGCGCATCGCTGCGTAGGGGGCCAATCTCCGCCCCCCCGAAGAAGGTGTGCCCTCGGCCAAATGGCTTCGGGCGCAACTTGCTTTCAAAGACTCGATGATTCACGGGATTCTGCAATTCACACCAAGTATCACATTTCGCTACGTTATTTATCGGTGTGAGATCCGAGATATCCATTTCCGAGAGTCGTTTAGGCATTTGATAGGCGTCCATTTTCTCCTAGTCTCCACGCGAACGGGGCGCGTCGGGGAGGGGGACGCTCCATTTCGTTTTCCTTGGTGCATTCCGTGCCCGAGTTCATTGGCCCGCGCGGCGCAAGCGCCAATGGGAATCGGGCCCCATCTTTGGGTCGCCCCCGCTCCGTGGCGCCAGGTTTGTTTTGAACGTGTTCGCAGTCTGCTTTGCAGGTTTCGACAATGATCCTTCCGCAGGTTCACTTACGGAAACCTTGTCACGACTTCTCCTTCCTCTAAATGATAAAGTTCAGTGGACTTCTCGCTACATTGCGGGAGGTGAAATGCCCAAGTCGCCTAGATCCGAACACTTCACCGGACCATTCAATCGGCAGGAGCAACGGGCGGTGTGTACAAAGGGCAGGGACGTAGTCAACGCGAGTTGATGACTCACGCTTAATAGGAATTCCTCGTTGAAGACCAACAATTGCAATGATCTATCCCCATCACGATGAAATTTCAAAGATTGCCCGGGCCTGTAAAACAAATTTAGTGTACAACTGTTCCTGCCTTTCATTACAACACACTTCATAGACTCACTTGATTTCTTTACAAATCTAGAGGTGTGCACAAGATTTTAGACCTCTACTTGCTGAGGGTATAACTGCAGAAGGTGCGGCTCAATAAATTGAAGATGGGAAAACAGTTATAACATCTTCGTCAACAGCTACACACCTCTTAAAGAGTGATAACCCTTCTAACTTAGACATGCCGAGGAGTCCAACTTCCGTTGATTTGGGGAAGAGCATATCAAGTTCACGTAGACCACATGATAGAAGATAGCTATTTTTTTGTTCCCTTTCATTAAGTTGGACCTGTGCGTCCCATGGTGGGGGCACGTGCCCCCACTTTTTTTTTTTTTTTACTATTATATATTTTTATTATATTTTTTTATACCACATATTTTCATAGTATTGATTATGAGTCAATTATGCAAATATTTTAGCCTATGAAAACTCATATGTTTCAATTATATAATTTAGGGATTAAATTTTTTGTAGCCCAATAACTTTGGGCCGTTTTGAAATTGGTCCTTCAGTTACAACATTATGATATACCCCCTGCATGTTTCAAATTTTTTTGATTTTATCCCTGAAAACCGGTCAAACCGGTTGGTCAACCGGTTTAAGTACACGTGACAATTAATTTCTATTCTCTTTTATTTTTTTGCCGACATGTGTGTAATTCATAATTTCATTTTCCATTTATATTTAATCACTAAGTTCAAATGGGTCTCCAGTTGAGTCGATTTTCGGTTCGAATCCGGGTCGGTCTTCCGGGTCGAATCCGGGTCTTTTTTTAAAAAAACTTAATTAATGGTGGGTCGGGTTTTGGAGTTTAGAACTAACCCAGATCCATAAAACCCTTCATCTGCTTGGCCTCTTCTTCATCTCCTTTCTCTCTTATTCAAACAAAACAATCAACACAGATACACAGAGAGAAAGCTTCTTTGTTACCAGAATCTAGCTACCTCGTGAACGAAGAATCGAACCACAACATTGCTTAATTTCGTGACCCAAAAATCATCTAGAATTCTACAAATTCCAATCAATATAAATCACAAACCCAGCGATACCATTAAACAAACTGGAAATAGAAGCTTAAGAAAACGCATCTTCTCTAAACTCCCAGCATTTGAATCGCGTCGAAAACGCAGTACCATTAACCAAGAGCTCTCGGCCGCGATATGCGATCGCGAAAAGTCAACAAAACATACCAAACCACCAAAACACAGGAAAGAAGCCCAGAATCCGGCGAACAATGCCCGACAAGGAAAACAACCCACAACCAAGAATACAACCCACAAATCGCTCGACAAAGAATCTGAACTGCCGAATTAGAATCCCAAAATTGAAAATCAGAAAGATTTGATTGGCGACGATTCTCCTCATCCGGAATCTCCTTCCGCTTGTTCTTCCTCTTCGGTCGACTCTTCTACGCAACGTTCTTCTGTTGTGATTATTATTCGATTCGTGGTTTTCCATTAAAATCTGAATCTAGAGCACCAAATCTCACGCTATTGTTGTTGATTTGGTTCTGCAATTTGCAAAGCTTTTTTTTGAACTGGAAAGATTTGGGGTTTAAAAATTAAAATTAAAAAAATAATGAAATGAAGTTTTGAGTTGAGTGGGTAACGTTTGGAAATCCGAGGTGAATCCGGTGGGGCTGGAGCGGAAATTCGATTTGGAAATTGTTAGCTGAATGAATAATTATAATTTTAAAATCGACCTGGATTCGACCCGAAAACCGAGCCAACTGGAGACCCATTTGAATTAAGTGATTAAATATAAATGAAAAATGAAATTATGAATTACACACGTGGCGGCAAAAAAAAAAGAGAATAGAAATTAATTGCCACGTGTACTTAAACCGATTGACCAATCGGTTTGACCGGTTTTCAGGGCTAAAATCAAAAGAGTATATCATAATGTGGTAACTGAAGGATCAATTTCAAATCGGGCCAAAGTTATTGGGCTACAAAATATTTAATCCCTATAATTTATATTGTACACTCTCCATCCCATAATTGTTTGCACATTTGTCCAATTCCTACGTCCCATAATTTTTGTTTAAACACCCAAAAAGGAAATCCCTTCATAAACTGATCAACTCTCTCAATTGGGGTTGGGGTGCATATAATATTGGGATGTATAGAGTAATAGACTCAGATTGTTGTGTATGAAGAACTTCATAATGCATTATATATTTGTACTTTTTTTGTTTCCCCTTCATGAAAATTCCTAGATCCTTCCCTATACATATATATATATATATATGTTTATATATATGTGTGTGCGTGTTTTGGTATGGAGTACGATGGTGGTTTCTTATGGAGCCCACCATTAGTATAAAAATGCATAAACTACTTGTACCATGCTATAGTGTATAAGTGTTTATGCAGATGTTGAGCTCCATAAAAACATCTATCATCAGACCCCCAAAACATTACTCACATATATATATATATATATAATTATTCATAATTTCCAGTATGTGGAGATGTAATTAAATTTAAATCTATGATATTGTTTATAATTTAGTATTCACTTTTTTCACTAGCTACTTGAATCTTGTTTGGAGTTTAAATAACAAATAATCTCATAACTTTCTATAAAATAGATTTAATCCCAATTTTTCTGATAAGGTCCATTTTTAGTCCCCAAATTGGTGGGAAAAGTCAATACAAAGTCATTTTGTAGTCCGAAATTGGTGATTTCCGGCAACGGTGTTGATGTGGCGTCCATATATGCTAATTATATTTGACGAATAAGCGATACCTAAAATAAAAAGAAAAAACCTAGAGCCATAAGTACACAGATCGTACCAGAGGCCGGAGCCCCACTAAAAACCTTGCTAGGGTAAAACCCCCCTTGGGGCAAAACCCCTAGCGAAGGGAAAAAGGGAAACTCCTCTAAACGGGGTTACTTCGTAAGACTGAAGTAATCCTTATTCATATCAGAAAAAAGCATATTACAAAGAACTGGGACAACCCCCCATCAAAATATAATCCGAGTGAAGTCTGGCAAGATGATCAGCAATGGAATTACCCTCGCGATAGATATGTGAGACAGTGAGAGTTACATTATTCCTGGCCTCCTCGTACGTCGGCCAACAAGCTTTGATACGCCAACGAATGTCACGACCGCTTCAAGTAAGGACTTTGACAGCCAGCTCACAATCCGATTCAACCCAAAGGTTAGTCCAACCTCTAGCACGTGCAAAAACAACCGCATGCATACTAGCAAGAATCTCAGCATCCAAAGCAATACCGCTCCCCAAAGTGATAGAGAAGGAAGCAACAAACAGGCCCCTGGAGTTACGAGTGACACAACCCGCATATATACGACCCGCCTCGACACTTCCATCCACATTTAGCTTGTAACACCCCGGAGGTGGTGGCCTCCAGCGAACGACTGTGGTAATCAAAGGAGGTCTCGAACGCTAGGAATACAGAGCCGCCTACAAATGGATAAATCGTGATGAGAGGGACGAGCATCCTCATGAACAGCCTTATTTCGATTCGTCAAAATAGTCTAGACAGTGGTGATGAAGGTAAGACGCCATATGTTTTTGATCTGCTTACCCCGTACAACCTGGTGAGCTTGTAAAAGCAAGCTGGAAAAGCCCCAATCAAAGCAAAGCTGAACACCAAATATATCACAGATAGAGGTGAAAAGAGAACGAGTGAACCTGCACTCCGTCAGAAGATGCTCCTGAGTTTCCGGCGCACTCAAGCAAAGTGGGCAAATCGTAGGACCCGAAACTCCCAAGATACGATGGGCGACGTCAGAAGTTGGCAACTTATTCCAGATGGCACGCCAAACAGTGGTGCTACGCAACTGAGGAATGAAAGGAGCCCAGAGCCAGGGGGCCCAAGACTTCCTAAGGAGAGGAGACCGGAGGAGATCATAAGCACGCCTGAAGTAAGCATACCAGTTCCAGACTCCGGCCAGACACGCTGGTCGGCCTCATAGACCGGGGTATGCTACTTATATTTGATTTTTCATTTTCTTTTATATTTTTCTTACACATCATGTATATTTAATTTTTAAAAAAAAGATTTAAATGACAAATGGCAGTCAGATCAACTTCATCGTCGGAAATCCCCAATTTTGCCCGTCATGTTCCACTCACGTGACCAAAACGACATTGTTTCTCCTTTTCCGGCCGATTTGGGACCAAAATTAGACATTGTCAGAGAAATTGAGACTAAATCTAATAAAAAGTTAATTTTGGGACTTAGAGCCCGTTTTATTGAGCTTATAAGCTCTTTAAAACAACTTCTAAGCTGTTTAGGAGCTTATAAGCACCCTGAAAGTGTTTGGGAAAGTGAGATATTTAACAGCTTATAAGATCTTAAAATAAGCTCCTAACAACTAAGTTGTAAAAAAATAAGTGAGGATATCCCAGCTTATTTTACTAACCACCTCCATCCCCACCCACCCACCCACCCCACACTGGACCACCGCCACCCCTCCCCCACCCTCACCCACCTCTATCTCAACATAAAAAATAAAAAAATAATTATTTGTATTAAAATTAAAATTAAAAAAATATTTCTTATGAATTATCAAAGATATTATAAGTTTTATTAGTCAAACACCTTAGCAACTTATAAGCTACTGAAAAATTACATCTTATAAGCTCTTAAAACAACTTATAAGATGTTAGAGCTTATAAGATGTTTCAAATAAGTTTAGCCAAACGGGCTCTAAATCTATTTTGCAGAAAGTTATGGGACGATTTGTGATTTAAACTCATCTTGTGGGTATTAACTTTGAATAACAGATACATTTATACACATCCAATCTTGATTCTTTTCTTATTGTCTCTTGAACATATTTTAGAAACTTGTAACTTATGTATATTAAATGTTAATTTTCATTTTTGTTGCTTATTGGATATAATATCAAAATATGAGGAGTGTTTAGTATATTATAATATTAATTTGATCTCGATGAGTACATTTAGCAATTCAGATGTTTATAAAAAATTGAGGTGTGTTTGATTGCGCCCACTATTAAATTAAACATTCTTACATAAAAGCATAACTTTTATAAAATTAATATTCACGTTGTAATTATATTAATGTATTTCATAAATTTTGATTAATATATAAATTATCCATATTAATTAAAAAATGTTTAGAAAACTGTATTTACTATACCAATTTAATATCGAAATAATAAACAATTTAAATAGTATATGGTGAATTAGATCAAAAACTAGTAATGCACACGTGCTAACGCACAATCATTAGTGTTTTATTCAAGAATAAATAAAATTATATATATTTATATATGTATATAATATTTGGATTTTATATTAACATTTTATTATACCATATATATTCATAACAATAATGTGAACCAATTTTTTTTATAAGTTACATTTAATATTATACGTAATAATAATATTGGTCTCTTAAGAAGAAATAATAGCAATAGAGTTTTTCGCACTTTTAGTCCCACAGGACACACCCCCTCACGATTTTGGTCCCAAACTTTACACTTTTGGTCCTGTAGCCCAAAATATTTACACATTTGGTCCTGCGACTGGGGAAACCATCCAAACTTCCGTTAAATTTGCGCATCCAGCACACACTCCGTTAATCAAATGTTAGTTTTGGGCTACGGGACCAAAAGTGTAAGGTTTGGGAAAAAAATTGTGAGGGGGTGTATCTTGTGGGACCAAAAGTGCGAAAAACTCTAAGTTTATCTTTATAGTATTATTACTATTATTATTGTTATGTTACATGACTATTTTTTATATTAATATGTTTTCTTTACATTTATTTCAATAACAATTTTTTTAGTAAACCTTTTATTTAAATTTATGTATATATTTTTTAAAATACTTAATTATTTATCTAAATGAACATTTCATATTGATAAATGTAAAGAAAAAACTCCTTGAATAATTGATTATACACAAAATAATATTAATATCATATAGGGACTGATTGTTTTAACAATAGATGAGTTCATCCCTGTGTTGAAGGCGTGTTGTCAATCTGCATGCCATGTTCAGAAGAAGATTCACACGGCAGTATTCTTCCGTTTCATCGCCATCATGTCTCTAGCTTCTGGAGTACATAGGGCGTACTTAGGTAGTCTAGTTAGTGCTCAATTTGATGATCACCATGATCAAACATGATGGAAAATTGTGTTTGCTACTTTGGATTTATTGGTTTCAGTAGGCTTTAGTTATGTAATACATCAATGCGAGTGGGGTCGACAACACTTTCACCTGCGGTTGACATGGATTTTTCCGTTGGCTGCATTTATTATGGAAGGAGAGCTTATCGAGTTAGGATGCAAACACACAAAGTTGGTCCTAACAAATTTTTGGCTTGGGGCTATAAACAACGACATTAAAAATAATAAATCAACACATTACACACATGCATAGAAAATAAGAATGAAAATATATTATAAGATCTAAGTTTTTTTTTTTTTTAGTAATAACACATTAACATCAATATTTTAAGTTTAACTCATATATTCTAACAATCTAATTTAAATTGTAAAGACAATAATTTTATAATTACTAATAATAACATAATGTGTGTTGCATATTTTTATTCATATTTTCATATGTAATGATTGTGCATAGATGTTTAAGTAGGTAGTGTATGAATGATATTTGTACATTTCGTGCACGACAAGCAGTACGCACACACATCGTGCAAAATTTTTGCGTAATCCTTACGTGCATATTTCGTACAAATTTCGTGCTTGATTTTTACATGCACGTTTTATGCACGGTTCCCACATGCATATTTCGTGCTTATATTAATAAATTAGTAAGAGCACAAGAAAAAGGAATTACTTATGCGATCATAGGAATGATGATTGTAGCCATAGTCGAAAAAAAGCGACTCACGCAGGTAATGCACACTGAAGGCGAGAAACAGTCGTATGGGCCCTTCAAGATGAGTGAATTTTCGCTACTTCCCCAAGGCATGCTGTTTAGCATAGCAGATACCCTCATTTTGCGTGGAGTTATTGAACACTTTAAGGAGCAAGTTTCTCAATTTATCTATATATTTTTTTAAATACTTAACGATTTATCTTAATGAACTCTTCACATTGATAAATGTAAATCATAAACTTCTTGAATAATTGATTATACACAAAATTATATTAATGAGTCTTATAGGGACTGGTTGTTTTAACAATAGACAAGTTCATTCCTATGTTGAAGACGTGTTGTCGATTTGCATGCCATGTTCACAAGAAGATACCCACGGTAGTATTCTTTTGTTTCATTGTCAACATATATGTAGCTTCTGGAGTACATAGGGTGTACTTAGGTAGTCTAGTTAGTGCTCAATTTGATAACCACCATGATCAAACATGGTAGAAAATTGTGTTTGCTACTTTGGATTTATTGGTTTCAGTAGGCAAAAAAAAACTCCCTCCAAAAAGTTACATTTTTTTCCTCTAGAAAGTCAAAAAAATTGAGTAAAAAATCATATGGGACCAAAAGTGTCAGGTGTTTCTCTCCAAATTATTCCTCACGCGCATATATTGACTGGAAATCCTATGGGACCAAAACTGTTATCGAAATTAACAGAAAAGTTGACGGTGGGACCAAATGTGTAAAAGTTTTGGGCTACAGGACCAAAAGTGTAAGGTTTGGGACCAAAATCGTGAGGGGGTGTGTCCTGTGGGACCAAAAGTGCGAAAAACTCAATAGCAATATATACTTAAAAGTGTTTTTTGATATTTATTGTATTAATGTTATCATTTATCTATAACAGATATTCACATATTGATGTAATATTTATATTCGTGATAACATATGTAGTTCAATTTTAATATTCCTTTCAATATTTTTCTAATAAATTTACAACATTATATCAACAACTTTTTAAAACATTACTATTAAAAAAATTTGTATGTAATCATGTAAGAGTTCTAACATTGACATATTGAGCATAATGTAATAAACAATAAGTTCATTATAAAGAGCTAAATAAATTTTAAAAATCAATTAATATATTATAATTCATAAATTAATATTGTGATAATACTACAAAAACGCAATGTTAATAAAAATAAAAAAAGATGAAAAAAAAGTTAACATTAGAATGTTTATTATCACATAATTAAACATTCCTAAAAACTTCATGAAACACAACATTTTTTGTGACATTACAATCACGATCATAACCATGGCATATTACATTCTTCAAACTTTGACGATTTGTTATCCGAGAAACAACTACATACAATTGATCATGACTAAAGACGGATTATGGCAAAATTAATCCTACTTGAGAAAATGATTGCTCCTAATTTTTATTTACACACATATATAGCATATAAAACAATCAACAAAAAATGTCTCCTTTGAAATTTGAACAGCAATCTAGTATTAGAAAGACTCAATGTAAACCTGGGTATCAAAGCCAATTGTCCTACACGACTTCCGGTAAGAACCTTAGCCTCAAAAACTCTATCATTCATCCTCGTAATAACCAACCTAAATATGAAAATAAATGTTATATTTCATATTTAATTTTAAAAAATAATAACGATTCAACTATTTAAATTTGAAAAAAAAAAGATAGTAAAAAATGACAAATTTGAATATCAAAATGTACTAATTTGAATAAAAAATGTATGCAAATCAAAAAAAGGATCACCATTTGAATCAAAATGGCAACGACCATCAGAGCTCAATTAAGTACGTGATTTCTTTTCATTCAACCGAATCATGTACTCATTTATGGACCTATCAACATCCAATGTAGGTGCAAGAATTGTTCTGTTTTGCAAATAACCGTGATCCTCCATCATGTTCATAAAATCAGGATAAATGTTATCAACAATAGTATCGATTGGATCATCACCACCTGTAATGCCCCGGTTTTCTAAAGTGTAGATCCGACACTCTAAAACCCGAGTCGTCACTTAATGACCGAAAATCTGAATTTAAAAATTTCTTTATTTAAAACAACAACAAGCAACATCACATAAGCAATGGAAACTTAATCACATAGAGGGAAATGCGACGGCCATTTTAGGAAATCCCATCATAAATGGATCGTTTAAAAAGTTTGGCGCAAAACAAAAATTAAGCATAAGCCATACACATAACATTCATCGAGAGACTATAGAAGTGTTTGTCATCTCGGCATACAAATTAAGTTCATAATAGAAACCATGATGTTAAATGAGTTTAAGATAGACAAAAGGTCAGGGTATCATCAAAAATATCACACCTCATATTCCACGGGCTCCCCATCTTCATAACCTGAAAATATTAAAGGTGGGGTGAGTGTTGGAAGATGAATTTAATATAAGAGATTTTGATTAGATCCCAAAACTCCAGAGTATGACATGTGTCTAGCCCGTCGCCTAGACCTTTCAAAACATATCATATTCTTTTGGCGCCATACAATCCTTGCCCATACATCATTCATTTCGACCATCTTACCCGGGGGATCTTGAGACCCGCACGCAGAGGCCATAACGACCATCTTACCCAGGGGATTGTGAGACCTGCACTCGGAGGCCGCATAACATTCTCATATATTGACCCAAAGGTCAAAACATCATTCCCATACATGGACCCAAAGGTCAAAATAACATTTACATTCGCATACACCAATAGGTTTTGAGGTAGGTTGGATGCTCCCAAAGTGTGGGGTAGAATGGGAAGCCCGCACTACTACACATTTGAGCTTGGAGAGCTCCACTTGGACAGCCCTTTTTTTTTTTTTTAAGCAACTCTCCAAGTGGTTCCTTGGAGAGCGGTTCTATTAAAAAAAAAAAACGAGGTTAAAAACCTTTTCCAAGATCAAAAGCAGACAATTCTTCATAATCTGGCATGCAAGGGGTAATATTTGGAGAGGTTTTGAACCCATTGTCCAAAAAAAAACTTGGACAATGGTTCATAACCACTCTCCAAGTGAATCTCAAGTGAATTTTTTTTTTTTTTTTTTTTTGTAAAACTTGTATTTTTTGTTTTATTTTTTTGTTTTAATTTGTAAATTCTTTTTAGGTACAATTCAAATATTTTATTCTTTAAATTCTCGTGTTATTTCTTTTTAATATTCAGTCTTATATAATAGATTAACACAAACTCTTATGTAAAATTTGTTCATAATATTACTTGTTTAAATAGAAAAGTATTACTTGTTTAGATAGAAAGGTATAACTTGTTTAAAGAAAAGTATTACTTGTTTAGATGAAAAAGTTTTACTTGTTTAAAGAAAAATATTACTTATTTAGATAGAAAAGTATTACTTGTTTAGAAGGAAAATTATTACAAGTTTAAAAGAAAGGTAGTACTTTTTTTAAAAAAATACAAGTAAAAAATATAATTTTAATATAATTTAATTTAATTTAAATTTAAATTTATATAAAAAAATTATTATATAAAAACGTGATTGAATTAATAAATAAGATAATTGAAATAAAGAATTTTAAAAAAAATTGTAAGAAAAAACAATTTTTAGAACATATAGAATTAATTTCATTAAATAAACGCAAGAAAAGTATTACTTGTTTAGATGAAAAAGTATTACTTGTTTAAAGAAAAGAATTATTTATCTAAATAGAAAAGTATTACTAGCTTGTTTAGATAGAAAGGTATAACTTGTTTAAAGAAACTTATATATTACTTGTTTAGAAGAAAAAGTATTACTTGTTTAAAGAAAAAAAAATACTTATTAAGATAAAAAAAAGTATATTACTTGTTTAGAAGGAAAAATATTACAAGTTTAAAAGAAAGATACATAGTGTACTTTAAAAAAAAAAAGTAAAAAATATAATTTAATTTAAATTTATATAAAAAAATTATTATTATATAAAAGTGTGATTGAATTAATAAATAAGATAATTGAAATAAAGAATTTTAAAAAAAATTGTAAAAAAAATGAATTCTAGGACATATATAATTAATTTCATTAAGTAAAAAGAAAGAAAGCTAGTGCCCGAGGAATTGATCCGTTTCGAGGCGCCCAAGGTCCCGTGTTAGTTCCCCCCATGGAGGCGAATAATTGCCTCAATAAATTGGGAGGCTTGGTGGCTTATATATGAGATGCTTGGTGGGTCCGTGTCTAAAAATTGTTTTTTTTAAAAAAAAATAAATTTGGAGAGCGGTTAAAAACAACTGTCCAAGTGCGATTTCTTGGACAACGGTTTTTTATCAGCTGTCCAAGCTTGACAGCTGTTACTTGGAGAGCGGTTATAACAACTCTCCAAGGTCATTTTTAACAGCTGTCCAAGCCCAAATATGTATTAGTGTCGTATGCTCTCTTTCTCCTTTTTGTTAGGACACTGGATGGACTCAAATCCCTGCATTGGTATGATATTGTCCGATTTAGGCCAAGCCCACACGGATTTGTTTTTGGGCATCTCCCAAAAGGCCTCATACCAATTGAGATAGTGTCCACCCTAATAAACCCCATGATCCTCCCATATTATTTCGATGTGGGATATTGTTTGAACCCCAACAATCCTCCCCTCAAACAAAGACCACCGAGCCTCCCCTCAAACGACTCACTCTATCTAGGTCAACACCGCCTAGTCCGTAGTGACCCCCGTTTTTTTCACCAAGGCTTCACCGTCTAATTTGTTTAACACCGGGGACTACTCCACACCTTTTCGCCTGGGACCATTGCTCTGATACCACTGTTAGGACCTTGGATGGACCTAAATCCCCGCATTGGTATGATATTGTCCGTTTTGGGCCAAGCCTGCACGGATTTGTTTTTGGGCATCTCCCAAAAGGCCTCATACCAATTGAGATAGTGTCCACCCTAATAAATCCCATGATCCTCCCATATTATTTCGATGTGGGATATCGTTTGAACCCCAACACTTTCCAGGGTCAGGTTTTCCCAACTTGTTTCCTCTTCATCACGCCGGTCTTGTGTTTAAGTTGATCGATAGAGTCAGCTTCTGCACGTCCGGATTGGTCGTCAATCCTAGCGAGGAGAGTTCCAACCATTGACCATTTCTCCATAGTGCTCATCGATCTTATTTATGTGGCCGCTTTTAATATTTGGTGGCCTCGTGGGGTGGTAGACTGAGGTCGCCTAAGGACCCATCCTTGCGTGATAGAGAACTAGGGATTTGCCTTTCTCCCACAAACTTTTTCTCACTAAAACTGCGTCTCTGGGAAATTTCTTTCTCTCCTCCAATCCTCTCCTATTTATAGGTGTTATGGGACGTGTTGATTGCTCAAGTTGTTTGACATGATTGGTCGGAGTGTGCTAGTTAGGCTGGTAGCTAGTTGATGTGTATCGAATCGGGATACAATCTCGGTTGTTATAGAATTTTACCGACTTGATTAGTGATGATATTTTGGGAACCACCGATTATTCTCTCGAAATTTGTATCTATGATTTGACCTGACCGTGTATGCCTACAAAGTAAAATCCTTGTCATTTTGTGGCGGCCCGAGCTCACGGCTTGTCTTTATCGTGTACACCATTACTACCCATGTTTTTTTTTTTTTTAATATATGGGTAGTATTTCCTCAAATTGCTTGCGTTCCATGGGTACTTGAACGCATTTTCATCCATCTCTTTGAGCTAGTAAGCTCCATTCGGTAATTTCCTTGTGACCCGAAATGGTCCTACCTAGATGGCACCAAACACTCTTGTGTTTGGGGGGGGAATATTCTACTCAGGGCGAGGCCGCCCACTTTTTAAGTCACGGAAATTGACCTTCGAGGTTTAATGCTTCTCCAACCATTGCTTATAAGTTGTGTTCCTAAGGTCGGCCTCTATCCTCCTTTCTTCCGTAAGGTTGAGCTCTGCCCGCTTTCCATTAGTTGACCATTAGTGTCATTGGTTGCTTGGCTCATCGAGCTCGACAAGTAAGACTACTTCCATTCCATCCTTGAACACCGATCGATATGTCGATCATTACGACGATAATACCGTGGTAGATTGTCCGCCTAATTTTCTTCAGTCAGTCTAATTGGGCCTTAAGCGTGCTTTAATATCTTATTTATGGCTTCCACCGCACCGTTGGATTTGGGGTGATAGGTGTTGAAAAGTATTTTCTTATGTCGTATCGTCTTGCACTAATTGTGAAAATATACATTGTTTAACTGCTACCATTATCGGTAACAATCATGTCTTGGATTTCAAATTGGCGGATGATATTCTTCCAAACGAACTTCGCTCATCTAATTGCATGTGATCTTGGCCAGGGTTCGGCCTCAACCCATTTCATGAAGTAGTCCATTATGACCACTATAAATTTCACACCCTCTTTTCCGGTAAGAATGGTCGATCAAGCTTATTCCCCATTTCACGAAAAAAAAGCATGGACTAAAGACCGATGAGAGGTGCTTAGGCGGGTTGTGTATGATCGTTGTAAATCTAGCGTCAATGAGCGTATGATCGGGCATATGCTATCGTGTCTTTTTTTTTCAAACTTGGCTAAAATACCCCGTCCACAAAGATATCTTAAAGGTTTGGGCGTGTTCACCCATATGATTTCCACAAATCACCTCGTGGATCTTAGCGAGGACGGACTCACCGTTCTTTACCCAAATATTTAATAATGGGAGCGAGAACCCTTTCTTATATAAAATATCATTAATTAAAGTGTACTGACCGACCTCGATCGAAAGTCGGCTCGCTTAGATCCTATCTTCTTCAGAGAACCCCATTCTAGAGGAATTATTTTGACCGGTTATATCCAAATTTTGTCGACTTTTTTATCCACTTAGTACATCTCATTCTCATGGCTCGACGGGGGCATCATTCGGGTTATGTAACATCTCATTCTCATGGCCCCTCGGTAGCCAGTCTAGCGAGAGCGTCGACCTTGGTATTTTCCATCCTAGGGACCTTGTCATCATTAACCATTGTATTATTAAGCTTGGTATCTCGCATCTTCTCATCATTTGCCTCAACTCCCGTGGATTTGTCTTACAATTAGCTATGAGCCACTAAGAACTTGGAGTTGGAAGACTCTTATTGATGTTGCCATGCGGAGTACCACGATGAGCACTTTGTATTCGCCTTTGTTGTTCGTGACTTGGAAGTCTGAAGGTTAACTGAGATGAATATAAAGTTGGACTTAAAAGGATGATTCCGCCCCTACCACGTCATCTTACATGGTAAATAGGCAACCTTACCTCGCCCGATTGAAGGTTAACTCGAGATGTTGAGTGACTTCTCTTTATCTTATTCAATGGACCATTTAAATCGCAATCATCTCAATGGACCATTTAGTCATCCCATGAATCTAGTCCATTTTTTATCAATGGGAAGGTTTTAAGTACTTCTACTTGATGATAGAAGAAATATGGCCTAAGTTTTTAGATCTAATAACAAGGGGCGTAAGCGACCTTCAATGAAGGGCTTCTCGGTGTCTCTTAAAGATTGTCGACGTAATATTCCGACTATTGCTCCTTTTTTTTTTTATTTGAACTAACACCGACCGATCGTAGATTCGGAGAGGCGCCCAAGTATAAGTTGAGTTTTTTTCGCTACTTGAAAACTACTCTCGATCGGCCAAATACTCCTTCAAATGTTCAAATACTTGTTTGGCATTGGTTCGACCTTTAGAACATTCCATTCTCCAATACGTCAAAAAAAAATGGCTTTCATATGAACCTCCTTGACATGACGTGGGGGCTATATCTTGATTATAGCTTTGCCCTTCTACAAACAAAGATATGGCAAAAGAGTTCGTAAAAAGTTATTGCAAATGAGATTTGGGACCTTGTTTAAAATTATGACATTTTTTGGATTTTAGGTTTTACGACTCTCCACGTTTTACTTATATTAATTTGTACATTTCAGTTACATTATTCTGCACGTATTAACTTGTACGTTACATTTCATATTTTCACCCAAATTTAAAATTAACGTTTCGGTTATATTAATTTATATGTTCCGTGTGTCCAATTGCACAATTACAACTTATGCACATTTGACTAACTCTTAGAAAAATCATGTTAACAATTGAATGGCGTTGAAGAATCTAAAATATGAAGTTGAAGGGGACCATTTGTGGATAAGAAAAAAATAGCACTAATATTAATTGTGCATCCATTCACGAGGGATATGTGGTGTCGCATATGTGTCGGCAAGAGAAAACTACACAACCTCTTAATTCTTCTTCTATATATATTCATCAAATTATATTTAAGAGTACAACGTTACAATTTATGTCCGCACTCTATAAGATACCCATTCCATTTTTGGCAAATACTTTTTATTATTTTATTCAACTCCATCTATTATTTTCTCTTTCTCAATTACATCATTTGTACTACATCTATTATTTTATAGTACTCTTTAATTTATGTGCTATAAGTTAAGGTATGTCCCTCTTATAGAGGAACAAAGGAGTACTTAATTTTTATAAAACGAAGCCAATTGGGGCCTTGCAGTGGTTAGTGTTTTTAATTGTAATTATTAATTAAATTAAAAATGTTAAATTTGTGATTCTTGATACTATTATAATATGCTTCTCTCTATAATTACTAAACTACCTCTATATCATTGTGGCCATGTAATATTAAGGCCGGAAAGAATACTAGCACGAGAAGCACCACTGCCAGAAATTCAAGTTGAGCCTTGTTTTGGGACAAATTCAAGTTTAGGCAAAGAGTTGTTGCCCAAGCACCACTGCCAGAAATATCTATAATACCTGCTCCCTGGATCGTTGTTTTTTCACTCTTTTAGGATGAAAAAATCGTTAGTGGGGCATGTCCCCCTAATTTTAATCATGATATTCTCGAAAACACTGGTAAAATAAATAAACTCATTTGTTCTAATTATTTAGTTTACTTGCTGCAAAGATTTCATTTTGATGCAAATTGCATGTAATTTGACTCAATGCAGTCAATGAATACTGCAAATTGGGGTGTGTGTCCTCTGTGTGCACTGCCATAACCACTCTCCAAAATTCTGGTAAAAAGCTCGATCATTATTATTATTTTTTTATTTGCTATATAAATTCTTTTTATTTTTTTTCATAGTCATAGACAAGAGATTCGATTATTCTAATTACGCATTTTTTTTTTTTTAGGTGACTAGATGCAAGTGAAGTTGTGAATGGAGCAGTTGAAAAAAAATGTACCAATGCATGTTCTGCTTTTTGCACCAAATAAAAATTAAAAGAGCTACTGCCTAAAAAAGCATGCATATCCAAATACTTTGGGTATACATCTAATAATAAGTGTTGCTTTTCTGGCTTTCAATAATTGTCATGTATGTGACAAAAAATATGCTAGACTAGTCTCATAGTCTCGTGCTAGCTGTTTGTATGTATTTGAGTTATTAATTTTCTGTTTCTATGTTATAGAAGGCTGTCGATCCTAGATTGTATATCCTTCTACTTGCTGTTATCTAGTCAATAAAAAGACTAATTAATAATGTATCTTTTTAATCTTCTTCTCTTTCTTCTCTTCAAATATCTTTTTTCCGTGGTCACATCGCCAATCAGTTAGTCTCAAAAATGGTACTAATTCAAAAATGGTCATTTTGAGATTAGGAAGAAGAATATTTTTATTTACCATGCATCACCAAAAAAGATGACTGGCGGAATAAACTTTTAAATATTTTGTAGTTAATTTGTTGACAAATATGTTATCGAAATTTAAACTTAAATAAAACTAAATTTACCAACAATACATCTTAAGTAACATGGTTACTTTTTTTTTTGATATAATTTAACCATAACTAAATGGTTACTTGCAAAAAAATAATTAAAGTAATTTTTTAATGATATATCAATTTTATAAAAAATCCAATTCTAGATATTTATTGTACATAAGTTTCCCTCAACTTTTTCATCAACGTTAGATGTTCTTGATTTTTGTTTTAATATCTAATTAGTATATGTATAATTTTCTCGATCTAATTAATTAATTACTATGGGATGGGCCAATAATATTCTTCAAAAGTATTATTCAAATAATATTCCAACTGGTCAATAAAGTATTTTTCAAATAATATTCCAATAAAGTATTATTCAAATAATATTCCAATTGTCAAAAAAGTATTATATATATATATATATATATATATATATATATAATTAGAAACTTGTATTAGACGTTAATAGATAGGTTTATGTGATTAATATACATGGGAAAAAATATATTTTTTTTTATTCAATGAGAATTTTTGATCATTTGACTTTTTAATATTCCTATGTTTCTTTTTGGTCCTTTTTTTTTTATTTAATTTAAAAACAATTTTTCTCATTAAGTTTTTTGCAAATTTGATCTCATTATAATATTTCAAATAACTATGGGACTAAATATGGTGGAAAAGGACTAAAATCATGAAAGATTTGATTCTTGTGGGACAACAAATAATTTTTTCCTAATATACATGAAGAAAAATATGTAGAAAAAAAAAAGGGGTGAAGGGGGACCATTTGTGGATGAGGGATATGTGGCGTTATTCATTAGATAAAGGGATATGTGGCAATGGGGAAGAAGAGGCCTCCTAACACTTTTTACTATATATATCCATCAAATTAACATTATTATTTATACATACATACTACTCCAATCTATTCCTCAATATTAATTAATATTCCCTTCATTTTTCTTATTCTAAACCATGTTCGCTTTTTAATTTATTCCATAGGATGAAAATCTACCCGCTAAAAGTAATTACATCATTTTATAGAAAAATATATATATAAATGAGATATTGTAGACCAATTCAAATTGTATAAAATATTTTTAAAACTTGAATATCATATATTTGACAAACTTGAAAAAATCACCGTGAGAATAAGGAACAAGAGAATATATGCATTTGTGAGGAAAATTTTGGAGAAGCTATAACTAAATGGTGGAAATTTATATTTTTTTTTGGAGAGCGGTTATGAACAACTCTTCAACCCCCAACCCGCTTTTTATTTGCTTGTTTTTGAACCGCCTAATTAAAGTTATTTTTTTTGGACAAAAGCAATTAAAAACCGACTATGTCTATTTTTTTTTTTTTTTAAAAAAAGCGCTCTCAAACTTAAGCTTGGAGAGTCATTTTGAAATAAGGGCTTTCCAAGTGGGGCTCTCCATTTTTAAATGTGTAGTAAACTTAAATATCATTGATGGTAATTATATAATAATCTAAACTAAAGTGATATAATTACTTTAGCGGGTTCGTTTTCGCTATTGGAATAAATCCAAAAGCGAACATAGTTCAGAATAAAAAAAAAAGAAGGGAATTATTAATTAATATTGAGGAGTAGACTGGAGTAAGTATGTATGTATAAATAATAATATTAATTTGATGGATATATATAGTAGAAGAGTTAGGAGGCCTCATCTTGCCCAAATTCTTGCATATTCCTTATCTTGTCTGATTGATCACACATATCCTCATCCACAAATGGTCCCCCTTCACCCTTTTATTTTCTACATATTCTGTTTCGTGTATATTGGGAAATTTTTAATTTATTGTCCCACAAGAATGTTGCTTCATGATTTTAGTCCTTTCTCCACCATATTTAGTCTCATAGTTATTTGGAATATTTTAATGGGATCAAATATGCAAAAAACTTAACATATGGGACTGTTTTTACCACAAAAAATAAAGTACCAGAAAAAAAATGGGAACAAATCTGTTGACCAAAAATTCTCATTGAATCTTCCCGTGTATATATTAATCACATAAACCTATCAATTAACGCAGTACAAGTTTCAAATTATATATATAATACTTTATTGACAGATGAAATATTATTTGAATAATACTTTGAAAAATTTTCATTCTTTTTCCAATTAAAATATTTTCAAACCAAGGGATACATTACTATATATAAATAGTTATCATGTGATTTTGTGAGATATTTTAATAATATATACGCGGGTACAGTAAAGCCTCATGAATCACAGAATGAGAGCATCTTTTATTCTATAAAGAAATCAGTCCAATAATTGTGGTCACGTTCACATCACTTTTGTTGTTTCCTCCGTTAATTTTTTTTAATTATTTAGAGCCCCATTCTTGGATGTTGTGACTTGTGGTAAACCAGAAAAAATAGAGTCCAAAAGCAATCCTCCTATGCAGATATTGGGGAATTTTATTTTTTAAGGACCATGACTTATGGGGGTGGCAAAATAAGGATAGTAATTTTTTGGGCTGGTAATTTAAGGAACACATTTTTCTAGAAGTAGCGAATTAAGGAACGCAATATAGTACTAGTAGTATCACTGAACAATATTAATTGTTTTCAGTGAACAATATTACTTGATTTCACCGAACATTATTCATTGATCAGTATTAGTAACTTTTACTGAACAACATAAATTATTTCAATAGTATCATTTGTACATCGTGGTGCACACAAGTTGTATTCAACTCTTTTAAATTAAAATAGTATGTGTAGTATATGCTCTCTCTATTCAATTTAACTATCATTTTAATTTTTCACACAAATTAAAAAATTTATTCAATACTAATGATTATTTATATAAAATAACTAATATACCCTATACAAATTATTAATAACAATTATTTATGGTCAATTATCCAATTTTATAATGAACCTATCACAAAAATAAAATAAAATTAAAAGGTAAATTTTGAAAAAAAAAACAATTAATATTTCCTGTAAAACAAAAAAACAACAATTATCCTATACATTTTTTCCTCTAAAATGATAATTAAATGGGACGGGCAGAGTATACACAATAAATAGATTGTTGTAGAATATGCTCCTCAAGAAAGCTTTGATTTGATATATTACACTACTACAAAAAAAAAATGTTGCTTTAAAAGGGGATTTAAAGAAAATTAAGGATAAACCCTCGTTAAATACCAAGGGTTTTAACGAGGGTACTGATTCACGAGGGCTTTATCGAGGGCAAAATATTCACGAGGGCCTTCCCCCTAGGCAAAGTTGAGGTATCAGATAGCGAGGGTGAGTTGGCCCTCATCAAATATCAGCAGACAAGTCACGAGGGTTAAAAACCCTCGTCAATTAGTTTTCGAGGGTTGGTTGCCCTCTTTAATGCACTCAGTAAACTTCTATATACCCACACCACTTGCGTCATTTCTTTAGTTCAATTTGTGCCTAATTTTTCAATTTCAAAACTAAATTCGTGAGAGAAGAGAGAAGCAAGGCCTTCTATACCCTACACACCACTGCTGGAATATTTCTACAGTAAGTTTTTTAGGTTTTAATTATTCATTTAATTATTTATAAATATTAGTTGTTTAATTATTTAATTAGTATTAATTGTTTTATTGTTTAGTGTTAATTAACATTTCAATTTTGCAGTGTATATTGTGTATTAAGTATTAATTGTCTAAGAAAATATTATTAGTATATTGTGTATTTAATATTAGTTGTTTATTTATTTGGTATTAGTTTGTTTAAATATTTAATACTAATTGTTTATGTATTTAGTATTAATTTATTTAATTATTTAGTATTAATACGTGTGTATGTTTAGTATGTAGCTTAATATGTGTATGTTATAAGCTTAATGCGTGTATGTTTAGTAGTATTATTTTAGTATATATCTTAATACGTGTATGTTTAGTATTATTTTAGTATATAGCTTAATACGTGCCTTTTATTAAAAACGAGTGTATATATATTGGACACGTGTTAGTAAATAGTGAAAAAGAAAATAGAAATGATTATTTAGAAATTTTATTGAGAATATTTTAATAAAAAGGATCAATATAGATGTATATATGTACACGCGTTAGTCAACAGTAAAAAATAATATAAAAGTGACAGAGAACTAGGGATTTTCCTTTCTCCCACACACTTTCTCTCACTAAAACTGTGTCTCTGGGAAATTTCTTTCTCTCCTCCAATCCTCTCCAATTTATAGGTGTTATGGGACGTGTTGATTGCTCAAGTTGTTTGACATGATCGGTCGGAGTGTGTAGGCTAGGCTGGTAGCTAGTTGATGTGTGTCGAATCGGGAGAAGATCTCGGCTTTTATAGATTTTACCGGACTTGATTAGTGGCAGATATTTTGGGAACCATCGATTTTTCTCTCGAAAGTTGTATCTATGATTTGACCTGACTGTGTATGCCTACAAAGCAAAATCCTTGTCGTTTTGTGGCAGCCCGAGCTCGCGGCTTGTCTTTATGTGTATACCATTACTACCCATGTTTTTTTTTTAATCTATGGGTAGTATTTCCTCAAATTGCTTGCGTTCCATGGGTACTTGAACGCATTTTCATCCATCTCTTTGAGCTAGTAAGCTCCATTCGGTAATTTCCTTGTGACCCGAAATGGTCCTACCCAGATGGCACCAAACACTCTTGTGTTTGGGGTGAATATTCTACTCAGGACGAGGCCGCCAACTTTAATGTCACGGAACTTCATCCATTGAATTCCCAAGACGATATCCGGTCCTACGAGCGGAAGAGCGAATAAATCAACCCTCGTCTCATTCCCTTGCATGTCCATAGGGATATCTTTGTACACAACATCGCATTCTAATTTTTTGCCACAAGCGACCCTCACGTTAAATGGTCTCACTCTTGAAGTCTTGAGATCAAGCTTGCTCGCCAATTCTTGATTAATAAAGTTGTGCGTTGACCCGGTATCCACGAGAACCTTAACCGGCTGACTCCGAACGCATGCAACCAACTTCATCGGCCTTGGCCCATGCTCTCCCGTTATCACATGCAACGACACTTCCACGTCCTTTCCTCCTTCATGATCCAACTCGATGGGCTCAATGAGAAACACTTGCGCTGATTTACATCTATGCCCGGGTACGAATCACTCGTCACAATTAAAGCATAATCCCTTCTCACGCCGCCTTTGCATCTCATCCCATGAGAGTCGCTTTACCCCATTGGTCCGTCCGGCTTGCTACCTCCTCCGGTTTTACGGGTTTCTGACCCTTGCCTCTTCACTCTCTTGCGGTCTGTAATTATTACGCCTCAATCTGGTCGAACGCTTCTCTAGTGGCAGCTAGATGATCGTCCCTCAAGCGGGCTGTCTCCATTTGCATCCAAGTGCGTTTACGGGCGAAATACTCGAACCTCTCGTCCCCCGAGTTCGGGTTTTAATCCGCCAACGAATGCCCCACGAAGCTTTCTCCGGCCAATCTTGCACCCTACTTGCGACGCTCAAACTCCTTTTGGTACTTTCGCGTAAGGTGCCGTTTTGTTTGATGTGGGATAATGCCTCATCGTGTCGGTGTTATGTCGGACCAAAGCGGGTCATCAATTCCTTTTCAAATCCTTCCAACAAGCATCCTTTCTTTTTTCTTGTAAACCCTACTAATCCATTGCCACCAAATATTAGCTTCTCCTTCCATGTAATAAGCGGCAGAACGTACCTTATCTTCTCGTTTGATATCATGCAAGTATTGGTTGGCTCGACTTAACCATGAAACCGGTCGCCCCTTTAAAGGTCGGACACGTGAGCTTGGGTCGATTGGTTCGTCGTTCGTCCCTTCCCCGATCATCTTTTCCTTCTTGACGGGTCGAGTTCGATTTGTCGAAATCCGATTCGAATGACGCGACTCTTCCGATGAATTGTTCTTGTCCTTCTTCTTCTCCCGTTGGCGATCCCGAGTTTCCCTACTGGCGTGACAAATCTGCAATGGTCTCAACCATCGCATCGAACTTGACGCCTAGATTCACCACAGTTGTCTCCAAGAGTTCAATTCTTTCCTTATGAGTTCCCGTCTTTGCTCGTGTACCTCTCGCGATTCTCGAATACTCTCAATGAAAGCACCAATTTGATGGGAACCGCGATTGCAAAACACAATTAACAAACGAAGAATGATAACAATTGTTGCCCCAACTCAGGTTGGCAAGAAACAATTAGGGTTTTGACAAAATTGTCAAGGTTTTTATTAAGTTTTTAACGTGCCAAATAAATAAAACGTCCTATAGTATTTATAGGACAAAAAGGACTCAAACTATTCTAGAAAGGACCGACTTTCATACCCTAATTCCAGCCGTGCAAATCTAATCAAATAAAGGACTAAAACTATTATAAAAAGACCAAATCCATCCTAATCTAGAAGATATGAAAATAACCGCAAAATAAAAGAGCAAAAAGTAAATCTTGGTGAATCTTGCAAAGATTCACACGCATCTTGAATATCTTGAGTATCTTGATAAAAGTAGGACAATATCTTTCAATTCTTGCCAATCCTACTTCAACCATATCGCGGGTCCCTTCTATTGAGTCGGGCCTTGCGCCGCTTCCCTCAGCCTAGCCCGCCAAGCTCGATTGTATGCATTCTTTAGCCCGCGACCCTCGTTCGCATCATTCCCATCTCCTTCAAGTTCGTCCTTGTCCTCAAGGACTAATTCCGGAAAACGTTCTCGCATCGTCCCCAAATGCTCCCAAGTTGCTTCTTCTAATGGTAAATCTTCCCACGCATCCTTTCCCTTGACCCGCGACTTCAATGTCACCCTACCTCCTTCCCATTCAAACTCCCTTGTACCTTTACCATAATTGGTGCTAACCGGCCCCAATTCCTTCATCCATTGAATTCCCAAGACGATATCCGGTCCTACGAGCGGAAGAGCGAATAAATCAACCCTCGTCTCAATCCCTTGCATGTCCATAGGGATATCTTTGTACACAACATCGCATTCTAATTTTTTTGCCTTGCGACCCCCTCACGTTAAATGGTCTCACTCTTGAAGTCTTGAGATCAAGCTTGCTCGCCAATTCTTGATTAATAAAGTTGTGCGTTGACCCGGTATCCACGAGAACCTTAACCGGCTGACTCCGAACGCATTCAACCAACTTCATCGGCCTTGGCCCATGCTCTCCCGTTATCGCATGCAACGACACTTCCTCGTCCTTTCCTCCTTCATGATCCAACTCGACAGGCTCAATGAGAAACACTTGCGCTGATTTACATCTATGCCCGGGTACGAATCACTCATCACAAATAAAGCATAATCCCTTCTCACGCCGCCTTTGCATCTCATCCCATGAGAGTCGCTTTACCCCCGGTGGTCCGGTCCGGCTTGCTACCTCCTCAGTTTTACCGGGTGTTACAGACCTTGCCTCTTCACTCTCTTGCGGTACAGAATTATTACGCCTCCAATCTGGTCGAACGCTTCTCCTAGTGGCCGCTAGATGATCGTCCCTCAAGCGGGCTGTCTCCACTGCATCCAAGTACGTTTCTGGACGAAATACTCGAACCTCTGTCCTGAGTTCAGGTTTTAACCCGCCAACGAATGCCCCCACGAGCGCTTTCTCCGGCCAATCTTGCACCCTACTTGCGACGCGCTCAAACTCCTTTTGGTACTCGCGTAAGGTGCCGGTTTGTTTGATGTGGGATAATGCCTCATCGTAATCGGTGTAATCGGACGGCCCAAAGCGGGTCATCAATTCCTTTTCGAAATCCTTCCAGCGCACAGTCCTTTCTTTTTTCTTGTAAACCCTACTAATCCATTGCCACCAAATATTAGCTTCTCCTTCCATGTAATAAGCAGCGTAACGTACCTTATCTTCTCGTTTGATATCATGCAAGTATTGGTTGGCTGGACTTAGCCATGAAACTGGGTCGTCCCCTTTAAAGGTCGGACACGTGAGCTTGGGTCGATTGGTTCGTCATTCGTCCCTTCCCCGATCATCTTTTCCTTCTTGACGGGTCAAGTTCGATTTGTCAGAATCCGATTCAGATGACGCGGACTCTTCTGATGAATTGTTCTTGTCCTTCTTCTTCTCCCGTTGGCGATCCCCGAGTTTCCCTACCTGGCGTGACAAATCTGCAATGGTCTCAACCATCGCATCGAACTTGACGCCTAGATTCACCACAGTTGTCTCCAAGAGTTCAATCCTTTCCTTATGAGTTCCCGTCTTTGCTCATGTACCCCTCGCGATTCTTGAATACTCTCAATGACAGCACCAATTTGATGGGAAACGCGATTGCAAAACACAATTAACAAACAAAGAATGATAACAATTGTTGCCCCAACTCAGGTTGGCAAGAAACAATTAGGGTTTTGACAAAATTGTCAAGGTTTTTGTTAAGTTTTTAACGTGCCAAATAAATAAGACGTCCTATAGTATTTATAGGACAAAAAGGACTCAAACTATTCTAGAAAGGACCGACTTTCATACCCTAATTCCAGCCGTGCAAATCTAATCAAATAAAGGACTAAAACTATTATAAAAAGACCAAATCCATCCTAATCTAGAAGATATGAAAATAACCGCAAAATAAAAGAGCAAAAAGTAAATCTTGGTGAATCTTGCAAAGATTCACACGCATCTTGAATATCTTGAGTATCTTGATAAAAGTGGGACAATATCTTTCAATTCTTGCCAATCCTACTTCAACCATATCGCGGGTCCCTTCTATTGAGTCGGGCCTTGCGCCGCTTCCCTTAGCCTAACGCTCCTAACCCGATTGTATGCATTCTTGAGCCCGCGATATGAAACGATCGTATGAACACCCTCGTAATAACAAAGTCTAGATCGTATGAAACGATCGTCTAGTATTCATAGTCCAGTTTGCCCTATTATTTTGTTCCATTAAATCATTGCCCAGATATGGATGCCTAATCTACCAACTGAAAGTTTTATGAATTGAATCTCAAATACATGTTTTGGGATTATTCATTAGAATAGATTAATTAGGGATCATACTTCTAATTAATTATAGTTAAGAAATAATTTGGACTAATTTTATCGTACCACTAGTTTAATGTCAAGATTCGAAGAAAGAATCATTCAAGTGGATGCAAATCTAAGAACTAAAACTATAATTTTATTATTTTATATATATTTTTTAATAGAGTTAGAAACAACAATTCAACCACCAACCCCCTTCTTTATTTGCTTGTATTAACCTAAACCGTCTAATTAAGATTACTACACTTTGTGGGTTCGACAATTAAAATGACTATGTCTGATTGATATATGTATAGAAGAAGAGTTAGGAGGCCTCATCTTGCCCAGTGCCACATATTCCTTATCTTTCTCAGTCACACACATCCCTCATCCACAAATGGTCGGATCCCTTTATTTTTTACATTTTGTATAAACTTATATATCATCGACGGTAATTATATAATAATAAAAAATAAAGTGATATAATTACTCTAGCGGGCTCGTTTTCGCTATGGGAATTAATCCAAAAGCGAACATAGTTCAGAATAAAAAAAAGAAGGGAATTATTAATTAATTTTGAGGAGCAGACTGGAGTAAGTAAGTATGTATAAATAATAATGTTAATTTGATGGATATATATAGTAGAAGAGTTAGGAGGCCTCATCTTGCCCAAAAGGCTTGTATACTTCCTTATCTTGTCGATTCTACATATCCCTCATCCACAAATGGTCCCCCTTATCCTTTTATTTTCTACATATTTTGTTTAGTGTATATTGGAATCTTTTTATTTATTGTCCCCAAAGAATGTTGCTTCATGATTTTAGTCCTTTCTCCACCATATTTAGTCTCATGGTTATTTGAAATATTTTAATGGGATCAAATTAATTTGCAAAAAATTAACAGATGGGACTGTTTTTACCACAAAAAATAAAGGACCAAAAAGAAACATGGGACCAAATATGTTGACCAAATATTCTCAATGAATCTTCTAGTGTATATTAATCACATAAACCTATCAATTAACGTGTACAAGTTTCTAATTATATATATAATATTTTATTGACAGTTGGAATATTATTTGAATAATACTTTGAAGAATTTTTGTTCTTTTTCCAATTAAATTTTTTTCAAACCAAGGGATACATCACTATATATAAATAGTTATCATGTGATTTTGTGAGATATTTTAATAATATATATGCGGGTAGAGTAAAGCCTCATGAATCACAGAATGAGAGCATCTTTTATTCTATAAAGAAATCAGTCCAATAATTGTGGTCACGTTCACATCACTTTTTTTGTTTCCTCCGTTAATTTTTTTTAATTATTTAGAGCCCCATTCTTGGATGTTGTGACTTGTGGTAAACCAGAAAAAATAGAGTCCAAAAGCAATCCTCCTATGCAGATATTGGGGAATTTTATTTTTTAAGGACCATGACTTATGGGGGTGGCAAAATAAGGATAGTAATTTTTTGGGCTGGTAATTTAGAGAACACATTTTTCTAGAAGTAGCGAATTAAGGAACATAATATAGTACTAGTAGTATCAACGAACAATATTAATTATTTTCAAATTGAATAATATTACTTGATTTCACGAATATTATTCATTGATCAGTTTTAGTTAGTTTTACCGAACAACATAAATTATTTATTTTTAATAGTATCACTTGTACATCGTGGTGCGCACAAGCGGTATTCAACTCTTTTAAATTAAAATAGTACGTGTAGTATATGCTCTCTTTATTTCAATTTAACTATCATTTTAATTTTTCACACAAATTAAAAAATTTATTCTATACTAATGATTATTTATATAAAATAACTAATATACACTATACAAATTATTAATAAAATTATTTATGGTTAATTATCCAATTTATTAATGAACCTATCACAAAAATAAAATAAAATAAAAAGGTAAATTAAAAAAAAAAAATTAATATTTCTTGAAAAACAAAAAAACCAACAATTATCGTAGACATTTTTTCCTCTAAAATGATAATTAAATGGGACGGGCAGAGTATACAGGTAAATGATCGAGTATATAGTAAATAAGTTGTTGTAGAATATGCTCCTCGAAGAAAGCTTCGATTTGATATATTACACCACTACAAAAAAATATTGATTTAATGAGGGAATTTAAAGAGGGGAACGAAACCCTCTTTAATTACCGAGGGTTTTAACGAGAGTACTGATTCACGAGGGCTTTAACGAGGATAAAATATTCACGAGGGCCTTTCCCCTCGACAAAGTTCAGGTGTCGGATAGCGAGGGTGAGCTGGCCCTCATCAAATATCAGCAGACAAAATCACGAGGGTTCAAAACCCTCGGCAAATTTTTTGATGCCAGTCACGAGGGTTAAAAACCCTCGTCAATTAATTTGGAAATGAATCCATGTTTGCGAGGGTTGTTTGCCCTCTTTAAAGCACTCAACAAACTTCTATATACCCACACCACTTGCCTCATTTCTTTAGTTTAATTTGTGCCTCAATTTTCAATTTCAAAACTAAATTCGGGAGAAAAGAGAGAAGCAAGGCCTTCTATACCCTACACACCACTGCTGGAATATTTCTACAGTAAGTCTTATTTGGTTTTAATTAATCATTTAATTATTTATAAATATCAGTTATTTTATTATTTAATTAGTATGAAATGTTTTATTGTTTAGTATTAATTAACATTTCAATTGTGCAGTTTATATTGCGTATTAAGTATTAATTGTTTAAAAAAATATTATTAGTATATTGTGTATTTAATATTAGTTGTTTAATTATTTGGTATTAGTTTGTTTAAATATTTAATATTAATCGTTTATGTATTTAGTATTAGTTTATTTAATTATTTAGTATTAATACGTGTGTATGTTTAGTATGTAGCTTAATATGTGTATGTTATAAACTTAATACGTGTATGTTTAGTAGTATTATTTTAGTATATATCTTAATACGTGTATGTTTAGTATTATTTTAGTATATAGCTTAATATGTGTCTTTTAATTAAAAAACGAGTGTATATATATTGGACACATGTTAGTAAATAGTGAAAAAGAATATAAAAATGATTATTTAAATTTTTTATTGAGAATATTTTAATAAAAATTATCAATATAGGTGTATAGTACACGTGTTAGTCAACAAATAAAAGTGATTATTTTAAAATTTTATTGAAAATCTTTTAATAAAAAACAGTGTACATATATTGGACACGTTTTAGTAAATAATGAAAAATAATATAAAAATAATTATTTAAAAATTTTAATGAGAATGTTTTAATAAAAATGATCAATATAGGTGTATATGTACACATGTTAGTCAATAATGAAAAAAAATATTAAAGTGATTATTTATAAATTTTATTGAATATATTTTAATAAAATCGAGTGTACATATATTGGCACTAATACAGATTTTGCTTTAGACAGCCCTTAAAAAGGGTCTTGGACAACGGTTATAAAGGCTGTCCAAATGAAAGTTGTTCAATTAAAGTAACAACTTAGACAGCGGTTCAAAACCGTTGTCCAATGTAACCATAAATTAATTTATGTATTTAAATAATTAATATATGTATATAAATAAATGTACTCATAATAATAAATAGTGCAAAGGAATATAAATTATTTAATTCACAACTTTATTATAAATATTTTAGTTAAACCAAACACTTTTATTAATGTATGTGTATATATAAATGTACTCATATATAACAAACACTTGTATTATAAATGATTAAAAATTAACAAATAATATATGATACACATATAGTAAGAATGTCACGCCCCAATTTTCATAAAATGAATTTTCTAAAAATTAGTTAAAATAACTAACTTGAGCGCGATTAAATTTGAATTTAAATGTATAACAGTAACAACAACGGCTATTTATTTGGAAATAATCTAACGGTAAGAACAACGGCTAATATTTATATAAATAACCTTAATTAAATAATGTTGAACACCCATAATACTGAAACTTGAAAGGGAATTCACGAATAAGTAAAAATCTCTAGATATACTGGAAATTCGATTAAACATAAGCTTTGATAATTTATTTCGTCTAAAACTCTTCTCCCATCACCACTCCTCGCCCTCCAACTCCTCAACCTGAAATGGGAAAAATATTGGGGTGAGCATGCAAGCACACTCAGTGGAAATAAATTATTCAAAATTAAACTCAAGTATAAATCACATGATATACAAGCCAAATAAAGAATTCACATGTAACTTTGTCAATAGTAAATTTGTCATAGAAACATTGCCATAGAACTTTGTCAACTTTGCCACTTTGCCAACGTTGCCACATAGATATTGAGCACGGCGGGTTAAACCCGAAGATCCGTCGATCCTGGACCACATAAGGGCCCCTGGCTATTAAACTTTGCCGGGCAAGATGGGATACACCCGAAGACCCGTCGACCTCGGACCTCACTAAGGGTCCCAGGCTATTAGAATAACATGGAATAGTAAATTTAAACAAGCATCTCAAGTCATTTATACATAACAATTAAAATTTAATAACATGCATACTCTACGAAACCACTATAGAGTTGATAGCATTTAAATCCCCACCTTGAAAGATGAATGCAGAGGTGATAAGTTGAAGCCTCGAAAGAATTAATCCTCGTAATTATCGTCGCCTACCATAAAATTTAAATTCTACTTAGAAAATAATAAAATAAATCCTTAAAAGTAGGATAATATGAATTTTCATGAATTAATTAAAAATTTCCTAATCTTACGATTCAACTTCATGTCTGCTGCCTATAATCATCAAACTCATTAATTAATATAAAATTCCTATTCTTCTATCAATTTCACGTACACTACTTACTACAAGAATACCTTATTAGTTATTAAAACTATTAGATATAATATTTCTATACTAATTAAACACGTGTAGGCCTTAAAATATAAATCTATTATCTAAATTCTTATATCAATTAAAGGTTTTAAAAAAAAAAATGATCTGCAAGCATTCACATTTCCCAATAAAATTTGTCAAATGCAAGTCAACAAGACATTTAATAGTCCAAGTCTAAATCTTGTTCAGCCCTCATACACAATATGACAAAAGAACACATGTACTGCACCTATTACATAAATGTATACATAAATAGGTGGATAAAAGCAATGGTTGTCAGTAAAACATATTAATCAAAATTTGTATAGAAAACTGGGAAAAATATGGCTGGTACAAAACATGAAACTGTAAAAAAAAAATGATAACAGAAGATGAGTGAAAGTACCAATATTCCGCGTACGGCTGCCGTGGAAACAGAGGAGATTTTGTGAAGAAGGAATCATCAAATTTTAGGGTTAAACACCCTATAAATACACTTATTAAAAATGGGCTTGGATTTGAGTGTGGGCTTGAATTAGAAAAATTAAAATAAAAATAATATTTAAGTTGGGCCTTAAATAAAAATAAGTGTTGTATGAGTTAAAAAAATATAAAGGCTTTTAATCTCTATTTCAAAATAATATAAATTATATGTAATAATAAAATAAATTAAATTAAGTACTTAACCACACCTATGAACTTAATGAAAAGAATTACGGGTATTACAACCTCCCCTACTAATAAAAATTTCGTCCTCGAAATTTAGAAACTTACCACGTGGAAAGAAATCTGGAATTTCGCTTGTAACTAGTCTTCTCGTTCCCACGTGGCTTCATCTTTTCCATGTCGGCTCCATTGTACCTTGACGAGGGTGACATCTCGATTGCGAAGCTTGTGAACCTTTCTCTCTAGTATATGCTCGGGTATCTCTTCATACGTCATGTCTTTGTTGACCTCCAAAGTAGAGTGATTGACAACATGACTTGAGTCATGCACATACTTCCTCAACATGGACACGTGAAAAACATTGTGTACGGCAGCCAAAGATGGGGGTAGAGCAAGTCGATATGCTAGGTCGCCAACCCGCTCGAGAATTTCGAAAGGGCCAATAAACCTTGGTTTAAGTTTTCCTTTGCCACCGAACCTGACAACTCCCTTGGTGGGTGAGATCTTTAAGAATACTTTCTCCCCTTGAGAAAACTGTAACTGTTTTCTCCGTTTATCGGCATAAGACTTCTGTCTGTCCTGAGCTATCTTAATTCTTTCTCGGATCTTATGTATTGCCCCAGCAGTCTGTTCAACCATTTCTGGTCCCAAAATCTTCTTCTCACCAACCTTGTCCCTGTAAGATGGAGATCTGCATCTTCTTCCATACAATGCCTCGTAAGGAGCCATTCCAATTGTTGCTTGATAACTGTTATTGTAGGCAAACTCAACTAATGGAAAATGAGATTCCCAATTTCCACCATGATCCGAAACACATGCCCGCAACATGTCCTCTAAGATCTGAATGGTCCTTTCAGATTGTCCATCAGTTTGCGGATGGAAAGTCGTGCTAAAGTTCAACTTCGTTCCCATAGCCAGATGTAAGCACCTCCAAAACTTTGAGGTGAATCTGGTGTCTCTATCTGACACAATTGAAATGGGAACTCCATGAAGCCTTACAATTTCTCGTACATATATCTGAGAAAGTTGGTCCATTCCAAAAGTCATCTTTACAGGTAGGAAATGTTCAAACTTCGTTAGTCTATCAACAATGACCCATACTGCATGGTTCCCCTTTATTGATCGCGGTAAACTTACCACAAAATCCATGGTAATGTGTTCCCACTTCCGCTCCGGAATTTCAAACGGTTCTAGTAACCCTTACAGTCGTTGATGCTCAGCTTTAACTTGTTGGCATGTCAAACATTGTTCAACGAAAGTTCCAATGCTTCCTTTCATGTTCCTCCACCAAAAGATTGCTCTTAGATCTCGATACATTTTTCTTCCTCCAGGGTGAGCGGTGTACGGTGTACAATGAGCTTCCTCTAGGATTTCACTTCTCAACTTCTCATCCTTGGGCACGCACAACCGTCCCTTGGAAACCAGTGTACCATCAGGTGCTATCATGAATCCCTTAGAGAGCGGTTATAACAGCTGTCCAAGTAACAGCTGTCCAAGCTTGGACAGCTATTAAAAAACCGATGTCCAAAAGTTGGGCTTGGACAGCGGTTTTCAACCGCATTGCAAGAGGGGGGCTTGGACAGCGGTTATTAACCGCTGTCTAATTTTTTTTTTTTTATAATTTCGTTTATTATGTTAGATAGACAGCGGTTATTAACCGCTTTCCAATATTTTTTTTTTAATTATTAATTTATATTTTAAAAATCCTATAATAAAACTATAAACCAAAACTTATATATATGTCCAATACCATAAACCATAAACCAAAAATCCTATAATAAAACCATAAACCAAAACTTATACCACATATATATATATATACCAAAACATCAAATAAATAAACATACACATCATGAAATAAATAAACATACAATCATAAACATACGTTCAATACACCAAAAACATGAAATATATATCATCACAAATATATAATTTAATTACATGCTACCAAAATTTCAAACAACGATCACTCAATATCGTACGAATATAAGAATCGATTGTAAAGGTACCCCGTCCAATCGTTTTTCCATTTCTCCAGTCTTTTCTTAGAGTAAGACTTGAGCTCACGTTCATAGACAAACTGCAAACAACGAATCAATCAATATAGTATGAATTTTTATTCAATCAATAATAATTTAAATAAATCGATAAATTGACTTACATTGAGAGGAATGTTCGTTAGAGAAACGCGGATTATATCTTCAATAAAGCAACACACAAAATGTCCACAATGTTCATTATCTCGTTGCCTCGGAACCTGTTGATTAACAATTATAATCACGTATTACAATTATGATTTCTTTCTATTAATTTGATAATTTACTAAATTAAATTTACCTTAATGTTAATCCAGTTCACTTTATTTAACTTAGATCTTGAACCTTGACTCTGAAGGCGACTCCGATACATCGTCATCACACTATTATTATTATAATTAAAAAATAAAAATAGATTAAATATGCATAATTTTAAAAGTAAAACAAATCATTGTATAAAATATTAAAAATGAACTTACGCTTCCATATATGAAACGAGAGATCGTATGATTTGAATAAACTCCATCCTGAAATGGGTCCATAAAATACACACTTAATGTACTCATGTATGGCGACCAACACACCAAAGGGTTCCTATATTATATTGAGAATATTAAAATTAACTGCAAATTTAGCATATATATGTGCAAATATTATAAACATGAATACAAATTTTAACGAAATGTTTATCACTCACCCCACATTTGTTGGCCAACAAATGAGATGATCGCTCCCAATTTGATTCAAAGATATGATTAACTAACCCATCCATGGTCTCAGCACCTATCACCCAATATGCAAGACACACGGGGGAGACGAAGAATACATTCCACTTGCTTGGATATCTCTCGAGAGATATACCTCACCCAAATATCTTTAACCAACATATATACGCTAATTAATATTTAAAAAGAAAATTAAACTATACCAAAAATTGAATATTGAGAATTAGTAAACACATATGAATTCTTGGAAAGTATTCTGATGAAAGTGAGCAAGCATGGGAACTGTGACGATCTCGAAAGCATTAGACGATACCATCCGGTGCACCCTAAACCGTACATAATCATCGTGATCTAAGTCTCCAATCATGGGATAACCAAGTCTCGAGCGATGGAGTCCTCGTTCTCCCCCGATCGCTTCACGACACCCTCGATTTCTCTTTAGCCTTTTGTGGTGATTTCTTCCGAGGCATTTGTGGTGTCGGCAGATTCTACAATTAATTTGTAATATTATTTAGAACCACAAATAAGATAATGAACTTTAATAACATATATTTTACCCTCATGGTGCTTTGAGACCAAGTTGCTCGCCATTCGATGAAGTGCCCGATCATTGTTCCGATCGTGACGACTTCATCGATTGGTTTTGCATCATCTTGAATCCTTCTTCCGATTCGGGTACATCGAGTGTGTGACCCTCACGAAACCAGGAGTGATGGGATGACCATGAATCATTCCATGGGAGCTGTGTAACGCGTTCTGTACCAAACCGACGGGATCCTCCAAATAAAGGTAGCAAAAAAGGTCGTTGGTCATTCAATAACATATTTAGTTAGAAAATTTTAATACACTAGTCTTTAATTAAAACAAATGTGAGACATGCATATCTAATACCTGAGAGACGTTTTGAAGTGCCTCAATAAAGTCGTCCCTAGGGTTAGCTGAAAATATAGCATTAGCGACACTATGTTCACAGCTTGCTCCACTGGAATACATTCCGTGGCTCGTTCTTCTCTCGGACCTCAAACGTTCCACATCTTTAGACAACTTGGCAACCTGTTCCTTTAGTATACCCACAAAATTCTCTCGGACCTCAACCTGTTCCACATCTCTGAAATAAGTCGAAACGGGTAACAATAGGCTCACTCTCTCCAGTTTTTCTTCTTTCTTCTTTCTACGATAGTGATGAACGTGTCCCTTTATTAGATATATTAAAAGTGAATATATAAAAAAAATTAAAAGTTAGGATTTTGATCTCACCATGTTTTCTCTTATTCGTGCATAACCTTTGTTCGAGCCACGATATCGTGCCTCCATCGACTTGGCTTGATCGCGATTTTTATTACTTCGATTCTACAGTATAATAGAAATATGATAAACACTGAAAAACTATAATGCATTAGAAATTGAGGAAATGACATTGATCAATTTTACCTGGAAATCATCCTCCATAGCTCTGCTCACAAACTCCTCCCAGTATGGAGCCACCATACGGTTATTCTGATACGCCGGAGGATGATTAGTCGAGTAAAGACTAGTTTCTGGATCTCGTGTGTTACTTCTCAACCAAGTCCGAAAATTCTTGGCCATTACTCCAGCTTGCTACAATATTTGCTTCTTCTTTGTGTGGTCAAGACCTCTGAATGTAGTCTATACGCATATAACATAACAATTTAGTAAATTTAAGGGTCATACTACAACTTTCAATAAATATATAATTAACATACCGTAAGTTCGTCCCATATTCTTTCCTTCAAAGGAGTCGGGCTTTTGAGCTACGCCAGATCCTTGGTCGGCAAAGACGATAGGGATCACGCTCCCCGATCGAACTCCAATGTAGAAGGACAACGACTCACTCTCTTTTCCTATTGCCTGTCCAAACTCATTGAACGATAACTGCAATAACATAGTATTTAATTATGTTCAACGATCAATCAATATATTTATCGATTTCAAACTGTTCAATTGTAATAAAATTACCTGAAGTGTTTTTCCCTTGCTACGAGCTCTCTTAATAGATGACATGGTGACTATATCCCGAGTGCGCTTCTCCCCGGAGCTGCTAGTGGTGGTGGGAGCATCAGTGGCACACTCTCTCAAGTCATCGATGTTTGCCGATAATATGCACCATGATCATATGCGCCATGATCTCCATCAGAATATCCATCATCATCTCCATCATCTCCGGGATATGGCAAACGAGACATGATCCTGTAAAGCAGAAGAAACAACATTTAATAAATAAAAAACAAACAATATTCAAAACTATGCTTAAATCCTCACACAAGCATATTATCAAACACCTTGAGTGCATCAATTGTTCATATCTAAATTAGCATAAAAAATCAAGTCAAGCCACACAATATATATTCATCTCTAACAAGTTGTTCATCTCTAACACTAACAACATTAATCCTAATAAATTAACACTAATTTATGTTTAAATCCTCACACAAGCATATTATCAAACACCTTGAGTGCATCAAACACCAATATATATACAACAATATACATACACCAATACATACAACATGATATATATACACTAATATATATATATATACAATAATATACATGATATACATATATACACCAATATACATACACCATACATACAATTAAACAAAGCCACTAACAACAATTAAACAAAGCCACACAATATATATATATATATATAAACAATTAACAATATATAATTGTTCATCTAACAACAATTAATCCTAACAAATTAGCTAATTAATCAAACCAAATACAATTATATAAACATTTAATCCTAATATATATATATACATACTAACATATATATAATATACACAATATTAATTCAATATATATATATATACTAACGTATATATACATACATATATATATATATAGAAAAGAAAAATTACCTATGGAAGGAGAAAGCTAGGTGGCGGCGGCGGTAGGGGAGCTTGGCAACAAGGCGACAGCGGCGGTGATAGGGGAGGACGCGCGGCGGATGATTCGATTTGGGGGAGAGGGAGGAGGAGGCTAGGGCTTCTGGTTCGCGATTTGGAGCTAATGGGAAGGCGACGATGGTGGTGGAAGGGGAGAACGCGCGGCGGAGTTCGATTTAGGGTAGAGGAAGGAGGCCGGGCTTCGATATATATATCAGCTGCATGTTTAATTCACGATTTGGGGAAAAATTCCTTTGGTTCGCGATTTGGGTGTATATATATTAATTATCCGACATCTTGGACAGCGGTTCCGAACCGCTGTCCAAACTATGCCCTTGGACAGCGGTTCAAAATCGCTGTCTAAAATATTTGCACAGCGGTTCTAAACCGCTTTCTAAGTGTTGTACTTAGACAGCGGTTTTGAACAGCTGTCTATTTTTTTATTATTTTTTTTAATTAAAACCGCTCTCCAAGCTGTAGCTTGGAGAGCTGTTTGAAAAAAGGGTTGTCCAAGTGCAGTTGTGCAAGCTTAAATATGTAGTAGTGGACGTATCTGAAATTGTGTTGACTTTTTAATATATTTCATAATTTATTTAGATTTATTTTATATATTTTAGATCAGTTTTTTTTTCCATTTTTAGATGATTTTTTTTTCAGATTATTAATTGGTGTTTTTAATTTTTTTTATTGATAATTTTGTAGCCATGTTTGGCTAATCTCTTTCATTGCTCGAAGAGGCGCAAACATTTATAAAGATTTGATTTTCGATTAATTAATAATGGATTTCTTAACCATCACTCTTGATTTCTTCATTATGTTATGCATGTTTGATTAATGAGTTTATTTGGTTTGACCACCCTTATTTATTCATTAATTATTTCTAGCTAGATTGCACTTTATAATCCGTAATTGTTATAATTGTGTAATCCGAGTAGCAAATACGGCAGAACACCCTTGGTATAACAAAGTCTAGATCGTATGAAATGATCGTCTAGTATTCATAGTCTAGTTTGTCCTATTATTTTTTTCCATTAAATCATTGTCCAGATATGGATGCCTAATCTACCATCTAAAAGTGTTATGAATTGAATCTCAAATACATGTTTTAGGGTTATTCATTAGAATAGATTAATCAGGGATCATACTTCTAATTAAATTTTAAGAAATAATTTGGACTAATTTGGTCGTACCACTAGTTTAATGGCAAGATTCAAAGAAAGAATCATTCAAGTGAATGCAAATCCGAGAATTAAAACTACAATTTTTTTTTTTAATAGAGTTAGAAACAACAATCCGACCTCCCAACCCCCTCCTTTATTTGCTTGTATTAACACAAACCGTCCAATTAAAATTACTACACTTTTTGGGATCGACAATTAAAATGACTATGTCTGATCGATATATGTATAGAAGAAGAGTTAGGAGGCCTCATCTTGCCCAGTGCCACATATTTCTTATCTTGCCCAGTGACACACCCCTCATCCACAAATGGTCCCCTTTATTTTCTACATATTTTGTATAAACTTAAATACCATCGACGGTAATTAATAATGTACAATAAAATGATATAATTACTTTAGTGGGTTCGTTTTCGCTATGGGAATAAATCCAAAAGCAAACATAGTTTAGAATAAGAAAAATGAAGGGAAATATATATTAATACTGCGGAATAGATTGGAGTAAGTATGTATGTATTAATAAAAATGTTAATTTGATGGATATATATAGTAGAAAAGTTAGGAGGCCTCTTCTTGCCCATTGCCACATATTCCTTATCTTGTCGAATGCCACATATGCCTCATCCACAAATGGTCCCCCTTCACCCTTTTTTTTTCTACATATCTTGCTTTGTGTATATTGGAAAAAAAATTATTTCTTGTCCCACAAGAATGTTGGTTTCATGATTTTAGTCCTTTCAACACCATATTTAGTCCCATAGTTATTTGAAATATTTTAATGGGATCAAATTTGCAAAAAACTTAACAGATGGGACTGTTTTTACCACAGAAAAAAAAAGACAAAAAAAGAAACACAGGACCGAATATGTTGATCAAAAATTCTCATTGAATCAAAAATATATTTTTTTCCAGTGTATATTAATCACATAAACCTATCTATTAACGTGTACAAGTTTCTAATTATATATATATATATATATATATATATATATAATACTTTACTGACAATTGGAATATTATTTGAATAATACTTTATTGACAGTTGGAATATCATTTGAATAATACTTTATTGACAGTTGGAATATTATTTGAATAATACTTTGAAGAATATTATTGGCCCATCCCAAAGTAATTAATTAATTAGATCGAGAAAATTATACATATACTAGAGCGTTCGAAACAGATCAAGAAGTCAGACGTTGATGAAGAAGTTGAGGGAAGCTTATGTACAATAAATATCTAGAATTGGATTTTTTATATGAGTATCATTCAGTTACTTTAATTATTTTTTGCAAGTAACCATTTAGTTATGGTTAAATTATTTTTTGAAAGTAACCATGTTACTTAAGATGTATTGTTGGTAAATTTAATTTTATTTAAGTTTAAATTTCGATAACATATTTGTCAACAAATTAATCGCAAAATATTTAAAAGTTTATTCCGCCGGTCATCTTTTTTTTGGTGATGCATGGTAAGTAAAAAAAATATTCTTCCCCAACATCTCAAAATGACCACCTTGAATTAGTACCATTTTTGAGACTAACTGATTGGCGATGTGACGACGGGAAAAGATAATTGAAGAGAAGAAAGAGAAGAAGATTAAAAAGACACATTATTAATTAGTCTTTTTATTGCCCATTCAAGCTTCACTTGACACCATAAACTTCACCAAATTTGTCATCCTTATCTCTTGTTTACACATATGGGACACCACGATCCCTCATGAATGGATGCTTAATTAATGTTATCCTTATCTCTTGCCGACACATATTATTAGTGTTATTTATTTCTTATCCACAAATATTCCCCTTCAACTTTATATTTAGATTCTTCACTACCTATATTAAAACCTTGTTGCCATTCAATTGTTGACATGATTTTTCTAAGAGTTAGTCACATGTGCATCAGGTGTAATTGTGCAACTGGACACACAGAACATATAAATTAATATAACCGAAACGTTAATCTTAAATTTGGGTGAAACTATGAAATGAAACGTACAAGTTAATACGTGCAGAATAATGTAAATGAAATGTACAAATTAATATAAGTAAAATGTGGCGAGTGCACAAACCTAAAAACCAAAATCTCATAATTTTAAACAAGGTCCCAAATCTACGCCAAGAATAACTTTTTACGTAAACTTTTTGCCATATCTTTGTTTGTAGAAGGGCAAAGCTATAATCAAGATATAGCCCCCACATCATGTCAAGGAGGTTCATATGAAAGCCATTTTTTGACGTATTGGAGAATGGAAAGTTCTAATGGTCGACCAATGCCAGCAAGTATTTGAACAATTTGAGGATGGGTCCTGATGCGACCTCAGTCTACCACCCCACGAGGCCGCCAAATATTAAAAGCGGCCACATAAATAAGATCGATGACCACTATGGAGAAATGGTTGGAACTCTCCTCGCTAAGATCGACGACCAATCCGGTCGTGCAGGAGCTGACCCTATCAATCGTCTTAAACAAAAGACCGGCGTGATGAAGAGGAAAGAGGTTGGGAAAACCTGACTGTGGAAAGGAGGAAGAGAGCATACGGGCTTCCCATTCTAACCCACACTTTGGGAGCATCCAACCTACCTAAAAACCTATTGGTGTATGCGAATGTAAATGTTATTTTGACCTTTCGGTCCATGTATGGGAATGATGTTTTGATTTGGGTCAATATATGAGAATTTTATGCGGCCTCCGGGTGCAGGTTTCACGATCCCCTGGGTAAGATGGTCGTTATGGCCTGTGGGTGTGGGTCTCACGATCCCCCAGGTAAGATGGTCGAAATGAATGATGTATGGGCAAGGACTGTATGGCGCCCAAAGAATATGATATGTTATGAAAGATCTAACCGGCGGGCTAGCACAAAGAAAGGAAAGAAAATATTTTTATGAAAATGATATGTTTATGTACTGCCAATCTATATAACAGCATACAGATCATCCTCACCAAGAATTCAAATTCTCACCCCCTACCTTTAATATTTTCAGGTTATGAAGACGGAGAGCTCGTGTAGTCGGAGGTGTGATATGGTGTTTCCGATGATACCCTGCGCTTTTGTCTATCTTAAGCTCACGGTTCCTCTTATGAACTTAATTCGTATGTCGAGATGACAAACACTTCTATAGTCTCTCGATGAATGTTATGTGAATGACTTATACTTAATTTTTGTTATTGCCAATCTTTTTAAATGATCCATTTATGATGGGCTTTCCGAAAAAAAGGCCTTCGCGTTTCCCTCTAAACGACAACTTATTTACTGTATACTCGATCATTTACCTGTATACTCTGCCCATCCCATTTGATTATCATTTTAGAGGAAAAAATATCTAGGATAATTGTTGTTTTTTTGTTTTTCAAGAAATATTAATAGTTTTTTTTCAAAATTTACCTTTTTACTTTATTTTATTTTTGTAATAGGTTCATTATTAAATTGGATAATTGACCATAAATAATTTTTATTAATAATTTGTATAGGGTATATTAGTTATTTTATATAAATAATCATTAGTATAGAATAAATTTTTTAATTTGTGTGAAAAATTAAAATGATAGTTAAATTGAAATAAAGAGAGCATATACTACACGTACTATTTTAATTTAAAAGAGTTGAATACCACTTGTGCGCACCACGATGTACAAGTGATACTATTAAAAATAAATAATTTATGTTGTTCGGTAAAACTAACTAATACTGATCAATGAATAATATTCGGTGAAATCAAGTAATATTGTTCACTGAAAATAATTAATATTATTCAGTGATACTACTAGAACTATATTACGTTCCTTAATTCGCTACTTCTAGAAAAATGTGTTCTCTAAATTACCAGCCCAAAAAATTACTATCCTTATTTTGCCACCCCATAAGTCAAGGTCCTTAAAAAATAAAATTCCCCAATATCTGCATAGGAGGATTGCTTTTGGACTCTATTTTTTCTGGTTTACCACAAGTCACAACATCCAAGAATGGGGCTCTAAATAATTAAAAAAAAATTAACGGAGGAAACAACAAAAGTGATGTGAACGTGACCACAATTATTGGACTGATTTCTTTATAGAATAAAAGATGCTCTCATTCAGTGATTCATGAGGCATTACTGTACCCGCATATATATTATTAAAATATCTCACAAAATCACATGATAACTATTTATATATAGTGATGTATCCATTAGTTTGAAAATATTTTAATTGGAAAAAGAACGAAAATTCTTCGAAGTATTATTCAAATAATATTCCAACTGTCAATAAAGTATTATATATATAATTACAAACTTGTACACGTTAATTGATAGGTTTATGTGATTAATATACACCAGAAGATTCATTGAGAATATTTGGTCAACAGATTTGGCCTCATATTTCTTTTTGGTCCTTTATTTTTGGTGGTAAAAACAGTCCCATCTATTAATTTTTTGCAAATTAATTTGATCCCATTAAAATATTTCAAATAACCATGAGACTAAATATGGTGGAGAAAGGACTAAAATTATGAAGCAACATTCTTTGGGGACAATAAATAAACAATTTCCAATATACACGAAACAATATATATAGAAAATAAAAGGGTGAAGGGGGACCATTTGTGGATGAGGGATATGTGGCAATCGACAAGATAAGTAGTATGTGGCACTGGGCAGGATGAGGCCTCCTAACTCTTCTACTATATATATCCATCAAATTAACATTATTATTTATACATACTTACTTACTCCAGTCTGCTCCTCAATATTAATTAATAATTCCCTTTTTTTTATTCTGAACTATGTTCGCTTTTGGATTTATTCCCATAGCGAAAACGAACCCGCTAGAGTAATTATATCAATTTATTTTTTATTATTATATAATTACCGTCGATGATATTTAAGTTTATACAAAATGTGTAGAAAAATAAAGGGATCCCACCATTTGTGGATGAGGGATGTGTAATCGAGAAAGATAAGGAATATGTGGCACTGGGCAAGATGAGGCCTCCTAACTCTTCTTCTATACATATATCAACCAGACATAGTCATTTTAATTGTCGAACTCACAAAGTGTAGTAATCTTAATTAGACGGTTTAGGTTAATACAAGCAAATAAAGAAGCGGGTTGGGGAGTTGAATTGTTGTTTCTAACTCTATTAAAAAATATATAAATAATAAAATTGTAGTTTTAGTTCTTAGATTTACATCCACTTGAATGATTCTTTCTTCGAATCTTTCCATTAAACTAGTGGTACGACCAAATTAGTCCAAATTATTTCTTAACTATAATTAATTAGAAGTATGATCCCTAATTAATCTATTCTAATGAATAATCCCAAAACATGTATTTGAGATTCAATTCATAAAACTTTCAGTTGGTAGATTAGGCATCCATATATGGGCAATGATTTAATGGAATAAAATAATGGAGCAAACTGGACTATGAATACTAGACGATCGTTTCATACGATCTAGACTTTGTTATTACGAGGGTAATCTGCCCTATTTGCTACTCTGGTTACACAATTATAACAATTACGGATTATAAAGTGCAGTTTAGCTAGAAATAACTAATGAATAAATAAGGGTGGTCAAACCAAATAAACTCATTAATCAAACATGCAGAACATAAATCAAATAATGAAGAAATCAATAGTGAGGGTTAAGAAATCCATTATTAATTAATCAAAAATCAAATCTTTACAAATGTTTGCGCCTCTTCGAGCTAGGAAAGAGATACAAAATTATCAATAAAAAAACTGAAAACACCAATTAATAATCTGAAAAAAAAATAAACTAAAAAAAAAAAAAAAAATTGAATTAAAAAAAATCAATTAAACCTAAATAAACTATGAAAAATATTAAAAAGTCAAATAAAATTTAAAAACGAATTAAATTAAAAAAAATAAGAATAAACTAAGGCTTAATTGCGAATAAAATCATCACCTTTTCAAAAATTGCAATCTAATCTAAACTTTTGAATTTTGACAAACAAATCTTCACTTTTACTCTTTTTTGCAAATTTAACTTCGGGCAGTTTGTCCCCTTGCCCGAAAGTTGATGTGTACAAAAAATGCACCATCATCAGCTCAGTAAGCATCCACATCAATAAATACTTATTAACATAATAAATAATAGTTTAAAAATAAATTAATTATTATAAATACTGTAAATAAATTTAAATATAATAAGATATTAAAATCAACATAAAAAATCAACATCTAATTTCTTCTAATAAAATTAAAATTAGAAACCAACACAAACAAATAATATTCAAAATCACAATTATAATTAAAATTGTCATTATTAAAAATTAACACAAAAAATATTTCTTAGAGAATATTATTTGCCCTCGAATAACACAATATCAAAAAAAAAAAAAATTAAACTCAGGAAACTAAACCTAATGAAAATTTGCCCCCAATCCATGCTTCTGGCCACCCTCCCCGACCCCACTCCCGTTCAAGCTACACCTCCACCTTTCATTCATATTTCCTCCCAGCAAGTATTTGAACATTTGAAGGAGTATCTGGCCGATGCGAGAGTAGTTTCCAAGTACCGAAAAAGCTCAACTTATGCTTGGCCGCCTACGAATCTACGATCTTTGCAGTGTGAGTTCAAATAGAAAACAAGGAGAGCAATAGCGAAATATTATGTTAGACAGGTCTTTAAGAGACGCCGAGCTCAATACCGCCCATTGAGAAGTCGGCTTACGCCTAGTTATTAGCGTCTAAAAACTTAGGCCATATTTCTTCTATCATCAAGTAGAAGTACTTAAATCCTTCCCATTGATAAACTTCTTCAAAGGACTAGATTCCGTGGGATGATTGCTTAAATGGTCCATTGAGCTAGGATAGTTCGACATCTTGTACGCCTCCGAATAACAATCAAAGAGAAGGCACTCGCCAACTTTATAGTCGAGTTAACCTTCAATCGTGGGACCGTAAGGGTTGCCAATTTACCATGTAAGATGCACGTGGTAGGGGCGAAATCATCCTTTTCACCATAAAATCGGTATTCATCTCATTAATCCGTTTAGACGTCCAAGTCACGAACAACAAGGCGAATACAAAGTTCTCATCGTGGTACTCGCATGGAAACATCAATAAGAGTCTTCCAACTCCAAGTTCTTAGTGGCTCACAGCTAATTGTAAGACAAATCCACGGGGAGTATGACGCAAATGATGAGAAGATGCGAGATACCAAGCTCTCGTGGCCAAATTAATACAACAGCTTTATGCAGTCCACATGGACAAGGTCCCTAGATCGGAAAAATACCAAGGTCGACGCTCTCCGCTTCGGGTACTTCTTGAGGGGGGGGTCATTTGAGTTTGACAAGGTTAGCATAACCCGAATGATGCCCCCGGCAAATGACGAGAATGAGATGTACTAAGTGGATAGTGGCGAGTCGACAAGGATATATATAACCCAGAAAAATAATTCCTCTAGAATGGGGTTCTCCTAAGATAGGATCTAGGCAAGCCGACTTCGATCGAGGTCGACCAAGTACACTTTAATTAATGATATAAGAAAGGGTTCTCGCCCCCATTATTAAATGTTTGGGTAAGAACGGTTGAAAGTCGCCTCGAGATCCACGAGAGGATTTGTGGAAATCACATGGGCGACCACGCCCTGGCCTTTAAGATACTGAGACGTGGGTATTTCTAGCCAAGTTTGAAAAAAGACACGATTGCATATGCCCGAACCTACGCTCATTGTCAGCAGTTTGTAACGATCATACACAACCCTCCTAAGCACCTCTCATCGGTCTTTAGTCCATGGCTTTTCGTGAAATGGGGAATAGGCTTGATCTGACCATTCCTACCTGGATAAGAGGGTGTGAAATTTACAGTGGTCGCAATAGACTACTTCATGAAATGGGTTGAGGCCGAACCCCTGGACAAGATCACATGCAATTAGATGAGCGAGTTCGTTTAGAAGAATATCATCTACCAATTTGGAATCCCACACACGATTGTTACCGATAATGGTAAACAGTTCGACAATGTATATTTTCACAATTAGTGCGCGCGATACGGTATAAGAAAATACTTTTCAACACCCTATCACTCCCAGTCCAACGGTTAGATGGATGTTGAAAATAAGATAATAAAAACGCCAAGGCCCAATTAGATAGCCGAAAGATAATTGGGCGCATAAGCCGCCAACGGTACAATCGTCGAATGAACGACATATCGATTGGCGATCAAGGAAACACCCTTCGCCATGGCCTATGGAATGGAAGCGCCTTTACTTGTCGAGCTCATGAGCCAAGCTACCGAAAGTAGCCACCTACAACAATGAAACTAATGGTCAAGCGCAAGCGGCAGAGCTCAACCTTCTGGAAGCAAGGAGGATAGAGGCCGACCTTAGGAACACAACTTATAAGCAATGGTCAGAGAAGCATTAAACCTCGAGGTCAAGCTCCGTGACTTCAAAGGGGGCGGCCTCGTCCTGAGTAGAATATTTGCCCCAAACACAAGAGTGTTTCGTGCCATCTAGGTAGGACCCTTTCGGGTCACAAGGAAATTACCGAATGGAGCTTACGAGCTTAAAGAGATAGATGGAAATGCGTTCAAGTACCCATGGAACGAAAGCAATTCAAGCCGCGAGCTCGGGCTGCCACAAAATGGCAAGGATTTTGATTTGTAGCCATACACAGTCAGGTCAAATCATAGATACAACATTCGAGAGAAAAATCGGTGGTTCCCAAAAATATCTGCCACTAATCAAGTACGGTAAAATCTATAACAACCGAGATTGTCTCCCGATTCGACACACGTTAACTAGCGACCAGCCTAGCCTACAAACTCTGAGCAATCATGTCAAACAAATTGAGCAATCAACACGTCCCATAACACCTATAAATAGGAGAGGATTGGAGGAGAGAAAGAAATTTCCCAGAGATGCAGTTTTAGTGAGAGAAAGTGTGTGGGAGAAAGGTAAATCCCTAGTTCTCTGTCACGCAAGGATGGGTCCTGATGCGACCTCAGTCTACCACCCCACGAGGCCACCAAATATTAAAAGCGGCCACACAAATAAGATCGATGACCGCTATGGAGAAATGGTTGGAACTCTCCTCGCTAAAATCGACGACCAATCCGGTCGTGCAGGAGCTGACCCTATCAATCGACTTAAACAAAAGACCGGCGTGATGAAGAGGAAAGAGGTTGGGAAAACCTGACTGTGGAAAGGAGGAAGAGAGCATACGGGCTTCCCATTCTAACCCACACTTTGGGAGCATCCAACCTACCTCAAAAACTATTGGTGTATGCGAATGTAAATGTTATTTTGACCTTTGGGTCCATGTATGGGAATGATGTTTTGACCTTTGGGTCAATATATGAGAATTTTATGCGGCCTCCGGGTGCAGGTCTCACGATCCCCAGGTAAGATGGTCGTTATGGCACTGGGGGTGCGGTCTCACGATCCGCCAAAGATGGTCGAAATGAATGATGTATGGGCAAGGACCAGATGGGCGCCCAAAGAATATAATATGTTATGAAAGATCTAGCCGACGGGCTAGCACAAAGAAAGGAAAGAAAATATTTTTATGAAAATGATATGTTTATGTACTGCCAATCTATATAACAGCATACAGGTCATCCTCACCAAGAATTCAAATTCTCACCCCTACCTTTAATATTTTCAGGTTATGAAGACGGAGAGCCCATGTAGTCGGAGGTGTGATATGGTGTTTCCGATGATACCCTGCGCTTTTGTCTATCTTAAGCTTATTTAACATCACGATTCCTCTTATGAACTTAATTCATATGTCGAGATGACAAACACTTCTATAGTCTCTCGATGAATGTTATGTGAATGACTTATACTTAATTTTTGTTATTGCCAATCTTTTTAAATGATCCATTTATGATGGGCTTTCCGAAAGAAAGGCCTTCGCGTTTCCCTCTATACAACAACTTATTTACTGTATACTCGATCATTTACCTGTATACTCTGCCCGTCCCATTTGATTATCAATTTAGAGGAAAAAATATCTAGGATAATTGTTGTTTTTTTGTTTTTCAAGAAATATTAATTATTTTTTTTCAAAATTTACCTTTTTATTTTATTTTATTTTTGTGATAGGTTCATTATTAAATTGGATAATTGACCATAAATAATTTTTATTAATAATTTGTATAGGGTATATTAGTTATTTTATGTAAATAATCATTAGTATAGAATAAATTTTTTAAGTTGTGTGAAAAATTAAAATGATAGTTAAATTGAAATAAAGAGAGCATATACTACACGTGCTATTTTAATTTAAAATAGTTGAATACCACTTGTGCGCACCACGATGTACAAGTGATACTATTAAAAATAAATATTTTATGTTGTTCGGTAAAACTAACTAATACTGATCAATGAATAATATTCGGTGAAATCAAGTAATATTGTTCACTGAAAATAATTAATATTATTCAGTGATACTACTAGAACTATATTACGTTCCTTAATTCGCTACTTCTAGAAAAATGTGTTCTCTAAATTACCAGCCCAAAAAATTACTATCCTTATTTTGCCACCCCATAAGTCATGGATCTTAAAAAATAAAATTCCCCAATATCTGCATAGGAGGATTGCTTTTGGACTCTATTTTTTCTGGTTTACCACAAGTCACAACATCCAAGAATGGGGCTCTAAATAATTAAGAAAAAATTAACGGAGGAAACAACAAAAGTGATGTGAACGTGACCACAATTATTGGACTGATTTCTTTATAGAATAAAAGATGCTCTCATTCAGTGATTCATGAGGCTTTACTGTACCCGCATATATATTATTAAAATATCTCACAAAATCACATGATAACTATTTATATATAGTGATGTATCCCTTAGTTTGAAATTATTTAATTGGAAAAAGAACGAAAATTCTTCAAAGTATTATTCAAATAATATTCCAACTGTCAATAAAGTATTATATATATAATTACAAACTTGTACACGTTAATTGATAGGTTTATGTGATTAATATACACCAGAAGATTCATTGAGAATATTTGGTCAACAGATTTGGTCCCATATTTCTTTTTGGTCCTTTATTTTTGGTGGTAAAAACAGTCCCATCTATTAATTTTTTGCAAATTAATTTGATCCCATTAAAATATTTCAAATAACCATGAGACTAAATATGGTGGAGAAAGGACTAAAATTATGAAGCAACATTCTTTGGGGACAATAAATAAAAAATTTCCAATATACACGAAACAAAATATGTAGAAAATAAAAGGGTGAAGGGGGACCATTTGTGGATGAGGGATATGTGGCAATCGACAAGATAAGGAGTATGTGGCACTGGGCAAGATGAGGCCTCCTAACTCTTCTACTATATATATCCATCAAATTAACATTATTATTTATACATACTTACTTACTCCAGTCTGCTCCTCAATATTAATTAATAATTCCTTTTTTTTTTTATTCTGAACTATGTTCGCTTTTGGATTTATTCCCATAGCGAAAACGAACCCGCTAGAGTAATTATATCACTTTATTTTTTATTATTATATAATTACCGTCGATGATATTTAAGTTTATACAAAATGTGTAGAAAATAAAGGGGATCCGACCATTTGTGGATGAGGGATGTGTGTAACTGAGAAAGATAAGGAATATGTGGCACTGGGCAAGATGAGGCCTCCTAACTCTTCTTCTATACATATATCAATCAGACATAGTCATTTTAATTGTCGAACTCACAAAGTGTAGTAATCTTAATTAGACGGTTTAGGTTAATACAAGCAAATAAAGAAGCGGGTTGGGGAGTTGAATTGTTGTTTCTAACTCTATTAAAAAATATATAAAATAATAAAATTGTAGTTTTAGTTCTTAGATTTGCATCCACTTGAATGATTCTTTCTTCGAATCTTTCCATTAAACTAGTGGTACGACCAAATTAGTCCAAATTATTTCTTAACTATAATTAATTAGAAGTATGATCCCTAATTAATCTATTCTAATGAATAATCCCAAAACATGTATTTGAGATTCAATTCATAAAACTTTCAGTTGGTAGATTAGGCATCCATATATGGGCAATGATTTAATGGAATAAAATAATGGGGCAAACTGGACTATGAATACTAGACGATCGTTTCATACGATCTAGACTTTGTTATTACGAGGGTAATCTGCCCTATTTGCTACTCTGGTTACACAATTATAACAATTACGGATTATAAAGTGCAGTCTAGCTAGAAATAACTAATGAATAAATAAGGGTGGTCAAACCAAATAAACTCATTAATCAAACATGCAGAACATAAATCAAATAATGAAGAAATCAATAGTGAGGGTTAAGAAATCCATTATTAATTAATCAAAAATCAAATCTTTACAAATGTTTGCGCCTCTTCGAGCTAGGAAAGAGATACAAAATTATCAATAAAAAAACTGAAAACACCAATTAATAATCTGAAAAAAAAAATCAACTAAAAATAAAAAATAAATTGAATAAAAAAAATCAATTAAACCTAAATAAACTATGAAAAATATTAAAAAGTCAAATAAAATTTAAAAACGAATTAAATTAAAAAAAATAAGAATAAACTAAGGCTTAATTGCGAATAAAATCATCACTTTTTCAAAAATTGCAATCTAATCTAAACTTTTGAATTTTGACAAACAAATCATCACTTTTACTCTTTTTTGCAAATTTATATTCGGGCAGTTTGTCCCCTTGCCCGAAAGTTGATGTGTACAAAAAATACACCATCATCAGCCCAGTAAGCATCCACATCAATAAATACTTATTAACATAATAAATAATAGTTTAAAAATAAATTAAGTATTATAAATATTATAAATAAATTTATAAATATAATAAGATATTAAAATCAACATAAAAAATCAACATCTAAGTCAGTACGTATTACGTTGTAGTTAATTTGATGATACCAGATCACGGAAGATCAAATTAACAGCTCCTCGTAATTAAGTACAAATTCAGAACCCAGATGGAAATGAACAAACCAGATTGGCTTGTCTTGACCAAGGGATTACACTAGGGCATTTAGGTGCGCTGAATAAGGACCCACAAGAGGAAAAAATCTTTGGTACTGAATATACAAGAATTAAACCTCAGTGGTGTGTTGTTTCTTAATCTCCATCCCTTAAATAGGATCATGTGAAATTAATAACTATTGCTTTGACTTATGATGGGAAGAGAGTCAATGCGATTCGATACCTTATATCTTGGGCAATATTATTAATTACATGACGATTGCTGACATTTAATAAGGAGAATCTCATGCAAGTACGTCTTGCTTGATTTGTCCCCTTGGTGGGCTCAGAACCTTTATCATACCAAATCTTGCAAGTGAAAATTTATTTCCGGTATGAATAATAATATTGAGCTGTCTTTACTCCAAGGACAAAGATACTAATTAATATAAAGCTTGTTCAGTGACTTAATTAATTAATGGACTAATATAATCTTAAACGCGGGAAATAATGACCGGGAGCCATATTATTGTGAAATTGTAATATGGGTTAAGATGGATAGTTCAATATTAATTTTATAGTGGAGTAAATTAATATTAATGGACTTGAATAATATTTGGCCCAATATTATAGCTTCATAGTCCATTGAAGGTCCAATCTTAATTCTCCTCAACGCCCCTCAAATAGCCCAAAATGAAGTCCAATTAATGAAAGAGAGAAGAAAACATTTTGCTAATATTTCCTTGCTTATTTTTCGAAAATATGTTGATAAAAAGGAAGAAAAGATTGTCTTGATTTTCTTGTAGATATTTTATGGAAAGAGATAATTATTGTAGGAATACATAATTATCCCATAAATTCAAGAAGTCAAATTTTTATTCTTTATGCCTTGTTATTTTCGAAAATTAGGGAAAAAAAGGGGAAGAGATTTTTATGGAAAATTTAATTAAGGAGAAAAGAATATAGGAGATATATTCAAGATTTCTTGGAGACCAAGAAAAGATTTTCTTCCCTATTTTCCTATCCCTAAAAATGCCCCCCCCCCCACCCTATATATAGGGGATAATTTTTTCATTCCCAAGTGCAATTCCATGTGTTGGAAATATTAGAAATCCACAAAGGTGGTAGCATAATATTTTTTTGTTTTCTCTCTTGTTAAAATCGTTCGTGCGAATCCTCCCACCGGGTTACGTTCGTGGACTTTGGGACATATTTGGTAGGGCACTTTGGGTTGATCCATCGTCTCAACAGTTGTCTCTACAAGAGGTATGTAATCTCGTAACTCCTAGTTCCACATGTTTAGGATTTACGTGAATTACGTATCACGCATGTTGTTTAATTATTATGTTGAATTGATTTAGGATTAATTCATGTTAGTAATTAATTATTTAATTTGAATATGTATTTAAAATCATCTCGAATAGATCCGGGCACCCATAATTTTCCAACAACCATTCAACACAAAAAAAGCGTGGTTTGAATCTCCCTAACCGTAGAAACCTATTGTCAAATTTCTCGGAGGAGAAGGGTTGAAAATTTTTCGACCAAGCACTATTCTTTTTCTCGTGATCATCCGGTGTGCAACACATTGTTTCGAATGCCCTATTTTGGAGGGATGTTAAATGCAGAGCACATTGAGGACTTCTGTTGCTCTGGATGCGTATGGGCGAGATGAGTTTGTTGATCTGGAGCTGAGAATGAAGAATCTAACAGGCGTGGGAAGTGCTACTGAGTTAGTAACAGACGCCGATGTTGCCAGGTTGGTCAACAAACTGATGGGATATCCAGAGTTTGAATTTGAGGAAGAAGGAGGACAATCAATGTGGGACATTGAGCATGCTGCCGATGAACCAGTCGAGGGTGCAACAGATGAGACCCTGACTGGTGAGGCACAAACACCGCTTCCCACTTTCATAATTCGCACAAAACCCTAGATCAAGTATCCACGGCTCTTTCCGATGGGGGTGAAGGCATCGGTTGAAACTCACTTCAACACCCTTGCTGAAAAACTGCTAATTCAGATGGATGAGAGGACCAAGCAACTGGTTGAAGCTGAGAGGAATCAGACTGCGAAGAAGCTGACCGAAATGCACTCTACCAATGCATTATCTGAAATGAACATAGTAGAATTGATGCTGCAGAAGCTAGGCCTGGAAGTCTCAATGCTCTCAATGGTCAGAGTCCTACTAGAGGAAGCATACAAATCTCTAATGCAGGCGGATTCAAGTTTTGAAGCGTCCGTCAGAAAATTTGAGGTCTCTGTCTCAGTCGCCAAGAAAGTTTTGGAAGAAGCAGTCTCAAAAATGCTTGGACCTACACCTTCATCTTCTTCAACTGTACGTATTCAGTCTATGGAGGCAGAGGACCTAAAGAAGGAAATGCAATCCCTCTTCCAGACCTTGGAGAAGAACGTCCGACTTCTTTTTGATGTAACCAAAAAGAGGGAAGGAAAGGACGAAGCTGGAACATCAGAAAAACTCCAAGAAGGTCAGGGTCAGCTAACTATTGTAACTGCTGCTGCACCAACTCAGGCTACGGAATTGGCAGACACTGAGCTAGCTGAGTTGTTTTCAACAATTGAAGAGTACACTAAGCAGCTTGATCTCCAAGACAAAGCCATTTCTGAACAGAAAGCTGCCATGGTGGATCTGACTTCAAGAGTCGACAAAATTGAAGACTTTTCTTCAAATGTTCAGAAACGGCTACAAACAGAAGAAGAAGCTAAAAATCTGGAGTTAGCCGAAATTGCTTCTGAGTTAGCAGAAGCAATTACTGAAAGAAAGAAGACGCGGAAATAGAAGCAAGTAAAGGAACCCAAGAAAAAGACGGTAGTGACCAGATCTTAACTACTACTCTCGTCTGAGCAGATCAAAGAACAACAATATCAGATCAAGAGAAGAAGGGTCATAGAAGAGGCTATCAGAAGGAAGAAATTGCGTGAAGCGGGAGGTCTGGACAGAGCCTTCAAAAGGAAACAGAAGAAGAAGGCTATTGTGACCGGTGTTGAATCTGATGAGAAGTGGATGAACGAGCCCTTTCTGCCAGCATGGATGATGTGCTTACTTGCAGAGAAGATCTTCACGAACCATGGAGGGTCAGAAAAACAGATTGGTTATGTGATGTCTTTATGATACAGCGAGTTCCAGAAGAGAAAGATGACATGCTTTTTGACAAAATCTTTATGGACTGGCTGGAAGCGAAGTATCCAGCTTTCTATCAAGAGGTCATGAGAGAAGGACAGATTATGACAATGAGACCTTCTGCTCCTAGATATGAATTTCTGATACCTCCTCTAAAAAGAAACAGATACGATCCAGTTGCATTCAGACAAGCTTATATAGATGCACTGGAAAGAGGAAACATAATTGAAGAGGATTGCCAAAAGGAAGTACTTAAAAGGATGTACGACATATTCCAAATTCCAGAAGGCATGAGGGACAAGGAGTAAGCAGAAGAATGGTTCTTAGGACAGAATGTTAGGTAATACTTTTTGCAAATCATTTATGTACTTGTAAGATACAATTCTCTCAATGAAATGAATGACCTGTTTTCTGATTTCTTGTGTTCTTCTCTTTACTTTCTTTCTGTTTATCCATTTTTCTTATTTATCTGTTTTGGTTCCATCAAAAAGGGGAAAATTGCTGGGAAATTTGTAGTTTCGATGGAAGTTCCAAAACAGATAATGTTATAGGACCAGTCAGACCTGTTAGCTGACTGATGATCTAGATATCAGACTAGGATGACCAGCTGAGATGTATAGACAACTGATGTAACAAGATAGGTCACATATTGAGGGCCGGGAACTCAATATGTATAGATCAGAAGATCTGAAGATCAGAAGACCTATATCAGAATTGGAGAAATCAAGTCTGCAAGTTGAGCTAAGACAACCTGCATCAGAAGACTCGATACGGTAGACTGATCAGCTTGGACTGATCAGGCCAGCTCTAATCTGGTGTTCACAAAAAGGACATCAAGACATACACAAATATCAGATACGAAGAATGTCAACCTAAGTTGGTAAATCAAACACTAAATAAGTGTACTTGATAACCAATGAGAGCAAGACACGTATGTACGACGCTGAAATTGCAGGACGGGGTGCTTCAGAGTTGAACGGCTAGAAAGGACAAGCTTGCATGCTTTCAGCCATGCCGCCTCTGTGCACATCAAATCGGACCTGCAAACCTACCGTAAATAGACCGAAATTCGAATTGCTCTCCAACGGCTAGTTCGATTTCGTGCCTATATATATGGGATCAAACCTTCATAGTAAGGTTACGAAAATAATACTCAAGCTCAAGCTCTCAAGATTTCCGTACGAAAAACACAAATTCAAGATTTATTCTTAAGTGTTCATCCCATAGTTCTTAGCATAGAATACTTATCCTTTAGCTTTAGGCTACTTAAAAGATATGATAGTATTCCAGTTTGAACAACACAAATCTTATACCCAAACAAAAGTTAGGTTAAGTTTGTTATAGCAAGATTTCTGTCTAGGGTTTCTAGATTATATTTCTAGGATTGGTTGAGTGAGAAATCGTGAAACATCTGTTGGTTGTACTGTGTTGGACTAACACATTAAACTAAGTCCAGTTGGTTAAGTTAGTGCCCCTGCTGATAGGGAAGAGTGGACGTAAGACAAGTTGTCCGAACCACTATAAATATGTGTGCCTTTACTTTGCTTTACATTTACTTGCACACTACTTTTGTTATCTGCATGCATATTCTCAGACTGGATCGATTAGCATCAAACTCTTGATCCGACCGGGTTTGACACCTTTGTCATCGATCTACACCGATTTGGTCGAAATCCTTATTTGAGTAAAACCGGGTTTTCACACGGGTTAACTAATCTTCCGCACCATCGGTTAAACCGATGATTTAACGAACCGATTTGCTTGACAAATGAGTAAGTCGGATATCGATCAAATCGATCCACATCGCACTCGATCGGATATACGTGCAAAATCACATCTGGTCCACAAAAACTTTTGAAGTCTATTCACCCCTCCCCTCTAGACTTCAACCCTCACCAAACCCGCTCGACCTACAAATAAAAACCTTCACGCCATAAAAGATCCGATAAAACTTCATTTTTAAGTATAGATATCTATCTCACTTTTAAAGTTTATGGCTAGAGATGCTCTAAAAGCTGTTTCTACTACGCAACTTGTTTTCTCGAGATTCTTGATCAAGTTTGGAGGATAAGAGCACATTACCACCAAGTCAAATCAGTTTTCATTATTTATTTATAAAAAGAAAATATTTAATCATTTAAATAAGTGTTCATTTTAGATTGGTTGAATGGGCAACCGGTTGGATCGATTGAACAGGCGGTTGAACTATTAAATGATCTCTGTTTATTTTTTTTTAATATTTCTTATATTATACTCCTTTCGTCCTGTTTTAGATTGCTCATTTACTGTTTGGCTAGTGTTTTCACAAGCGAGTTATTCATTAGAATTTGAAATGATAAAAATATTTTTAAAGTGGGGTATGATAGTCCTACCTCTCATCTATCCTACACCTACTTAACAGTCATATTATCATTTCATATAATAAACAACTCACTCACTACAACACGAGTCAAATAGTGAGTGTGCAATTTAAAATAGGACGGAGGGAGTACTATTTTATAAAAATGCCCAGTCAATGCACTTTAATATTCATATTTAATATTAATTTATCAAACTTAAGGCATATAAATAATATAAACGTGATGGTTTTCTTATTGAAGACAAGAGTATAAAAAGGGGAAAAACTAGCATATTTGTGTCCCACATCGAGTAAATATTAGAAAAAATGTGAGAAGGAGTAATTTCGCTCGTGACTCACACCGTTCGCTGGTCTTTCTCGTCCTCCCGCCGCATCATCAAGTAAGCTTAAGTTTCAACGCTAATTTGTTTAAAGCCCTACATTCAGCCTTTGGATTAAAACAGGGGTGGCCCTGAGGAGGGGTGGGAGAGGCGACCGCCCCGGGTCCCTAAAATTGGGGGCCTACTAAAAGTTTATATAATGTAATATATATATTAAAAGATTAATTGAAAAACATTTATTTGGATAAGAAGAAGTGAACCATAATATTTTATTAGAAAAATAATAACTTTTATCCTTGGAATTCTCCAACTGCTCGCCTCAATAGTTTCATTCTTAGGCACAATTAATTAAGTTCACAAAACACGAAGTGATATGCCATATTTTTTGTTAATAGGGCTATATTTTATTTTGGGTCTGCACATCGTACTCTTCCTTGCTTAATTATTTCAATAGATATGCAATTTTTTAAATTTTATCAAGTTGCAGTATCTTGTTTTTCAGAAACTCGGTTTAGGTATACAAGAATTAAAATGAATCATAAGACTATTCCTATGCGATCACAATAGTTTCTCTAGTTACAATTTTGGGTGATTTATCTTAGGTCTCCAATATAATAGATGGTCTATCTCTTGTGAGTAGTGAAAAAATTATGTTTTAGGTCACACGCTAAGTAATTGGAAAATTTGATATAGGGGTCAATGGTCATATTCTAGTTCATTTTTCTTGAACATCAGATGTAGTAGCTGACATTTTAAATTATCGAACAAGAAGTATTCTCTTAAATAGTTTGGTGGTTAGACAAAGGAAAAAGGGAAAATATGTTGCTGCTTCTTTTGAACAATCTCTTAAAGTAGGCTAATAGGTGTTCCTTAAGTTTGATTTGATTTGAAGTAGGCTAATAGGTGTTACTTAAGTTTGATTAGATTTGAATACGTATGGACCATGGGATTGTGTTTTTTAACATTAATAACTTCATATTTTAACTTAATTTATCACTCTCTAATTAATTGAGTTGGAGTATCAATTCTTACTTTTTTGAAAAGTGTTCTATCTGGATTTATCATGCATAATGAATTTAACTTCAGTGTAAAAGTTCATTCTTAAGCTTTCTTAGTTTATGGTCCTACTGGCTACTATGACATATTATTCTTTGAAGTTTAATCTGCCTTGACTAACTAAAAATTGGATTAAGTTCATACTTGATATTTCTTTTTTTCTCCTGCTATAATATAAAATTACTTGATTTACATCAAAGCTCAATGCGCCTTGAGTAACTAAAAAAGTGGATTGATGTGTAAATTTTTTAATTCGTTTTTCACCCTTACATTGTTTATTAAGCTATTTAGAGCTTTAGAAAGAACCTTATAGGAACAATGTTATATTCTATTATAATAACTTTTTCTCGCATTTTCTTTACTTGTCTTTGCTTTCCAGTAATTTCGCTTGCCATGTCTTTTATTATTATAGTTTTACTGGTGCAAGAATAGACTTGCATTAGTCACAATAATATTTATTGCATCTAATATAGTCAGTTTTCATATTTGAGCCTAAATGTTTAGAGACTCTTCTTTTTGATGTTTTGAATAAAGTGGAACATAAGTATATTTTTCCAACATAATTAATCCACTAGATTAAATGGTCTCAATGCCAATTTTGATGTCCTTTCCTCATAGTGAGATATCTTTAGTATTGTGAGTTATGATATGTGCAATATAAACATCTTAATTTGGACCTTATATTTGTATAGGCTGCTTTAGTGTTTGAAAATAAGTTTCATTACAAGTATCTATGATTAAATTTTAATATGTAACAAAATAATACACATGATTTTTTTTTTTGTAATTTCTGGTTAATTAATTTAGTTTTGATTTGGCTTCTTATTGATTTTTTAATATGTAATAACTAACAAAAGGATACATGAGTTTTGCTTTAGTTGCTTGCTTATTTTTTATTTCACTAATTGCTGAAAAAGGCGATCATGTTTTTCACATATTACAAATAATTTAACCAATATACTCTATTGATTATTTCAGAACGGTTTCTATTCTTATTCTAATGAAGTGATAAAAATTGCATTACTTTTAAGTGTTATATGGACCAAACATAGATTCGGTGCTTGAACTTATATATTATTCTGAATTCATTGCTTTTGAAGAAAAGAGTAATGTTGCAGTTTGGTTATGGTACTTTTTATTGGCAATTGACGCACATGAGCTAGTACATTAGGGATTAAGTTTGTGTAGGTGGTCCATTTTTTAGTTAATATGTGATTTGGTTTATTTATCTGATTTTTTTGGATTAAAGTTTTTATTATTTGTATTGTATAACTAATACTTTACAAATGTTCATTGTTATGCATAATAGACCTTTTGTTTTTAGATGAGATGAAATTCTTTCATGGTATCAGAGTCTTCAAGCTCACGCCATATTCTGGGTTCGATTCCCGCTAAAAGCAACTCCACCCATATTTAATTCTCCCTTCGATGGGCCTCCTCCCAATGATGGAGTAATAGAATTAAGCCCACGAGTGAGGGGTGTTAGGGAAATTAAATAAACAAATTAATTCAACATATCTCTACAAGTTCAGACTTTAAGATGAGATGTAATTCTTTCATCGACTTTAAAAATGATTTTTAAGGTGTTTTCGGACCGATTCCGGCACCGGTTCCCGATTGAACCAATCGATCTGATTCGGTTCCAACACCACTACATCTAAGTTTTTCTTCCGTGTCTTTCAAATCACCTATGATCACAATTTTTTACCACTAGATTATGACCATGGTAGAATTCACCATTCTTTATACAAACATGGTAGGACAAAAAATGGTTTAATTGCAATACTGGTCCCATATGAATAAACCCTCATGAAATTGGTCCTTTTTTCGACAAATTTGGTCCCATAAGATTTTTCCGTCCATTTCTAACGGAATTGGTACACACGCGCCGTTAGTTGCACTTTTGGTCCCAAAAAATTATTTTTTTAAATATAAATTATTATTTAGTTTAAAATAAATTTAATATAATTTTTTAGTATATCAAACTGTCCAAAAAAATTTATATAATTAACTTATAATTCACAGTCTATTAGAATAGTTTAAAATTAAAATTTATAAAATTATAATTAATATAAAGACTATTTATATTGTTTGATTTTTTACATTAATTTATAATTCATAGTTTTTGGAGTAATTGTAGAACTTTCAAATAAAAATCCTAACTAATATTCATATTTTATAATTATTCTTCTTATTACGTCAAAAATTATGTACGTTTTTATTTAGTTGATTTTTTTTACAAATTATATATATATATATATATAGAGAGAGAGAGAGAGAGAGAATAAGATTTAGAACCAACTATTTGGTTTTTTATGGAACCCGATTAATGAGGTGTCATGTCAACTCATCATCCACATGATTAATTTTATTTAAATACATTATAGAATGTTTTATAATTAATATGCTATACCCTAAACCATGAACCCTAAACCCTAGATCATGAACCATTCGGGTCGGGTGAACCATGAACTACTCGGGCTGGCTTCAGGTCTGGCCGGGGTTAGGTCCGGGTCGGGTAAAAAAATAAAAACTTAACGGTTGGAACCATTTCTGCACAAAAAAGGACCACAAAATTACCATGGGACTTAAACTGCAAACATAAAATTCACATGGGACCACTTCTGCAATTGACACGACTAAAAACTTAACAGACGTGATTTTTCTTAAAAGTTAAATCAATTACAATAGTTTTCTAAGATAATCAGTTACTATAGTTCCTTCTATCATCGGGCACATGACATATCTTTTCGTCTCGCTATAGACTAAAATCGTGTTATAACCCTGGATGGACCCAAATCCCCGCATTGGTATAATATTGTCCGCTTTGGGCCAAGCCCACACGGATTTATTTTTGGGCATCTATGTGGGATATTCCGATGTGGGATATTGCTCTGATACCTGAGATTGTTGGGTTATGGAGCCTGAGTTGGGAAAGGATTCTAGGGAGCAAGAGGCGCTCGACCAGTTGAGGTCGAGCACTTTCCCTCGACCAAGGAGCGAGGTCGAGCATGTCCAATTCCAGGGAGGACAAGGCGCTCGACTAGTTGAGGTCGAGCACTTCCGCTCGACCAAGGAGCGAGGTCGAGCAGTCCGGGGTTTCGGCCAGGATGGGCCAATATAGGGTTTTGGCCCAGTTTCATCTTTAAATGTCTATTGAATTGTTGTATTTGTGTATCACTCAAAAATTTAGTATATCTCCTGGCTTGGTAGTGCCCCCAGACGTAGTCATTCCTGACGAACTGGGTAACCAAATTTGTGTTCTTTAATTTCTTGTTCTCTCAATTTCTCCATAATTGCAGTTTAATTCCTAACAACTGATATCTAGAGCATCGGGTTCAGAGGATCTGGTGGGAGCAATTATGATGTCTGAAGGGAAATCGCCTGTTGAGAAATTTGATGGAACAGATTTCGGGTTCTGGAAATTGCAGATCGAGGATTACCTGTACGGTAAAGATCTGTATCAACCTTTGGGTTCAAAACCAGAAGATATGAAGGACGACGAGTGGAAGTTGCTGGACAGGAAGGCGATGAGTGTGGTTCGTCTATCGTTTTCCAGGAACGTCGCCCTACACACAGTAAAAGCAAAAACCACGAAGGAGTTGTTGGAGATTTTGACTGAGATGTATGAAAAGCTGTCCTCAGCGAACAAGGTTCATCTGATGCGGAGGCTATTCAACCTAAGGATGGCAGAGGATACTGTGGTAGCCAATGAGTTTTTCGCATTTTTGGTCCCACAGGACACACCCCCTCATGATTTTGGTCCCAAACCTTACACTTTTGGTCCCGTAGCCCAAAATTTTTACACATTTTGTCCCACCGTCAACTTTTCTGTCAATTTTGATTACACTTTTGGTCCCATAGGATTTCCAGTCAACATATGCGCGTGATGGATAATATGGAGGGAAACACGTGACACTTTTGGTCCCATAGGATTTTTTACTCAATTTTTTCATCAAATTTTTCAGAATTTCTATTATAATTATGACATAACTTTATTATAACAAGCAATTCAACAGAAAATCAACAGCATAAACTAATAGCAAAGTGACCAACAAAATAAATTTACATATGATCTGATTACTTAAATCCCAGTTCTATAATCATTGTTTCTTCCATCTGAACAATTAAATAAATAAGAATTTAAAAGCTAATTACATCCCAACCATCAATTTTCCAGAAATGCAAGGATTTTGTCACCACAAAAGGCAGGAATCAATTGAATAATTGACTCTTCAGTCTTCACATTAAACTCAACACATTAAACTCAACTACTCCAGCTATTTTATGAACCAATATCACTAAATGAGGGTCGGCAATACAACAATCTTAATTCAGAGGTCATTCAGCTTTAATGTTGAAATCCCAATTGTGACTTCTAATTCCTTTCCCAACACAGCCCAAGATATTTCAAACCTTGTACTTTGCATTCATTTATGTTGCACCGCTCCTCATTTTTCTAAATTGGTAAATATTACATGTATAACTGTATAATTGTATAAGAAAATAGGAGATAGAAATACAGTAAACAATTTTAAACTAAGGAATCCAACATAAGTGAGAGTAACATACATCTCACAATTGTTAAGGGTAAGAAACACACTAAAACAACAGTTATCACTAAAACTGCGTCTCTGGTACACTGAGGTCGCCTAAGGACCCATCCTTGCGTGATAGAGAACTAGGGATTTGCCTTTCTCCCACAAACTTTTTCTCACTAAAACTGCGTCTCTGGGAAATTTCTTTCTCTCCTCCAATCCTCTCCTATTTATAGGTGTTATGGGACGTGTTGATTGCTCAAGTTGTTTGACATGATTGGTCGGAGTGTGCTAGTTAGGCTGGTAGCCAGTTGATGTGTATCGAATCGGGATACGATCTCGGCTGTTATAGAATTTACCGGACTTGATTAGTGACAGATATTTTGGGAACCACCGATTATTCTCTCGAAATTTGTATCTATGATTTGACCTGACTGTGTATGCCTACAAAGCAAAATCCTTGTCATTTTGTGGCAGCCCGAGCTCACGGCTTGTCTTTATGCGTACACCATTACTACCCATGTTTTTTTTAATATATGGGTAGTATTTCCTCAAATTGCTTGCGTTCCATGGGTACTTGAACGCATTTTCATCCATCTCTTTGAGCTAGTAAGCTCCATTCGGTAATTTCCTTGTGACCTGAAATGGTCCTACCTAGATGGCACCAAACACTCTTGTGTTTGGGGCGAATATTCTACTCAGGACGAGGCCGCCCACTTTTAAGTCACGGAAATTGACCTTCGAGGTTTAATGCTTCTCCAACCATTGCTTATAAGTTGTGTTCCTAAGGTCGGCCTCTATCCTCCTTTCTTCCAGAAGGTTGAGCTCTGCCGCTTGCGCCTGACCATTAGTGTCATTGGTTGCTTGGCTCACTGAGCTCGACAAGTAAGACTACTTCCATTCCATCCTTGAACACCGATCGATATGTCGATCATTACGACGATGGTACCGTTGGTAGATTGTCTGCCTAATTTTCTTTCAGGCTGTCTAATTGGGCCTTAAGCGTGCTTTAATATCTTATTTATGGCTTCCACCAGACCGTTGGACTGGGGTGATAGGGTGTTGAAAAGTATTTTCTTATGTCGTATCGTGCGCACTAATTGTGAAAATATACATTGTCGAACTGTTTACCATTATCGGTAACAATCGTGTCTTGGATTTCAAATTGGCAGATGATATTCTTCCAAACGAACTCGCTCATCTTCGGCCTCAACCCATTTCATGAAGTAGTCCACTGCGACCACTATAAATTTCACACCCTCTTTTCCAGGTAAGAATGGTCAGATCAAGCTTATTCCCCATTTCACGAAAAGCCATGGACTAAAGACCGATGAGAGGTGCTTAGGCGGGTTGTGTATGATCGTTGCAAACTGCTGTCAATGAGCGTATGATTGGGCATATGCTATCGTGTCTTTTTTCAAACTTGGCTAGAAATACCCCCGTCACAGTATCTTAAAGGCTGGGGCGTGTTCACCCATATGATTTCCACAAATCACCTCGTGGATCTTAGCGAGGACGGACTCAGCTTCGTTCTTACCCAAATATTTAATAATGGGAGCGAGAACCCTTTCTTATATAAAATATCATTAATTAAAGTGTACCTGACCGAACTCAGTCGAGGTCGGCTCGCCTAGATCCTATCTTCAGGTAGAACCCCATTTTAGAGGAATTATTTGACCGGTTATATCCAGCTTGTCGACTTGCCACTGTCCACTTAGTACATCTCATTCTCATGGCTCGACGGGGGCATCATTCGGGTTATGCTAACACTGTCAAACTCGACAGACCCCTCTGAAGTAGCCAGGCGAGCGAGAGCGTCGACCTTACCTGGTCCCTGATTGAAGGTTAACTCGACTATAAAGTTGGCGAGTGACTTCTCTTTGATCGTTATTCGGGAGGCGCACAAGATGTTGAACTGTCCTAGCTCAATGGACCATTTAAGCAATCATCCCGCGGAATCTAGTCACTGAAGAATTTTATCAATGGGAAGGTTGTAAGTACTTCTACTTGATGATAGAAGAAATATGGCCTAAGTTTTCGCATCTAATAACAAGGGCGTAAGCCAGCTTCTCAGGCGTCTCTTAAAGACTGTCTGACGTAATATTCCGACTATTGCTCCTTTTTTTTTATTTGAACTAACACTGCACTGATCGTAGATTCAGAGGCGGCCAAGTATAAGTTGAGTTTTTTCGCTACTTGAAAACTACTCTCGCATCGGCCAAATACTCCTTCAAATGTTCAAATACTTGCTGGCATTGGTTCGACCTTTAGAACTTTCCATTCTCCAATACGTCAAAAAATGGCTTTCATATGAACCTCCTTGACATGACGTGGGGGCTATATCTTGATTATAGCTTTGCCCTTCTACAAACAAAGATATGGCAAAGAGTTCTGTAAAGTTATTGCAGCGGAGATTTGGGACCTTGTTTAAAATTATGACATTTGGGATTTTAGGTTTCTACACTCTCCACGTTTTACTTATATTAATTTGTACATTTCAGTTACATTATTCTGCACGTATTAACTTGTACGTTACATTTCATATTTTCACCCAAATTTAAAATTAACGTTTCGGTTATATTAATTTATATGTTCTGTGTGTCCAATTGCACAATTACAACTTATGCACATTTGACTAACTCTTAGAAAAATCATGTTAACAATTGAATGGCAGTGAAGAATCTAAATATGAAGTTGAAGGGGACCAGTTGTGGATAAGAAAAAAATAGCACTAATATTAATTGTGCATCCATTCACGAGGGATATGTGGTGTCGCATATGTGTTGGCAAGAGAAAACTACATAACCTCTTAATTCTTCTTCTATATATATTCATCAAATTATATTTAAGAGTACAACGTTACAATTTATGTCCGCACTCTATAAGATACCCATTCCATTTTTGGCAAATACTTTTTATTATTTTATTCAACTCCATCTATTATTTTCTCTTTCTCAATTACATCATTTGTACTACATCTATTATTTTATAGTACTCTTTAATTTATGTGCTATAAGTTAAGGTATGTCCCTCTTATAGAGGAACAAAGGGAGTACTTAATTTTTATAAAACGAAGCCAATTGGGGCCTTGCGAGTGGTTAGTGTTTTTAATTGTAATTATTAATAAAATTAAAAATGTTAAATTTGTGATTCTTGATACTATTATAATATGCTTCTCTCTATAATTACTAAACTACCTCTATATCATTGTGGCCATGTAATATTAAGGCCGGAAAGAATACTAGCACGAGAAGCACCACTGCCAGAAATTCAAGTTGAGCCTTGTTTTGGGACAAATTCAAGTTGAGGCAAAGAGTTGTTGCCCAAGCACCACTGCCAGAAATATCTATAATACCTGCTCCCGGGATCGTTGTGCATCACTCTCTGGATGAAAAATCGTTAGTGGGGCATGTCCCCCTAATTGGAATCATGATATTCTCGAAAACACTGGTAAAATAAATAAACTCATTTGTTCTAATTATTTAGTTTACTTGCTGCAAAGATTTCATTTTGATGCAAATTGCATGTAATTTGACTCAATGCAGTCAATGAATACTGCAAATTGGGGTGTGTGTCCTCTGTGTGCACTGCCATAACCACTCTCAAAAATTCTGGTAAAGCTCGATCATTATTATTATTTTTATTTGCTATATAGCTTCTTTTTTTTTTTTGTCATAGACAAGAGATTCGATTATTCTAATTACGCATTTTTTTTTTTTTGGGTGACTAGATGCAAGTGAAGTTGTGAATGGAGCAGTTGAAAAATGTACCAATGCATGTTCTGCTTTTTGCACCAAGGGTTCTATTACTGCAGCTACTGCCTAAACAAGCATGCATATCCACGTACTTTGGGTATACATCTAATAATAAGTGTTGCTTTTCTGGCTTTCAATAATTGTCATGTATGTGACAAAAATATGCTAGACTAGTCTCATAGTCTCGTGCTAGCTGTTTGTATGTATTTGAGTTATTAATTTTCTGTTTCTATGTTATAGAAGGCTGTCGATCCTAGATTGTATATCCTTCTACTTGCTGTTATCTAGTCAATAAAAAGACTAATTAATAATGTATCTTTTTAATCTTCTTCTCTTTCTTCTCTTCAAATATCTTTTCCCGTCGTCACATCGCCAATCAGTTAGTCTCAAAAATGGTACTAATTCAAAAATGGTCATTTTGAGATGTTAGAGAAGAATATTTTTATTTACCATGCATCACCAAAAAAGATGACTGGCCGGAATAAACTTTTAAATATTTTGTAGTTAATTTGTTGACAAATATGTTATCGAAATTTAAACTTAAATAAAACTAAATTTACCAACAATACATCTTAAGTAACATGGTTACTTTCAAAAAATAATTTAACCATAACTAAATGGTTACTTGCAAAAAATAATTAAAGTAACTGAATGATACTGTGCATATAAAAAATCCAATTCTAGATATTTATTGTACATAAGCTTCCCTCAACTTTTTCATCAACGTCTGACTTCTTGATCAGTTTCGAACGCTCTAGTATATGTATAATTTTCTCGATCTAATTAATTAATTACTATGGGATGGGCCAATAATATTCTTCAAAGTATTATTCAAATAATATTCCAACTGTCAATAAAGTATTTTTTTTCAATAATATTCCAACTTGTCAATAAAGTATTATTCAAATAATATTCCAATTGTCGAAATTATTATATATATATATATATATATATATATATATATATATATATATATATATATATATATATATATATATATATATAATTAGAAACTTGTACACGTTAATAGATAGGTTTATGTGATTAATATACACGGGAAAGAAATATATTTTGGATTCAATGAGAATTTTTGATCAACAGATTTGGTCCTATGTTTCTTTTTGGTCCTTTTTTTTCTGTGGTAAAAACAGTCCCATCTGTTAAGTTTTTTGCAAATTTGATCTCATTATAATATTTCAAATAACTATGGGACTAAATATGGTGGAGAAAGGACTAAAATCATGAAGCCAACATTCTTGTGGGACAACAAATAATTTTTTTCGAATATACATGAAGAAAAATATGTAGAAAAAAAAAAATTCAAATGAAGGGGGACCATTTGTGGATGAGGGATATGTGGCATTCGACAAGATAAGGGATATGTGGCAATGGGGAAGAAGAGGCCTCCTAACACTTTTACTATATATATCCATCAAATTAACATTATTATTTATACATACATACTTACTCCAATCTATTCCTCAATATTAATTAACGATTCCCTTCATTTTTCTTATTCTAAACCATGTTCGCTTTTTAATTTATTCCATAGTGAAAACGAACCCGCTAAAGTAATTACATCATTTTATAGAAAAATATATATATAAATGAGATATTGTAGACCAATTCAAATTGTATAAAATATTTTCCAAACTTGACAATCATATATTTGACAAACTTGAAAAAATCACCGTGAGAATAAGGAACAAGAGAGTATATGCATTTGTGAGGAAAATTTTGGAGAAGCTATAGAAAATGGTGGAAATTCGGATTTTCACTTGGAGAGCGGTTATGAACCGCTCTCCAAGTGAACTTGCAAAGCGGTTTTGAACCGCTGTCTAAGTGATTTTCTTGGACATGATTTACAAACCGCTGTTTTTTTTTTTTTTTTAATAAAAAGCGCTCTCAAACTTAAGCTTGGAGAGTTGTTTTGAAATAAGGGCTTTCAAGTGGGGCTCTCCAAGCTTAAATGTGTAGTAGTGTCATTGACGGTAATTATATAATAATCTAAAATAAAGTGATATAATTACTTTAGCGGGTTCGTTTTTCGCTATTGGAATAAATCCAAAAGCATAAACATAGTTCGAAAAAAAAAAAAAAGAAGGGAAATTATTAATTAATATTGAGGAGTAGACCTGGAGTAAGTATGTATGTATAAATAATAATATTAATTTGATGGATATATATAGTAGAAGAGTTAGGAGGCCTCATCTTGCCCAAAGGCCACATATTCCTTATCTTGTCGATTGCCACATATCCCTCATCCACAAATGGTCCCCCTTCACCCTTTTATTTTCTACATATTCTGTTTCGTGTATATTGGGAAATTTTTAATTTATTGTCCCACAAGAATGTTGCTTCATGATTTTAGTCCTTTCTCCACCATATTTAGTCTCATAGTTATTTTAAATATTTTAATGGGATCAAATATGCAAAAAACTTAACAGATGGGACTGTTTTTACCAAAAAAATAAAGTACCAAAAAAAAAATGGGAACAAATCATTGACCAAAAATTCTCATTGAATCTTCCCGTATATAAATCACATAAACCTATCAATTAACGTGTACAAGTTTCAAATTATATATATAATACTTTATTGACAGATGAAATATTATTTGAATAATACTTTGAAAAATTTTCATTCTTTTTCCAATTAAAATATTTTCAAACCAAGGGATACATTACTATATATAAATAGTTATCATGTGATTTTGTGAGATATTTTAATAATATATACGCGGGTACAGTAAAGCCTCATGAATCACAGAATGAGAGCATCTTTTATTCTATAAAGAAATCAGTCCAATAATTGTGGTCACGTTCACATCACTTTTGTTGTTTCCTCCGTTAATTTTTTTTTTAATTATTTAGAGCCCCATTCTTGGATGTTGTGACTTGTGGTAAACCAGAAAAAATAGAGTCCAAAAGCAATCCTCCTATGCAGATATTGGGGAATTTTATTTTTTAAGGACCATGACTTATGGGGGTGGCAAAATAAGGATAGTAATTTTTTGGCTGGTAATTTAAGGAACACATTTTTCTAGAAGTAGCGAATTAAGGAACGCAATATAGTACTAGTAGTATCAACAACAATATTAATTGTTTTCAAAGGAACAATATTACTTGATTTCACGAACATTATTCATTGATCAAGATAGTAACTTTTCTTGAACAACATAAATTATTTCTTAATAGAATCATTTGTACATACATCGTGGTGCACACAAGTTGTATTCAACTCTTTTAAATTAAAATAGTATGTGTAGTATATGCTCTCTTTATTCAATTTAACTATCATTTTAATTTTTCACACAAATTAAAAAATTTATTCAATACTAATGATTATTTATATAAAATAACTAATATACCCTATACAAATTATTAATAACAATTATTTATGGTCAATTATCCAATTTTATAATGAACCTATCACAAAAATAAAATAAAATTAAAAGGTAAATTTTGAAAAAAAAAACAATTAATATTTCCTGTAAAACAAAAAAACAACAATTATCCTATACATTTTTTCCTCTAAAATGATAATTAAATGGGACGGGCAGAGTATACAGTAAATAGATTGTTGTAGAATATGCTCCTCGAAGAAAGCTTTGATTTGATATATTACACTACTACAAAAAAAAATGTTGCTTTAACGAGGGGATTTAAAGAGGGGAACGAAACCCTCGTTAAATACCAAGGGTTTTAACGAGGGTACTGATTCACGAGGGCTTTATCGAGTGCAAAATATTCACGAGGGCCTTCCCCCTAGGCAAAGTTGAGGTATCAGATAGCGAGGGTGAGCTGGCCCTCATCAAATATCAGCAGACAAGTCACGAGGGTTAAAAACCCTCGTCAATTAGTTTTCGAGGGTTGGTTGCCCTCTTTAATGCACTCAGTAAACTTCTATATACCCACACCACTTGCGTCATTTCTTTAGTTCAATTTGTGCCTCATTTTTCAATTTCAAAACTAAATTCGTGAGAGAAGAGAGAAGCAAGGCCTTCTATACCCTACACACCACTGCTGGAATATTTCTACAGTAAGTTTTTTAGGTTTTAATTAATCATTTAATTATTTATAAATATTAGTTGTTTAATTATTTAATTAGTATTAATTGTTTTATTGTTTAGTGTTAATTAACATTTCAATTTTGCAGTGTATATTGTGTATTAAGTATTAATTGTCTAAGAAAATATTATTAGTATATTGTGTATTTAATATTAGTTGTTTATTTATTTGGTATTAGTTTGTTTAAATATTTAATACTAATTGTTTATGTATTTAGTATTAATTTATTTAATTATTTAGTATTAATACGTGTGTATGTTTAGTATGTAGCTTAATATGTGTATGTTATAAGCTTAATGCGTGTATGTTTAGTAGTATTATTTTAGTATATATCTTAATACGTGTATGTTTAGTATTATTTTAGTATATAGCTTAATACGTGCCTTTTATTAAAACGAGTGTATATATATTGGACACGTGTTAGTAAATAGTGAAAAAGAAAATAGAAATGATTATTTAGAAATTTTATTGAGAATATTTTAATAAAAAGGATCAATATAGGTGTATATATGTACACGCGTTAGTCAACAAAAAAAAATAATATAAAAAAGACAGAGAACTAGGGATTTGCCTTTCTCCCACACACTTTCTCTCACTAAAAAACTGTGTCTCGTGGAAATTTCTTTCTCTCCTCCAATCCTCTCCAATTTATAGGTGTTATGGGGCGTGTTGATTGCTCAAGTTGTTTGACATGATCGGTCGGAAATAATGTGTGGCTAGGCTGGTAGCTAGTTGATGTGTGTCGAATCGGGAGAAGATCTCGGCTTCTATAGATTTTACCGGCTTGATTAGTGGCGAGATATTTTGGGAACCATCGATTTTTCTCTCGAAAGTTGTATCTACGATTTGACCTTATACCGTGTATGCCTACAAAGCAAAATCCTTGTCGTTTTGTGGCAGCCCAGCTCTGGCTTGTCTTGTCTAATTGGGCCTTAAAAGCGTGCTTTATTATCTTATTAACGGTTTCCACTTGACCGTTGGATTATAACAAATAGGGTGTTGAAAAGTATTTTCTTATGCCGTATCGCGCACACTAATTGTGAAAATATACATTGTCGAACTGTTTACCATTATCGGTAACAATCATGTGTGGGATTCCAAATTGGCAGATGATATTCTTCCAAACGAACTCACTCATCTATTTGCATGTGATCTTGGCCAGGGGTTCGGCCTCAACCCATTTCATGAAGTAGTCCACTGCGACCACTGTAAATGTCACACCCTCTTTTACAGGTAGGAATGGTTAGATCGGGCCTATTCTCCATTTCACGAAAATCCATGGACTAAAGACCGATGTGAGGTGCTTAGGAGGGCTGTGTATGATCGTTGCAAAATTCTAAAATTGAGCGTAGGATCGGGCATAAGCAATTGTGTCTTTTTTTCAAACTTGGCTATAAATACCCCGTCGCAGTATCTTAAAGGCTAGGGTGTGTTCGCCCAAGTGATTTCCACAAATCCCCTCGTGGATCTCAGCGAGGACGGACTCAGCTTCATTCTTACCCATATATTTAATAATGGGAGTGAGAACCCTTTCTTAAATAACATATCATTAATTAAAGTGTACCTGGCCGACCTCAGTCGAAGTCGGCTTGCCTAGATCCTATCTTCAGGGAGAACCCCATTCTGGAGGAATTATTTGATCAATTATATCCAGCTTGTCGACTCGCCACTGTCCACTTAGTAAATCTCATTCTCGTCGCTCGACGTGGGCATCATTCGGGTTATGCTAACACTGTCGAACTCGACAGCCCCCGCTGAAGTAGTCAGGCGAGCGAGAGCGTCGACCTTGGTATTTTCCATCCTAGGGACCTTGTCCATGTGGACCTACCTAAACCGTTGTATTAATTTGGCCACGAGAGCTTGGTATCTCGCATCTTCTCGTCATTTGCTTCATACTCCCCTTGGATTTGTCTTACAATTAGTTATGAGCCACTAAGAAATTGGAATTATTGGAAGACTCTTATTGATGTTGCCATGCGGAGTACCGCGATGAGCACTTTGTATTTGGCCTTGTTGTTAGTGTCTTGGAAGTCTAAACGGATTAATGAGATGAATACCCGATTGTGCGAACTGAAAAGGATGATTCCGGCCCCTGCCACGTACATCTTACATGGTAAATGGGCAACCTTACCTGGTCCCTAATTGAAGGTTAACTCGACTATAAAGTTGGCGAATGCCTTCTCTTTGATCGTTATTCGAGAGGCGTACAAGATGTCGCACTGTCCTAGCTCAATAGACCATTTAAGCAATCATCCCGCGGAATCTAGTCACTGAAGAATTTTATCAATGGGAAGGTTGTAAGTACTTCTACTTGATGACAAAAGAAATATGGCCTAAGTTTTCGCACGCTAATAACTGGGCGTAAGCCAGCTTCTCAATGGGCAGGTACCTGAGCTCGGCGTCTCTTAAAGACTGTCTAACATAATATTCCGACTATTGCTCCTTGTTTTCTATTTGAACTAACACTGCACTGATCGTAGATTCGGAGGCGGCCAATTATAAGTTTAGTTTTTTCGCTACTTGGAAACTACTCTCGCATCGGCCAAATACTCCTTCAAATGTTCAAATACTTGTTGGCATTGGTTCGACCTTTAGAACTTTCCATTCTCCAATACGTCAAAAAATGGCTTTCATATGAACCTCCTTTTACATGACGTGGGGGCTATATCTTGATTATAGCTTTGCCCTTCTACAAACAGAGATATGGCAAAGAGTTCTGTAAAGTTATTGCAGCGTAGATTTGGGACCTTGTTTAAAATTATGAGATTTGGGATTTTAGGTCTGAGCACTCGCCACATTTTACTTATATTAATTTGTACATTTAAGTTACATTATTCTGCACGTATTAACTTGTACGTTTCATTTCATATTTTCACCCAAATTTAAAATTAACGTTTCGGTTATATTAATTTATATGTTCTGTGTGCCCAGTTGCACAATTACAACTGATGCACACTTGACTAACTCTTAGAAAAATCATGTTAACAATTGAATGGCAGCAAGGTTTCAATATAGGTAGTGAAGAATCTAAATATGAAGTTGAAGGGGACCCTTTGTGGATAAGAAATAAATGGCACTAATATTAATTGTGCATCCATTCATGAGGGATACATGTTGTCCCATATGTGTGAGGAATAAAGGGAGTACTTAATTTTTATAAAACGGAGCCAATTGGCGCCTTGCGAGTGGTTAGTGGTTTTTTATTGTAATTATTAATTAAATTAAAAATGTTAAATGTGTGATTCTTGATATTATTATAATATGCTTCTCTCTATAATTACTAAACTACTTCTATATCATTGTGGCCATGTAATATTAAGGCCGGAAAGAATACTAGCTAGCTACTATATACTATATACTATCATCATAGTTTTTCTATCTACTTTCATTCACATTATTTAAACATGTGATGATTTCTTTTTGGAAACGTCCAAACCATGTGAGCTTTAGTTAAGGTGATAGGCGAAGCTTGTGGTCCGGAGCTTGAGAAAAGGATGACAGCTGGTGAAGTTTATGGTGTCAAGTGAAGCTTGAATGGGCAATAAAAAGACTAATTAATAATGTGTCTTTTTAATCTTCTTCTCTTTCTTCTCTTCAAATATCTTTTCCCGTCGTCTCATCGCCAATCAGTTAGTCTAAAAAATGGTACTAATTCAAGGTGGTCATTTTGAGATGTTGGAGAAGAATATTTTTACTTACCATGCATCACCGAAAAAGATGACCGGCCGGAATAAACTTTTAAATATTTTGCAGTTAATTTGTTGACAAATATGTTATCGAAATTTAAACTTAAATAAAATTAAATTTACCAACAATATATCTTAAGTAACATGGTTACTTTCAAAAAATAATTTAACCATAACTAAATGGTTACTTGCAAAAAATAATTAAAGTAACTGAATGATACTGTGCATATAAAAAATCCAATTCTAGATATTTATTGTACATAAGCTTCCCTCAACTTTTTCATCAACGTCTGACTTCTTGATCAGTTTCGAACGCTCTAGTATATGTATAATTTTCTTGATCTAATTAATTAATTACTATGGGATGGGCCAATAATATTCTTCAAAGTATTATTTAAATAATATTCCAACTGTCAATAAAGTATTATTCAAATAATATTCCAATTGTCAGTAAAGTATTATATATATATATATATATATATAATTAGAAACTTGTACACGTTAATAGATAGGTTTATGTGATTAATATACACGGGAAAAAAATATATTTTTGATTCAATGAGAATTTTTGATCAACAGATTCAGTCCTATGTTTCTTTTTTTGTCCTTTTTTTTCTGTGGTAAAAACAGTCCCATCTGTTAAGTTTTTTGCAAATTTGATCCCATTAAAATATTTCAAATAACTATGGGACTAAATATGGTGGAGAAAGGACTAAAATCATGAAACCAACATTCTTGTGGGACAATAATTTTTTTCCAATATACACAAAGCAAAATATGTAGAAAATAAAAGGGTGAAGGGGGACCATATGTGGATGAGGGATATTTGGCATTAGACAAGATAAGGAATATGTGGCAATGGGCAAGAAGAGGCCTCCTAACTTTTCTACTATATATATCCATCAAATTAACATTTTTATTTATACGTATATACTTACTCCAATCTATTCCGCAGTATTAATATATAATTCCCTTCATTTTTCTTATTCTAAACTATGTTCGCTTTTGGATTTATTCCCATAGCGAAAACGAACCCACTAAGGTAATTATATCATTTTATTGTAGATTATTAATTACCGTCGATGGTATTTAAGTTTATACAAAATATGTAGAAAATAAAGGGGACCATTTGTGGATGAGGGATGTGTCACTAGGCAAGATAAGAAATATGTGGCACTGGGCAAGATGAGGCCTCCTAACTCTTCTTCTATACATATATCGATCGATGTATGTCATTTTGTAGTCATTTTAATTGTCGATCCCACAAAGTGTAGTAATTTTAATTGGACGGTTTGTGTTAATACAAGCAAATAAAGGAGTGGGTTGGGGGGTTGGATTGTTGTTTCTAACTTTATTAAAAAATATATATATAAAATAATAACATTATAGTTTTAGTTCTCGGATTTGCTTCCACTTGAATGATTCTTTCTTTGAATCTTGCCATTAAACTAGTGGTACGACCAAATTAGTCCAATTTATTTCTTAAATTTAATTAATTAGAAGTATGATCCCTAATTAATCTATTCTAATGAATAACCCTAAAACATGTATTTGAGATTCAATTCATAAAACTTTCAGTTGGTAGATTAGGCATCCATATCTGGGCAATGATTTAATGGAACAAAATAATAGGACAAACTAGACTATGAATACTAGATGATCGTTTCATACGATCTAGACTTTGTTATACCAAGGGTGTTCTGCCGTATTTGCTACTCTGATTACACAATTATAACAATTACGGATTATAAAGTGCAATCTAGCTAGAAATAATTAATGAATAAATAAGGGTGGTCAAACCAAATAAACTCATTAATCAAACATGCATAAAATAAATCAAATAATGAAGAAATCAAGAGTGATGGTTAAGAAATCCATTATTAATTAATCGAAAATCAATCTTTACAAATGTTTGCGCCTCTTCGAGCTAGGAAAGAGATTAGCCAAACATGGCTACAAAATTATCAATAAAAAAAATTGAAAACACCAATTAATAATCTGAAAAAAAAAATCATCTAAAAATGAAAAAAAAAAAACTGAACTAAAAATTATAAATTAAATCTAAATAAATTATGAAAAATGTTAAAAAGTCAACTAAAATTTTAAAAAATAATTAAATAAAAAAAAGAATAAACTAAATAAAACTTGAGAAATATTTTTATGAAAATCATACTAAAACATAAAATAAAATAAAACTCCTATGGGAGCGTGGGAAGGGAGACTGGGAGTATTGGAACAAGCAGGTGATCTCCTACACGGGAGGTGTATGACAAAATGTGTCAGTGAACTATAAAACATGTTTCTACAAACAAATATATGGCAAAGAGTTCCGTAAAAAGTATTGCAAATCGTAGATTTGGGACATTGTTTAAAATTAAAAGATAAGATTTGGGATTTTAGGTTTGTACACTCTCCACATTTTACTTATATTAATATGTACACTCCAAAGAATATTAGTTCGCATGTCTTAACCTCAGATGCGTTTCATTTCATATTTTCACCCAAATTTAAAATTAACGTTTCAGTTATATTAATTTATATGTTCTATGTGTCCAATTGCACTAACTTTTAGAAAAATCACGTTAACAATTGAATGGCGTGAAAGATTTCAATATAGGTAGTGAAGAATCTAAATATGAAGCTGAAGGGGACCATTTATGGATAAGAAATAAATAGCACTAATATTAATTGTGCATCCATTCATGAGGGATATGTGTCGGGAAGAGACATAACCTTCACCAGCTCCGGACATTGGTTACCACAAGCTTCGCCTATCACCTTATCTAAAGCTTACATGGTTTGCATGTTTCCAAAAAGAAATCATCACATGTTTAAAGAATGTGAATGGAAGTAGATAGAAAACTATGATGACCACACACATGTACAGTGTATACTATTACTTAATATTATGTAATATATAGTAGTATTGTTTCCGGCCTTAATATTACATGGCCACAATAGTATAGAGGTAGTTTAGTAATTATGGAAAGAAGCATATTATAATAGTATAAAAAATCACACACTTTACATTTTTAATTTAATTAATAATTACTATAAAAAACCACAGACCACACGCAAGGCGGCAATTGCTTCGTTTTATAAAAATTAAGTACTCCCTTTGTTCCTCTATAGGAGGGACATACCTTAATTTATAGCACCTAAATTAAGGAGTATTATAAAATAATAGATGTAGTACAAGTAATGTAATTGAGAAAGACAAAATAAAAGATGGAGTTGATTAATAAAATAATAAAAAGTATTTGCCAAAAAATGGAATTGGTATATTATAGAGAACGGACCGAAATTAACATTATTGTCATTTATTTCTTATCCACAAATGGTCCCCTTATCGAAACATATCCCTCATTAATAGATGCACAATTAATATTAGTGCTATTTATTTCTTATCCATAAATGGTCCCCTTCAACTTCATATTAAGACTCTTCACTATCTGTATTAAAACCTTGCTGCCATTCAATTGTTAACGTGATTTTCTAAGAGTTGGTCAAACCTTGCTGCCATTCAATTAATATAACCGAAACTTTAATTTTAAATTTAGGTGAAAATATGAAATGAAACGTCTGAGTTAATACTTTCATGAGACTAATGTAAACTGAAATGTATAAATTAATATATGTAAAATGTGGCGAGTTTACAAACCTAAAATCCCAAATCTCAGAATTTTAAACAAGGTCTCAAATCTACGCTGCAATAACTTAACGGAACTCTTTTATCTTTGTTTGTAGAAACATGTTTTATAGTTCACTAATACATTTTGTCATACACCTCCCGTGTAGGAGATCCCCTGCTTGTTTCAATACTCCCACTCTCCCCTAGGAGATTTTTTTATTTTAAGTTTTGGCATGATTTTCTTAAAAATATTTCTGAAGTTTTATTTAGTTTATGGCTTAATTGCGAATAAAATCACCACTTTTTCATAAATTGCAATCTAATATATATAAACTTTTGAATTTTGGCAAACAAATCATCACTTTTACTTTCTTTTGCAATTTCAACTTCGGGCAGTTTGCTCCCTTGCCCGAAAGTTAATGTGTACAAAAAATGTTCCATCATCAGCCTAGCATCCACGTCAATAAATATTTATTAACATAATAAATAAACATTTAAAAATAAATTACTATTATATATACTATTAATAAATTTAAAAGTATAAGTTATATTTTTTAAAGTATTAGAAGTTAAAAAACTTTAAAAAATTAAAAATTTAATAATAAAAAATTTAGAATAACACTTTTAAAAATAAAATAAAAATTAAAAGAATAAAATAAAATAAAAAATTTACAAATAAAATAATTAAAATGCAAAATTAAAAATTTAAAATCAAACGTTCATTCTCGTCAAATCTTCATCCTCGAGAAAAAAAAATAGTTTTGCAAAAAAAAATCAATATTCAATTACACCAAAATCCCTTCATTTTCAACCTCATATTGCCTTCGTCGTTGCCCCACCCCCACCATCCCATTGTTGCCCCACTACGACCCAACGTTCCTTTCGCTACCGCATCTTCACAATGTAATTTTAATTCTGCAAAAAATCTCAAATTCTCCAAAATCTAATTACACAAAAAATTTCAACATTTAATTACACCAGAATATTTGTTGCTCCAATTACACTAAATCAAACTATTCTGCAATAAAAAAAAAAGATACCATAGACCATTACAAAAAGCGAGCACCCATTTTGAGAGCCGAGTGTGGAGTGGCGTGTGCGGTGACTCTATTCACATTTCAAAATTGATTAAAGTGTTGATGGGAAGGAATATGAATGAAAGGTGGAGGTGTAGAAATGAACGGAGTGGGGGTCGGGGAGGGTGGCTAGAAGCATGGATTGGGGGAAATTTTTCATTAGGTTTAGTTTCCTGAGTTTAATTATATTTTTTTTATATTGTGTTACTCGAGTTCTCTAAGAAATATTTTTTGTGTTAATTTTTAATAATGACAATTTTAATTATAATTGTGATATTGAATATTATTTGTTTGTGTTGGTTTCTATTTTAATTTTATTAGAAGAAATTAGATGTTGATTTTAATATCTTATTATATTTAAATTTATTTATAGTATTTATAATACTTAATTTATTTTTAAACTATTATTTATTATGTTAATAAGTATTTATTGATGTGGATGCTTATTGGGCTGATGATCGTGCATTTTTTGTACACATCAATTTTTTTTAAGGGGACAAACCGCCTTTAGTTAAAATTGCAAAAAGAGTAAAAGTGATGATTTGTTTGTCAAAATTCAAAAGTTTAGATTAGATTGCAATTTTTGAAAAGGTGATGATTTTATTCGCAAATAAGCCTTAGTTTATTCTTATTTTTTTAAAATTTAATTCGTTTTTAAATTTTATTTGACTTTTTAATATTTTTCATAGTTTATTTAGGTTTAATTGATTTTTTTTAATTCAGATTATTTTTAATTTTTAGTTGATTTTTTTTTCAGATTATTAATTGGTGTTTTCAATTTTTTTATTGATAATTTTGTATCTTGTAGCTCGAAGAGGCGCAAACATTTGTAAAGATTTGATTTTTGATTAATTAATAATGGATTTCTTAACCCTCACTATTGATTTCTTCATTATTTGATTTATGTTCTGCATGCTTGATTAATGAGTTTATTTGGTTTGACCACCCTTATTTATTCATTAGTTATTTCTAGCTAGACTGCACTTTATAATCCGTAATTTTTATAATTGTGTAACCAGAGTAACAAATAGGTGATGAGAACCGCGAGTGCAAAAAACACAATTAACAAACGAAGAATGATAACAATTGTTGCCCCAACTCAGGTTGGCAAGAAACAATTAGGGTTTTGACAAAATTGTCAAGGTTTTTATTAAGTTTTTAACGTGCCAAATAAATAAGACGTCCTATAGTATTTACAGGACAAAAAGGACTCAAACTATTCTAGAAAGGACCGACTTTCCTACCCTAATTCCAGCCGTGCAAATCTAATCAAATAAAGGACTAAAACTATTATAAAAAGACCAAATCCATCCTAATCTAGAAGATATGAAAATAACCGCAAAATAAAAGAGCAAAAAGTAAATCTTGGTGAATCTTGCAAAGATTCACACGCATCTTGAATATCTTGAGTATCTTGATAAAAGTAGGACAATATCTTTCAATTCTTGCCAATCCTACTTCAACCATATCGTGGGTCCCTTCTATTGAGTCGGGCCTTGCGCCGCTTCCCTTAGCCTAGCCCGCCTAGCCTGATTGTATGCATTCTTTAGCCCGCGACCCTCGTTCGCATCATTCCTGTCTCCTTCAAGTTCGTCCTTGTCCTCAAGGACTAATTCCGGAAAACGTTCTCGCATCGTCCCCAAATGCTCCCAAGTTGCTTCTTCTAATGGTAAATCTTCCCACGCATCCTTTCCCTTGACCCGCGACTTCAATGTCACCCTACCTCCTTCCCATTCAAACTCCCTTGTACCTTTACCATAATTGGTGCTAACCGGCCCCAATTCCTTCATCCATTGAATTCCCAAGACGATATCCAGTCCTACGAGCGGAAGAGCGAATAAATCAACCCTCGTCTCAATCCCTTGCATGTCCATAGGGATATCTTTGTACACAACATCGCATTCTAATTTTTTGCCACAAGCGACCCTCACGTTAAATGGTCTCACTCTTGAAGTCTTGAGATAAAGCTTGCTCGCCAATTCTTGATTAATAAAGTTGTGCGTTGACCCGGTATCCACGAGAACCATAACCGGCTGACTCCGAACGCATGCAACCAACTTCATCGGCCTTGGCCCATGCTCTCCCGTTATCGCATGCAACGACACTTCCACGTCCTTTCCTCCTTCATGATCCAACTCGACGGGCTCAATGAGAAACGCTTGCGCTGATTTACATCTATGCCCGGGTACGAATCGCTCGTCACAATTAAAACATAATCCCTTCTCACGCCGCCTTTGCATCTCATCACATGAGAGTCGCTTTACCCCCGGTGGTCCGGTCCGGCTTGCTACTTCCTCCGTTTTACCGGGTGTTACAGCCCTTGCCTCTTCACTCTCTTGCGGTACAGAATTATTACGCCTCCAATCTGGTCGAACGCTTCTCCTAGTGGCCGCTAGATGATCGTCCCTCAAACGGGCTGTCTCCACTGCATCCAAGTACGTTTCTGGACGATATACTCGAACCTCTGTCCCGAGTTCAGGTTTTAACCCGCCAACGAATGCCCCCACGAAGCGCTTTCTCGGCCAATCTTGCACCCTACTTGCGGCGCGCTCAAACTCCTTTTGGTACTTTTCGCGTAAGGTGCGGTTTGTTTGATGTGGGATAATGCCTCATCGTGTCGGTGTAATCGGACGCCCAAAGCGGGTCATCAATTCCTTTTCAAATCCTTCCAGCGCACAGTCCTTTTTTTTTTCTTGTAAACCCTACTAATCCATTGCCACCAAATATTAGCTTCTCCTTCCATGTAATAAGCAGAACGCGTACCTTATCTTCTCGTTTGATATCATGCAAGTATTGGTTGGCTCGACTTAGCCATGAAACTGGGTCGTCCCCTTTAAAGGTCGGAACGTGTGAGCTTGGGTCGATTGGTTCGTCGCTCGTCCCTTCCCCGATCATCTTTTCCTTCTTGACGGGTCGAGTTCGATTTGTCAGAATCCGATTCAGATGACGCGGACTCTTCTGATGAATTGTTCTTGTCCTTCTTCTTCTCCCGTTGGCGATCCCCGAGTTTCCCTACCTGGCATGACAAATCTGCAATGGTCTCAACCATCTCATCGAACTTGACGCCTAGATTCACCACAGTTGTCTCCAAGAGTTCAATCCTTTCCTTTTGAGTTCCCGTCTTTGCTCGTGTACCTCTCGCGATTCTCGAATACTCTCAATGAAAGCTCCAATTTGATGGGAACCGCGATTGCAAAACACAATTAACAAACGAAGAATGATAACAATTGTTGCCCCAACTCAGGTTGGCAAGAAACAATTAGGGTTTTGACAAAATTGTCAAGGTTTTTATTAAGTTTTTAACGTGCCAAATAAATAAGACGTCCTATAGTATTTATAGGACAAAAAGGACTCAAACTATTCTAGAAAGGACCGACTTTCATACCCAAATTCCAGCCGTGCAAATCTAATCAAATAAAGGACTAAAACTATTATAAAAAGACCAAATCCATCCTAATCTAGAAGATATGAAAATAACCGCAAAATAAAAGAGCAAAAAGTAAATCTTGGTGAATCTTGCAAAGATTCACACGCATCTTGAATATCTTGAGTATCTTGATAAAAGTAGGACAATATCTTTCAATTCTTGCCAATCCTACTTCAACCATATCGCTGGGTCCTTCTATTGAGTCGGGCCTTGCGCCTTCCCCCTTAGCCTAACCCGCCTAGCCCGATTGTATGCATTCTTTTTAGCCCGCGATATGAAAAACGATCGTATGAACACCCTCATAATAATAAAGTCTAGATCGTATGAAACGATCGCCTAGTATTCATAGTCCAGGTTTGCCCTATTATTTTGTTCCATTAAATCATTGCCCGGATATGGATGCCTAATCTACCAACCTGAAAGTTTTATGAATTGAATCTCAAATACATGTTTTGTGATTATTCATTAGCATAGATTAATTAGGGATCATACTTCTAATTAATTATAGTTAAGAAATAATTTGGACTAATTTTATCGTACCACTAGTTTAATGTCAAGATTCGAAGAAAGAATCATTCAAGTGGATGCAAATCTAAGAACTAAAACTACAATTTTATTATTTTATATATATTTTTTAATAGAGTTAGAAACAACAATTCAACCCCCCAACCCCCTTCTTTATTTGCTTGTATTAACCTAAACCGTCTAATTAAGATTACTACACTTTGTGGGTTCGACAATTAAAATGACTATGTCTGATTGATATATGTATAGAAGAAGAGTTAGGAGGCCTCATCTTGCCCAGTGCCACATATTCCTTATCTTTCTCGACACACATCCCTCATCCACAAATGGTCGGATCCCCTTTATTTTCTACACATTTTGTATAAACTTAAATATCATCGACGGTAATTATATAATAATAAAAAATAAAGTGATATAATTACTCTAGCGGGCTCGTTTTCGCTATGGGAATTAATCCAAAAGCGAACATAGTTCAGAATAAAAAAAAAAGAAGGGAATTATTAATTAATTTTGAGGAGCAGACTGGAGTAAGTAAGTATGTATAAATAATAATGTTAATTTGATGGATATATATAGTAGAAGAGTTAGGAGGCTTCATCTTGCCCAGTGCCACATACTCCTTATCTTGTCGATTGCCACATATCCCTCATCCACTAATGGTCCCCCTTCATCCTTTTATTTTCTACATATTTTGTTTAGTGTATATTGGAATCTTTTTATTTATTGTCCCCAAAGAATGTTGCTTCATGATTTTAGTCCTTTCTCCACCATATTTAGTCTCATGGTTATTTGAAATATTTTAATGGGATCAAATTAATTTGCAAAAAAATAAACAGATGGGACTTTTTTTTACCACAAAAATAAAGGACCAAAAAGAAACATGGGACCAAATATGTTGACCAAATATTCTCAATGAATCTTCTGGTGTATATTAATCACATAAACCTATCAATTAACGTGTACAAGTTTCTAATTATATATATAATATTTTATTGACAGTTGGAATATTATTTGAATAATACTTTGAAGAATTTTTGTTCTTTTTCCAATTAAAATATTTTCAAACCAAGGGATACATCACTATATATAAATAGTTATCATGTGATTTTGTGAGATATTTTAATAATATATATGCGGGTACAGTAAAGCCTCATGAATCACTGAATGAGAGCATCTTTTATTCTATAAAGAAATCAGTCCAATAATTGTGGTCACGTTCACATCACTTTTGTTGTTTCCTCCGTTAATTTTTTTTAATTATTTAGAGCCCCATTCTTGGATGTTGTGACTTGTGGTAAACCAGAAAAAATAGAGTCCAAAAGCAATCCTCCTATGCAGATATTGGGGAATTTTATTTTTTAAGGACCATGACTTATGGGGGTGGCAAAATAAGGATAGTAATTTTTTGGGCTGGTAATTTAGAGAACACATTTTTCTAGAAGTAGCGAATTAAGGAACAAAATATAGTACTAGTAGTATCACTGAACAATATTAATTATTTTCAGTGAATAATATTACTTGATTTCACCGAATATTATTCATTGATCAGTTTTAGTTAGTTTTACTGAACAACATAAATTATTTATTTTTAATAGTATCACTTGTACATCGTGGTGCGCACAAGTGGTATTCAACTCTTTTAAATTAAAATAATACGTGTAGTATATGCTCTCTTTATTTCAATTTAACTATCATTTTAATTTTTCACACAAATTAAAAAATTTATTCTATACTAATGATTATTTATATAAAATAACTAATATACACTATACAAATTATTAATAAAAATTATTTATGGTCAATTATCCTATTTATTAATGAACCTATCACAAAAAATAAAATAAAATAAAAAGGTAAATTAAAAAAAAAAAAACAATTAATATTTCTTGAAAAACAAAAAAACAACAATTATCGTAGACATTTTTTTCCTCTAAAATGATAATTAAATGGGACGGGCAGAGTATACGGTAAATGATCGAAAGTATACAAGAAATAAGTTGTTGTAGAATATGCTCCTCGAGAAAGCTTCGATTTGATATATTACACCACTACAAAAAAAATATTGATTTAATGAGGGATTTTAAAGAGGGAACGAAACCCTCATTAATTACCGAGGGTTTTAACGAGGGTACTGATTCACGAGGGCTTTAACGAGGATAAAATATTCACGAGGGCCTTTCCCCGACAAAAGTTCAGGTGTCGGATAGCGCGGGGTGAGCTGGCCCTCATCAAATATCAGCAGACAAATCACGAGGGTTCAAACCCTCGGCAAATTTTGCATGCCAGTCACGAGGGTTAAAACCCTCGTCAATTAATTTGGAAATGAATCCATGTTTGCGAGGGTTGTTTGCCCTCTTTAAAGCACTCAGCAAACTTCTATATACCCACACCCACTGCCTCATTTCTTTAGTTTAATTTGTGCCTCAATTTTCAATTTCAAAACTAAATTCGGGAGAAAAGAGAGAAGCAAGGCCTTCTATACCCTACACACCACTGCTGGAATATTTCTACAGTAAGTTTTACTTGGTTTTAATTAATCATTTAATTATTTATAAATATCAGTTATTTTATTATTTAATTAGTATGAAATGTTTTATTGTTTAGTATTAATTAATATTACAATTGTGCAGTTTATATTGTGTATTAAGTATTAATTGTTTAAAAAAATATTATTAGTATATTGTATATTTAATATTAGTTGTTTAATTATTTGGTATTAGTTTGTTTAAATATTTAATATTAATCGTTTATATATTTAGTATTAGTTTATTTAATTATTTAGTATTAATACGTGTGTATGTTTAGTATGTAGCTTAATATGTGTATGTTATAAACTTAATACGTGTATGTTTAGTAGTATTATTTTAGTATATATCTTAATACGTGTATGTTTAGTATTATTTTAGTATATAGCTTAATATGTGTCTTTTAATTAAAAAACGAGTGTATATATATTGGACACATGTTAGTAAATAGTGAAAAAGAATATAAAAATGATTATTTAAAATTTTTATTGAGAATATTTTAATAAAAATTATCAATATAGGTGTATAGTACACGTGTTAGTCAACAAATAAAAGTGATTATTTTAAAATTTTATTGAAAATCTTTTAATAAAAAACAGTGTACATATATTGGACACGTTTTAGTAAATAATGAAAAATAATATAAAAATAATTATTTAAAAATTTTAATGAGAATATTTTAATAAAAATGATCAATATAGGTGTATATGTACACATGTTAGTCAATAATGAAAAAAAATGATAACAGAAGATGAGTGAAAGTACCAATATTCCGTGTACGGCTGCCGTGGAAACAGAGGAGATTTTGTGAAGAAGGAATCATCAAATTTTAGGGTTAAACACCCTATAAATACACTTATTAAAAATGGGCTTGGATTTGAGTGTGGGCTTGAATTAGAAAAATAAAAATAAAAATAATATTTAAGTTGGGCCTTAAATAAAAATAAGTGTTGTATGAGTTAAAAAAATATAAAGGCTTTTAATCTCTATTTCAAAATAATATAAATTATATGTAATAATAAAATAAATTAAATTAAGTACTTAAACACGCCTATGAACTTAATGAAAAGAATTACGGGTATTACAACCTCCTCTACTAATAAAAATTTCGTCCTCGAAATTTAGAAACTTACCACGTGGAAAGAAATCTGGAATTTCGCTTGTAACTAGTCTTCTCGCTCCCACGTGGCTTCATCTTTTCCATGTCGGCTCCATTGTACCTTGACGAGGGTGACATCTCGATTGCGAAGCTTGTGAACCTTTCTCTCTGGTATATGCTCGGGTATCTCTTCATACGTCATGTCTTGGTTGACCTCCAAAGTAGAGTGATTGACAACATGACTTGAGTCATGCACATACTTCCTCAACATGGACACGTGAAAAACATTGTGTACGGCAGCCAAAGATGGGGGTAGAGCTAGTCGATAGGCTAGGTCGCCAACCCGCTCGAGAATTTCGAAAGGGCCAATAAACCTTGGTTTAAGTTTTCCTTTGCCACCGAACCTGACAACTCCCTTGGTGGGTGAGATCTTTAAGAATACTTTCTCCCCTTGAGAAAACTGTAATTGTTTTCTCCGTTTATCGGCATAAGACTTCTGTCTATCCTGAGCTATCTTAATTCTTTCTCGGATCTTGTGTATTGCCCCAGCAGTCTGTTCAACCATATCTGGTCCCAAAATCTTCTTCTCACCAACCTTGTCCCAGTAAGATGGAGATCTGCATCTTCTTCCATACAATGCCTCGTAAGGAGCCATTCCAATTGTTGCTTGATAACTGTTATTGTAGGCAAACTCAACTAATGGCAAATGAGATTCCCAATTTCCACCATGATCCAAAACACATGCCCGCAACATGTCCTCTAAGATCTGAATGGTCCTTTCAGATTGTCCATCAGTGTGCGGATGGAAAGCCGTGCTAAAGTTCAACTTCATTCCCATAGCCAAATGTAAGCACCTCCAAAACTTTGAGGTGAATCTGGTGTCTCTATCTGACACAATTGAAATAGGAACTCCATGAAGCCTTACAATTTCTCGTACATATATCTGAGAAAGTTGGTCCATTCCAAAAGTCATCTTTACAGTAGGAAATGTGCGCGGACTTCGTTAGTCTATCAACAATGACCCATACTGCATGGTTCCCCTTTATCGATCGCGGTAAACTTACCACAAAATCCAGGGTAATGTGTTCCCACTTCCACTCCGGAATTTCAAACGGTTTTAGTAACCCTTACAGTCGTTGATGCTCAGCTTTAACTTGTTGGCATGTCAAACATTGTTCAACGAAATTTCCAATGCTTCCTTTCATGTTCCTCCACCAAAAGATTGCTCTTAGATCTCGATACATTTTTGTTCCTCCGGGGTGTGAGCGATTATGCGATTGTACAATGAGCTTCCTCTAGATTTCACTTCTCAACTTCTCATCCTTGGGCACGCATAACCGCCCCTTGAAACCAAAGTGTACCATCGGTGCTATCATGAATCCCTTAGAGAGCGGTTATAATAAATGTCCAAGTAATAAATTGTCCCAGCTTGGATGACTTTAAAAAAAAATGCTTTCCAAAAGTTGGGCTTGACAATGGTTTTCAACCGCATTGCAAGAGGGGGCTTGGACAATGATTTATTAACCGCCTTATCTAATATTTTTTTTTTTTATAATTTCGTTTATTATGTTAGATAGACAAATGTTATTAACCGCTTTTCCAATATTTTTTTAATTATTAATTTATATTTTAAAAATCCTATAATAAAACTATAAACCAAAACTTATATATATGTCCAATACCATAAATCATAAACCAAAAATCCTATAATAAAACCATAAACCAAAACTTATACCACATATATATATATATACCAAAACATCAAATAAATAAACATACACATCATGAAATAAATAAACATACAATCATAAACATACGTCCAATACAACAAAAACATGAAATATATATCATCACAAATATATAATTTAATTACATGCTACCAAAATTTCAAACAACGATCACTCAATATCGTACGAATATAAGAATCGATTGTAAAGGTACCCGTCCAATCGTTTTTCCATTTCTCCAGTCTTTTCTTAGAGTAAGACTTGAGCTCACGTTCATAGATAAACTGCAAACAACGAATCAATCAATATAGTATGAATTTTTATTCAATCAATAATAATTTAAATAAATCGATAAATTGACTTACATTGAGAGGAATGTTCGTTAGAGAAACGCGGATTATATCTTCAATAAAGCAACACACAAAATGTCCACAATGTTCATTATCTCGTTGCCTCAGAACCTGTTGATTAACAATTATAATCACGTATTACAATTATGATTTCTTTCTATTAATTTGATAATTTACTAAATTAAATTTACCTTAATGTTAATCCAGTTCACTTTATTTAACTTAGATCTTGAACCTTGACTCTCAAGGCTGCGACTCCGATACATCGTCATCACACTATTATTATTATAATTAAAAAATAAAAATAGATTAAATATGCATAATTTTAAAAGTAAAACAAATCATTGTATAAAATATTAAAAATGAACTTACGCTTCCATATATGAAACGAGATCAGGGCGATTTGAATAAACTCCATCCTGAGCTGGGTCCATAAAATACACACTTAATGTACTCATGTGTATGGCGACCAACACCCAATGGTTCCTATATTATATTGAGAATATTAAAATTAACTGCAAATTTAGCATATATATGCGCAAATATTATAAACATGAATACAAATTTTAAGGAAATGTTTATCACTCACCCCACATTTGTTGGCCAAAAAATGAGATGATCGCTCCCAGTTTGATTCAGCATATGATTAACTAACCCATCCATGGTTTGTACCCTATCACCCAATATGCAAGACATCTGGGGGGAGACGAAGGAATACATTCCACTTGCTCGGATATCTCTGGAGAGATATACCTCACCCAAATATCTTTAACCAACATATATACGCTAATTAATATTTAAAAAGAAAATTAAACTATACAGAAAGTGAATATTGAGAATTAGTAAACACATACCTGAGGTAAAGGGCTATGGTGGTTGCACTCAACCACTCGTCATTCAAGACTTCAAGCACATTTCCTCAATCGATTTAATTCTTGGAAAGTATTCGATGAAAGTGAGCAAGCATGGGAACCGTGGACGATCTCGAAAGCATTAGACGATACCATCCGGTCATGGGATAACCAAGTCTCCATTCATGGGATAACCAAGTCTCGAGCGCTTGATGGAGTCCTCGTTCTCCCCCTCCGATCGATCTCTCGACACCCCCTCGATTTCTTTTTAGCCTTTTGGGTGATTTCTTCCGAGGCATTTGTGGTGTCGGGCAGATTCTACAATTAATTTGTAATATTATTTAGAAACACAAATAAGATAATGAACTTTAATAACATATATTTTACCCTCATGGTGCTGGAGACCAAGTTGCTCGGCCATTCGATGAAGTGCCCGACCCATTTCCGACCGTGGCGGCTTCATCGATTGGTTTTGCACCTTCTTGAATCCTCTTGTCCGATTCGGGTACATCGAGTGTGACCCTCACGAAACCAGGAGTGATGGGATGACCATGAATCATTCCATGGGAGTCAGTAACGTTCTGTGGCTACCAACCGATCGGGATCCTCCAAATAAAAAGGTAGCAAAAGGTCGCTTGGCTGTTCGAATAACATATTTAGTTAGAAAATTTTAATACACTAGTCTTTAATTAAAACAAATGTGAGACATGCATATCTAATACCTGAGAGACGTTTTGAAGTGCCTCAATAAAGTCGTCCCTAGGGTTAGCTGAAAATATAGCATTAGCGACACTATGTTCACAGCTTGCTCCACTCGAATAGATTCCTTGGCTCGTTCTTCTCTCGGACCTCAAACGTTCCACATCTTTAGACAACTTGGCAACCTGTTCCTTTAGTATACCCACCATATTCTCTCGGACCTCAACCTGTTCCACATCTCTGAAATAAGTCGAAACGGGTAACAATAGGCTCACTCTCTCCAGTTTTTCTTCTTTCTTCTTTCTATGATAGTGATGAACGTGTCCCTTTATTAGATATATTAAAAGTGAATATATAAAAAAAATTAAAAGTTAGGATTTTGATCTCACCATATTTTCTCTTATTCGTGCATAACCTTTGTTCGAGCCACGATATCGTGCCTCCATCGACTTGGCTTGATCGCGATTTTTATTACTTCGATTCTACAGTATAATAGAAATATGATAAACACTGAAAAACTATATGCATTAGAAATTGAGGAAATGACATTGATCAATTTTACCTGGAAATCATCCTCCATAGCTCTGCTCACAAACTCCTCCCAGTATGGAGCCACCATACGGTTATTCTGATACGCCGGAGGCGGACTAGTCGAGTAAAGACCAGTTTCCGGATCTCGTGTGTTACTTCTCAACCAAGTCCGAAAATTCTTGGCCATTACTCCAGCTTGCTACAATATTTGCTTCTTCTTTGTGTGGTCAAGACCTCTGAATGTAGTCTATACGCATATAACATAACAATTTAGTAAATTTAAGGGTCATACTACAACTTTCAATAAATATATAATTAACATACCGTAAGTTCGTCCCATATTTTTTCCTTCAAAGGAGTCAGTTTGGGGCTACGCCAGTCCTTGGCTGGCAGCACGATAGGGATCACGCTCCTGACTGCAACTCCAATGTAGAAGGACAACGACTCACTCTCTTTTCCTATTGCCTGTCCAAACTCATTGAACGATAACTGCAATAACATAGGATTTAATTATGTTCAAATATCAATCAATATATTTATCGATTTCAAACTGTTCAATTGTAATAAAATTACCTGAAGTGTTTTTCCCTTGCTACGAGCTCTCTTAATAGATGACATGGTGACTATACCCCGAGTGCGCTTCTCCCCGGAGCTGCTAGTGGTGGTGGGGAGCATCGGTGTCACACACTCTCTCAAGTCATCAGGATGTTGTCGATCATATGCACCATGATCATATGCGCCATGATCTCCATCAGAATATCCATCATCATCTCCATCATCTCCGGGATATGGCAAACGAGACATGATCCTGTAAAGCAGAAGAAACAACATTTAATAAATAAAAAACAAACAATATTCAAAACTATGCTTAAATCCTCACACAAGCATATTATCAAACACCTTGAGTGCATCAATTGTTCATATATAAATTAGCATAAAAAATCAAGTCAAGCCACACAATATATATTCATCTCTAACAAGTTGTTCATCTCTAACACTAACAACATTAATCCTAATAAATTAACACTAATTTATGTTTAAATCCTCACACAAGCATATTATCAAACACCTTGAGTGCATCAAACACCAATATATATACAACAATATACATACACCAATACATACAACATGATATATATACACCAATATACATGATATACATATATACACCAATATACATACACCATACATACAATTAAACAAAGCCACTAACAACAATTAAACAAAGCCACACAATATATATATATATATAAACAATTAACAATATATAAATCAAGCATCAATTGTTCATCTAACAACAATTAATCCTAACAAATTAGCTAATTAATCAAACCAAATACAATTATATAAACATTTAATCCTAATATATATATATACATACTAACATATATATAATATACACAATATTAATTCAATATATATATATATATACTAACGTATATATACATACATATATATATATAGAAAAGAAAAATTACCTATGGAAGGAGAAAGCTAGGCGGCGGCGGCGGCGGTAGGGGAGCTTGGCAACAAGGCGACGGCGGCGGTGATAGGGGAGGACGCGCGGCGGATGATTCGATTTGGGGGAGAGGGAGGAGGAGGCTAGGGCTTCTGGTTCGCGATTTGGAGCTAATGGGAAGGCGACGATGGTGGTGGAAGGGGAGAACGCGCGGCGGAGTTCGATTTAGGGTAGAGGAAGGAGGCCGGACTTCGATATATATATCAGCTGCATGTTTAATTCACGATTTGGGGAAAAATTCCTTTGGTTCGCGATTTGGGTGTATATATATTAATTATCCGACCTCTTGGACAGCGGTTCCGAACCGCTGTCCAAACTATGCCCTTGGACATCGGTTCAAAATCGCTGTCTAAAATATTTGCACAGCGGTTCTAAACCGCTTTCTAAGTGTTGTACTTGGACAGCGGTTTTGAACCGCTGTCTATTTTTTTATTATTTTTTTTAATTAAAACCGCTCTCCAAGCTGTAGCTTGGAGAGCTGTTTGAAAAAAGGGCTGTCCAAGTGCAGCTGTCCAAGCTTAAATGTGTAGTAGTGGACGTATCTGAAATTGTGTTGACTTTTTAATATTTTTCATAATTTATTTAGATTTATTTTATATTTTTTAGTTCAGTTTTTTTTTTCCATTTTTAGATGATTTTTTTTTCAGATTATTAATTGGTGTTTTTAATTTTTTTTATTGATAATTTTGTAGCCATGTTTGGCTAATCTCTTTCATAGCTCGAAGAGGCGCAAACATTTACAAAGATTTGATTTTCGATTAATTAATAATGGATTTCTTAACCATCACTCTTGATTTCTTCATTATGTTATGTATGTTTGATTAATGAGTTTATTTGGTTTAACCACCCTTATTTATTCATTAATTATTTCTAGCTAGATTGCACTTTATAATCCGTAATTGTTATAATTGTGTAATCCGAGTAGCAAATACGGCAGAACACCCTTGGTATAACAAAGTCTAGATCTTATGAAATGATCGTCTAGTATTCATAGTCTAGTTTGTCCTATTATTTTGTTCCATTAAATCATTGTCCAGATATGGATGCCTAATCTACCATCTGAAAGTGTTATGAATTGAATCTCAAATACATGTTTTAGGGTTATTCATTAGAATAGATTAATCAGGGATCATACTTCTAATTAATTAAATTTTAAGAAATAATTTGGACTAATTTGGTCGTACCACTAGTTTAATGGCAAGATTCAAAGAAAGAATCATTCAAGTGAATGCAAATCCGAGAATTAAAACTACAATTTTTTTTTTTAATAGAGTTAGAAACAACAATCCAACCCCCTCCTTTATTTGCTTGTATCAACACAAACCATCCAATTAAAATTACTACACTTTGTGGGATCGACAATTAAAATGACTATGTCTGATCGATATATGTATAGAAGAACCACTAGTTTAATGGCAAGATTCAAAGAAAGAATCATTCAAGTTGAAGCAAATTCGAGAACTAAAACTACAATTTTATTATTTTATATATTTTTTTAATAGAGTTATAAATAACAATCCGACCCCCCAACCCCCTCCTTTATTTGCTTGTATTAACACAAAGCATCCAATTAAAATTACTACACTTTGTGGGATCGACAATTAAAATGACTATGTCTAATCGATATATGTATAGAAGAAGAGTTAGGAGGCCTCATCTTGCCCAGTGCCACATATTTCTTATCTTGCCCAGTGACACACATCCCTCATCCACAAATGGTCCCCTTTATTATCTACATATTATGTATAAACTGAAATATCATCGATGGTAATTAATAATCTAAAATAAAATGATATAATTACTTTAACGGGTTCGTTTTTGCTATGGGAATAAATCCAAAAGCGAACATAGTTTAGAATAAGAAAAATGAAGGGAATTATATATTAATACTGCGGAATAGATTGGAGTAAGTATGTATGTATAAATAAAAATGTTAATTTGCCCATTGCCACATATTCCTTATCTTGTCGAATGCCACATATCCCTCATCCACAAATGGTCTCCCTTCACCCTTTTATTTTCTACATATTTTGCTTTGTGTATATTGGAAAAAAAATATTTCTTGTCCCACAAGAATGTTGGTTTCATGATTTTAGTCCTTTCTCCACCATATTTAGTCCCTGAGTTATTTGAAATATTTTAATGGGATCAAATTTGCAAAAAACTTAACAGATGGGACTGTTTTTACCACAGAAAAAAAAAGGACAAAAAAAGAAACACAAGACCGAATCTTTTGATCAAAAATTCTCATTGAATCAAAAATATATTTTTATCCCGTGTATATTAATCACATAAACTTATCTATTAACATGTACAAGTTTCTAATTATATATATATATATAATACTTTACTGACAATTGGAATATTATTTGAATAATACTTTATTGACAGTTGGAATATCATTTGAATAATACTTTATTGACAGTTGGAATATTATTTGAATAATACTTTGAAGAATATTATTGGCCCATCCCATAGTAATTAAATAATTAGATCGAGAAAATTATACATATACTAGAGCGTTCGAAAATGATCAAGAAGTCGACGCGTTGATGAAGAAGTTGAGGGAAGCTTATGTACAATTAATATCTAGAATTGGATTTTTATATGGACTGTATCATTCAGTTACTTTAATTATTTTTTGCAAGTAACTATTTAGTTATGGTTAAATTATTTTTTGAAAGTAACCATGTTACTTAAGATATATTGTTGGTAAATTTAATTTTATTTATGTTTAAATTAACGATAACATATTTGTCAACAAATTAACTGCAAAAAATATTTAAAAGTTTATTCCGGCCGGTCATCTTTTTGGTGATGCATGGTAAGTAAAAATATTCTTCTCCAACATCTCAAAATGACCACCTTGAATTAGTACCATTTTTGAGACTAACTGATTGGCTGTGACGACGGGAAAAGATATTTGAAGAGAAGAAAGACACATTATTAATTAGTCTTTTTATTGACTAGATAACAGCAAGTAGAAGGATATACAATCTAGGATCGACAGCCTTCTACAACATAGAAACAGAAAATTAATAACTCAGATACATACAAACAGCTAGCACGAGACTATGAGACTAGTCTAGCATATTTTTGTCACATACATGACAATTATTGAAAGCCAGAAAAGCAACACTTATTATTAGATGTATACCCAAAGTACGTGGATATGCATGCATGCATGCTTGTTTAGGCAGTAATAGAACCCTTGGTGCAAAAACCAGAACATGCATTGGTACATTTTTCAACTGCTCCATTCACAACTTCACTTGCATCTAGTCACCCAAAAGAAACACAGGACCGAATATGTTGATCAAAAATTCTCATTGAATCAAAAATATATTTTTTTCCAGTGTATATTAATCACATAAACCTATCTATTAACGTGTACAAGTTTCTAATTATATATATATATATATATATATATATATATATATATACTTTACTGACAATTGGAATATTATTTGAATAATACTTTATTGACAGTTGGAATATCATTTGAATAATACTTTATTGACAGTTGGAATATTATTTGAATAATACTTTGAAGAATATTATTGGCCCATCCCAAAAAAAAAAAAAAATGCGTAATTAGAATAATCGAATCGCTTGTCTATGACAAAAGATAAAAGAAGCTATATAGCAAATAAAAATAATAATAATGATCGAGCTTTACCAGAATTTTGGAGAGTGGTTATGGCACTGCACACAGAGGACACACACCCCAACTTGCAGTATTCATTGACTGCATTGAGTCAAATTACATGCAATTTGCATCAAAATGAAATCTTTGCAGCAAGTAAACTAAATAATTAGAACAAATGAGTTTATTTATTTTACCAGTGTTTTCGAGAATATCATGATTCCAATTAGGGGGACATGTCCCACTAAGGATTCTGCATCCAGAGATTGATGCACAATTATCCCGGGAGAGTCCCGTTAAGCTGCAGTTGGAAGATTAAAAAGACATTATTAATTAGTCTTTTTATTGCCCATTCAAGCTTCACTTGACACCATAAACTTCACCAGCTGTCATCCTTATCTCAAGCTCCGGACCACAAGCTTCACCAGCTGTCATCCTTATCTCATCCCACTAAGGATTCTGCATCCAGAGATTGATGCACAATTATCCCGGGAGAGTCCCGTTAAGCTGCAGGTATTATAGACATTTCTGGCAGAGAAGCTTGGGCAACAACTCTTTGCCTCAACTTGAATTTGTCCCAAAACAAGGCTCACCAAAAGAGCACTCATAATAACAATTTTACCTTCCATCGATCGATCTTCTCGGATATATCTTCTTAATTTGTATTGATGAAATGCTGATGAAACTAGACTTGCAGATACCCAACTTAAATAGTAGTTGTTCTGCCATTCAAGCTTCACTTGACACCATAAACTTCACCAGCTGTCATCCTTATCTCTTGCCGACACATATGGGACACCACGTATCCCTCATGAATGGATGCACAATTAATATTAGTGTTATTTATTTCTTATCCACAAATGTTCCCCTTCAACTTTATATTTAGATTCTTCACTACCTATATTGAAACCTTGCTGCCATTCAATTATTAACATGATTTTTCTAAGAGTTAGTCACATGTGCATCGGTTGTAATTGTGCAACCGGGACACACGTAACATATAAATTAATATAACCGAAACGTTAATCTTAAATTTGGGTGAAAATATGAAATGAAACGTACAAGTTAATACGTGCAGAATAATGTAAATGAAATGTACAAATTAATATAAGTAAAATGTGGCGAGTGCACAAACCTAAAAAACCAAAATCTCATAATTTTAAACAGGTCCCAAATCTACTGCTGCGAAGAATTTTCTGAACTTTTTGCCATATCTTTGTTTGTAGAAGGGCAAAGCTATAATCAAGATATAGCCCCCACGTCATGTCAAGGAGGTTCATATGAAAGCCATTTTTTGACGTATTGGAGAATGGAAAGTTCTAAAGGTCGACCAATGCCAACAAGTATTTGAGCATTTGAAGGAGTATCGGCCGATCGAGAGAGTAGTTTCCAAGTACCGAAAAAAAGCTCAACTTATACTTGGCAGCCTCTGAATCTCATCGGTCTTTGTTAGTTCAAATAGAAAACAAGGAGCAATAGTCGGAATATTATGTTAGACAGTCTTTAAGAGACCCGAGCTCAGTGCACCCCATTGAGAAGTCGGCTTACGCCCTAGTTATTAGCGTCAAAAAACTTAGGCCATATTTCTTCTATCATCAAGTAGAAGTACTTAAATCCTTCCCACCGATAAACTTCTTCAAAGACTAGATTCCGTGGGATGATTGCTTAAATGGTCCATTGAGCTAGGACAGATTCGACATCTTGTGCGCCTCCCGAATAACAATCAAAGAGAAGGCACTCGCCAACTTTATAGTCGAGTTAACCTTCAATCGGGGACGGTAAGGTTGCCAATTTACCATGTAAGATGCACGTGGTAGGGGCGAAATCATCCTTTTCAGTCATAAAAATCGGTATTCATCTCATTAATCCGTTTAGGCGTCCAAGTCACGAACAACAAGGCGAATACAAAGTTCTCATCGTGGTACTCCGCATGGCAACATCAATAAGAGTCTTCCAACTCCAAGTTCTTAGTGGCTCACAGCTAATTGTAAGACAAATCCACGGGAGTATGACGAAATGACGAGAAGATGCGAGATACCAAGCTCTCGTGGCAAAATAATACTACAGGTTTATGCAGTCCACATGGACAAGGTCCCTAGGACGAAAAAAATACCAAAATTCGACACTCTCGCCGCTTTGGCTACTTGAGAGGGGTTTGTCGAGTTTGACATGAGTATAACCCGAATGATGCCCCGTCGAATGACGAGAATGAGATGTACTAAGTGGATAGTGGCGAGTCGACAAGCTAGATATAACCGGTAAAAAATAATTCCTCTAGAAAGGGGTTCACCAAGATAGGATCTAGGCAAGCCGACTTCGAATCGAGGTCGACCAAGTACACTTTAATTAATGATATTTTATATAAGAAAGGGTTCTCGCTCCCATTATTAAATGTTTGGGTAAGACCGAAGTTGAGTCCGGCCCTCTCGTGAGATCCACGAGAGGATTTGTGGAAATCACATGGGCAACCACGCCCTAGCCTTTAAAGATCTTGAGGCGTGGGTATTTCTAGCCAAGTTTGAAAAAAGACACGATTGCATATGCCCGAACCTCACGCTCATTGTCGTGGGTTTGTAACGATCATACACAGCGCTCCTAACCACCTCTCATCGGTCTTTAGTCCATGGCTTTTTAATGAAATGGGGAATAGGCTTGATCGACCATTCCTACCGGATAAGAGGGTGTGAAATTTCTGAGGGTCGCAATAGACTACTTCATGAAATGGGTTGAGGCCGAACCCCGGACAAGATCACATGCAATTAGATGAGCGAAGTTCGTTTCGGAAGAATATCATCTACCAATTTGGAATCCCACACACGATTATTACCGATAATGGTAAAATGGTTCGACAATGTATATTTTCACAATTAGTGCGCGCGATACGGTATAAGAAAATACTTTTCAACACCCTATCACCCCCAGTCCAACGGTTAGATGGAAGTTATAAATAAGATAATAAAGTACGCTTAAGGCCTAATTAGATAGCCCGAAGATAATTGGGCGGATAAAGCCGCCAACGGTACAATCGTCGTAATGAACGACATATCGATTGGCGATCAAGGAAACACCCTTCGCCATGGCCTATGGAATGGAAGCAGTCTTACTTGTCGAGCTCAGTGAGCCAAGCTACCGAGTAGCCACCTACAACAATGAAACTAATGGTCAGGCGCAAGCGGCAGAGCTCAACCTTCTGGAAGCAAGGAGGATAGAGGCCGACCTTAGGAACACAACTTATAAGCAATGGTCAGAGAAGCATTAAACCTCGAAGTCAAGCTCCGTGACTTCAAAGGGGGCGGCCTCGTCCTGAGTAGAATATTTGCCCCAAACACAAGAGTGTTTGGTGCCATCTGGGTAGGACCCTTTCGGGTCACAAGGAAATTACCGAATGGAGCTTACGAGCTTAAAGAGATAGATGGAAATGCGTTCAAGTACCCATGGAACGAAAGCAATTTGAGGAAATACTACCCATAGATTAAAAAAAACATGGGTAGTAATGGTGTACGCATAAAGACAAGCCGCGAGCTCGGGCTGCCACAAAACGACAAGGATTTTGCTTTGTAGGCATACACAGTCAGGTCAAATCATAGATACAACATTCGAGAGAAAAATCGGTGGTTCCCAAAATATCTGCCACTAATCAAGTCCGGTAAAATCTATAACAACCGAGATCGTCTCCCGATTCGACACACATTAACTAGCGACCAGCCTAGCCTACACACTCCGAGCAATCATGTCAAACAACTTGAGCAATCAACACGTCCCATAACACCTATAAATAGGAGAGGATTGGAGGAGAGAAAGAAATTTCCCAGAGATGCAGTTTTAGTGAGAGAAAGTGTGTGGGAGAAAGGCAAATCCCTAGTTCTCTGTCACGCAAGGATGGGTCCTGATGCGACCTCAGTCTACCACCCCACGAGGCCGCCAAATATTAAAAGCGGCCACATAAATAAGATCGATGACCACTATGGAGAAATGGTTGGAACTCTCCTCGCTAAGATCGACGACCAATCCGGTCGTGCAGGAGCTGACCCTATCGATCGTCTTAAACAAAAGACCGGCGTGATGAAGAGGAAAGAGGTTGGGAAAACCTGACTGTGGAAAGGAGGAAGAGAGCATACGGGCTTCCCATTCTACCCCACACTTTGGGAGCATCCAACCTACCTCAAAACCTATTGGTGTATGCGAATGTAAATGTTATTTTGACCTTTGGGTCCATGTATGGGAATGATGTTTTGACCTTTGGGTCAATATATGAGAATTTTATGCGGCCTCCGGGTGCAGGTCTCACGATCCCCTGGGTAAGATGGTCGTTATGGCCTGTGGGTGCGGGTCTCACGATCCCCCAGGTAAGATGGTCGAAATGAATGATGTATGGGCAAGGACTGTATGGCGCCCAAAGAATATGATATGTTATGAAAGATCTAGCCGACGGGCTAGCACAAAGAAAGGAAAGAAAATATTTTTATGAAAATGATATGTTTGTGTACTGCCAATCTATATAACAGCATACAGGTCATCCTCACCAAGAATTCAAATTCTCACCCCCTACCTTTAATATTTTCAGGTTATGAAGACGGAGAGCCCGTGTAGTCGGAGGTGTGATATGGTGTTTCCGATGATACCCTGCGCTTTTGTCTATCTTAAGCTTATTTAACATCACGGTTCCTCTTATGAACTTAATTCGTATGTCGAGATGACAAACACTTCTATAGTCTCTCGATGAATGTTATGTGTATGACTTATACTTAATTTTTTTTATTGCCAATCTTTTTAAATGATCCATTTATGATGGGCTTTCCGAAAAAAAGGCCTTCGCGTTTCCCTCTATACAACAACTTATTTATTAATTTGTATAGGGTATATTAGTTATTTTATATAAATAAACATTAGTATAGAACAAAGTTTTTAAGTTGTGTGAAAAATTAAAATGATAGTTAAATTGAAATAAAGAGAGCATATACTACACGTACTATTTTAATTTAAAATAGTTGAATACCACTTGTGCGCACCACGATGTACAAGTGATACTATTAAAAATAAATAATTTATGTTGTTCGGTAAAACTAACTAATACTGATCAATGAATAATATTCGGTGAAATCAAGTAATATTGTTCACTGAAAATAATTAATATTATTCAAAGGTACTACTAGAACTATATTACGTTCCTTAATTCGCTACTTCTAGAAAAATGTGTTCTCTAAATTACCAGCCCAAAAAATTACTATCCTTATTTTGCCACCCCAATAAGTCATGGTCCTTAAAAAATAAAATTCCCCAATATCTGCATAGGAGGATTGCTTTTGGACTCTATTTTTTCTGGTTTACCACAAGTCACAACATCCAAGAATGGGGCTCTAAATAATTAAAAAAAAATTAACGGAGGAAACAACAAAAGTGATGTGAACGTGACCACAATTATTGGACTGATTTCTTTATAGAATAAAAGATGCTCTCATTCAGTGATTCATGAGGCTTTACTGTACCCGCATATATGTTATTAAAATATCTCACAAAATCACATGATAACTATTTATATATAGTGATGTATCCCTTAGTTTGAAAATATTTTAATTGGAAAAAGAACGAAAATTCTTCAAAGTATTATTAAATAATATTCCAACTGTCAATAAAGTATTATATATATAATTACAAACTTGTACACGTTAATTGATAGGTTTATGTGATTAATATACACCAGAAGATTCATTGAGAATATTTGGTCAACAGATTTGGTCCCATATTTCTTTTTGGTTCTTTATTTTTGGTGGTAAAAACAGTCCCGTCTATTAATTTTTTGCAAATTAATTTGATCCCATTAAAATATTTCAAATAACCATGAGACTAAATATGGTGGAGAAAGGACTAAAATTATGAAGCAACATTCTTTGGGGACAATAAATAAAAAATTTCCAATATACACGAAACAAAATATGTAGAAAATAAAAGGGTGAAGGGGGACCATTTGTGGATGAGGGATATGTGGCAATCGACAAGATAAGGAGAGTATCTGACCTTTGGGCAAGATGAGGCCTCCTAACTCTTCTACTATATATATCCATCAAATTAACATTATTATTTATACATACTTACTTACTCCAGTCTGCTCCTCAATATTAATTAATAATTCCTTTTTTTTTATTCGAACTATGTTAAGCTTTTGGATTTATTCCCATAGCGAAAACGAACCCGCTAGAGTAATTATATCACTTCATTTTTTATTATTATATAATTACCGTCGATGATATTTAAGTTTATACAAAATGTGTAGAAAATAAAGGGGATTCGACCATTTGTGGAGGAGGGATGTGTGTAACTGAGAAAGATAAGGAATATGTGGCACTAGGCAAGATGAGGCCTCCTAACTCTTCTTCTATACATATATCAATCAGACATAGTCATTTTAATTGTCGAACCCACAAAGTGTAGTAATCTTAATTAGACGGTTTAGGTTAATACAAGCAAATAAAGAAGCGGGTTGGGGGGTTGAATTGTTGTTTCTAACTCTATTAAAAAATATATAAAATAATAAAATTGTAGTTTTAGTTCTTAGATTTGCATCCACTTGAATGATTCTTTCTTCGAATCTTACCATTAAACTAGTGGTACGACCAAATTAGTTCAAATTATTTCTTAACTATAATTAATTAGAAGTATGATCCCTAATTAATCTATTCTAATGAATAATCCCAAAACATGTATTTGAGATTCAATTCATAAAACTTTCAGTTGGTAGATTAGGCATCCATATATGGGCAATGATTTAATGGAACAAAATAATAGGGCAAACTGGACTATGAATACTAGACGATCGTTTCATACGATCTAGACTTTGTTATTACGAGGGTATTCTGCCCTATTTGCTACTCTGGTTACACAATTATAACAATTACGGATTATAAAGTGCAGTCTAGCTAGAAATAACTAATGAATAAATAAGGGTGGTCAAACCAAATAAACTCATTAATCAAAATGCAGAACATAAATCAAATAATGAAGAAATCAATAGTGAGGGTTAAGAAATCCATTATTAATTAATCAAAAATCAAATCTTTACAAATGTTTGCGCCTCTTCGAGCTAGGAAAGAGATACAAAATTATCAATAAAATAACTGAAAAAAAAAATCAACTAAAAATAAAAAAATAAACTGAATTAAAAAAAATCAATTAAACCTAAATAAACTATGAAAAATATTAAAATGTCAAATAAAATTTAAAAACGAATAAAATTTAAAAAAAGAGAGAATAAACTAAGGCTTAATTGCGAATAAAATCATCACCTTTTCAAAAATTGCAATCTAATCTAAACTTTTGAATTTTGACAAGCAAATCATCACTTCTACTCTTTTTTGGAAATTTAACTTCGGGCAGTTTGTCCCCTTGCCCGAAAGTTGATGTGTACAAAAAATGCACCATCATCAGCCCAGTAAGCATCCACATCAATAAATACTTATTAACATAATAAATAATAGTTTAAAAATAAATTAAGTATTATAAATACTATAAATAAATTTAAATATAATAAGATATTAAAATCAACATAAAAAATCAGACTCTAATTTCTTCTAATAAAATTAAAATTAGAAACCAACACAAACAAATAATATTCAAAATCACAATTTTAATTAAAATTGTCATTATTAAAAATTAACACAAAAAATATTTCTTAGAGAATATTATTTGCCCTCGAATAACACAATATCAAAAAAAAAAATTAAACTCAGGAAACTAAACCTAATGAAAATTGGCCCCCAATCCATGCTTCTGGCCACCCTCCCGACCCCACTCCCGTTCCAGCTACACCTCCACCTTTCATTCATATTCCCTCCCATCAACACTTTAATCAAATTTGAAATGTGAATAGAGTCACCGCACACGCCACTCCACACTCGGCTCTCAAAATGGGTGCTCGCTTTTTGTAATGGACCGTGTTATCTTGATTTTTTTTTAATTGCAGAATAGTTTGATTTAGTGTAATTGGAGCAACAAATATTCTGGTGTAATTAAATGTTTAAATTTTTTGTGTAATTAGATTTTGGAGAATTTGAGATTTTTTGAAGAATTAAAATTACATTGTGAAGATGCGGTAGCGAAAGGAACGTTGGGGGGCAACAATGGGATGGTGGGGGTGGGGCAACAACGAAGGCAATATGAGGTTGAAAATGAAGGGATTTTGATGTAATTGAATATTGAATTTTTTTTTGCAGAACAATTTTTTTTTCTCGAGGATGAAGATGTGACGAGAATGAACGTTTGATTTTAAATTTTTTATTTTGCATTTTAATTATTTTATTTGTAAATTTTTTATTTTATTTTATTCTTTTAATTTTTATTTTATTTTTAAAAGTGTTATTCTAAATTTTTTATTATTATATTTTTAATTTTTTGAAATTTTTTAACTTCTAATACTTTAAAAAATATAACTTATACTTTTAAATTTATTAACAGTATATATAATAGTAATTTATTTTTAAATTTTTATTTATTATGTTAATAAATATTTATTGACATGGATGCTTACTAGACTGATGATGGAGAATTTTTTGTACACATTAACTTTCGGGCAAGGAGGCAAACTGCCCGAAGTTGAAATTGCAAAAGAAAGTAAAAGTGATGATTTGTTTGCCAAAATTCAAAAGTTTATATATATTAGATTGCAATTTATGAAAAAGTGGTGATTTTATTCACAATTAAGCCATAAACTAAATAAAACTTCAGAAATATTTTTAAGAAAATCATGCTAAAACTTAAAATAAAAAAATCTCCTAGGGGAGAGTGGGAGTATTGAAACAAGCAGGGGATCTCCTACACGGGAGGTGTATGACAAAATGTATTAGTGAACTATAAAACATGTTTCTACAAACAAAGATAAAAGAGTTCCGTTAAGTTATTGCAGCGTAGATTTGAGACCTTGTTTAAAATTCTGAGATTTGGGATTTTAGGTTTGTAAACTCGCCACATTTTACATATATTAATTTATACATTTCAGTTACATTAGTCTGCAAGTATTAACCTGTACGTTTCATTTCATATTTTCACCCAAATTTAAAATTAACGTTTCGGTTATATTAATTGAATGACAGCAAGGTTTGACCAACTCTTAGAGAAATCACGTTAATAATTGAATGGCAGCAAGGTTTTAATACAGATAGTGAAGAGTCTTAATATGAAGTTGAAGGGGACCATTTATGGATAAAAAATAAATAGCACTAATATTAATTGTGCATCCATTCATGAGGGATATGTGTCGGGAAGAGACATAACCTTCACCAGCTCCGGACATTGGTTACCACAAGCTTCGCCTATCACCTTATCTAAAGCTTACATGGTTTACACGTTTCCAAAAAGAAATCATCACATGTTTAAAGAATGTGAATGGAAGTAGATAGAAAACTATGATGACCACACACATGTACAGTGTATACTATTACTTAATATTAGTGTTATTTATTTCTTATCCACAAATGTTCCCCTTCAACTTTATATTTAGATTCTTCACTACCTATATTGAAACCTTGCTGCAATTCAATTGTTGACATGATTTTTCTAAGAGTTAGTGCAACTGGACACATAGAACATATAAATTAATATAATTGAAACTTAATTTTAAATTTGGGTGAAAATATGAAATGAAACGTACTGGTTAATACGTGCAGACTAATATAACTGAAATGTACAAATTATATAAGTAAAATGTGGAGAGTGTACAAACCTAAAATCCCAAATCGATCTCTTAATTTTAAACAATGTCCCAAATCTACGCTGCAATAACTTTACGCAACTCTTTGCCATATCTTTGTTTGTAGAAACATGTTTTATAGTTCACTGACACATTTTGCCATACACCTCCCGTGTAGGAGATCACCTGCTTGTTCCAATACTCCCAGTCTCCCTTCCCACGCTCCCATAGGAAAAAATTTTTATTTTAAGTTTTAGCAAGATTTTCATAAAAATATTTCTCAAGTTTTATTTCGTTTATTCTTTTTTTAAATTTTAGTTGACTTTTTAATATTTTTCATAATTTATTTAGATTTAATTTATATTTTTTAGTTCTTTTTTTTTTTTTTCATTTTTAGATGATTTTTTTTTAGATTATTAATTGGTGTTTTCAATTTTTTTTATTGATAATTTTGTAGCCATGTTTGGCTAATCTCTTTCCTACCTCGAAGAGGCACAACATTTGTAAAGATTTGGTTTTCGATTAATTAATAATGGATTTCTTAACCATCACTCTTGATTTCTTCATTATTTGATTTATGTTATGCATGTTTGATTAATGAGTTTATTTGGTTTGACCACCCTTATTTATTCATTAATTATTTCTAGCTAGATTGCACTTTATAATCCGTAATTGTTATAATTGTGTAATCAGAGTAGCAAATACGGCATAACACCCTTGATAACACAAAGTCTAGATCGTATGAAACGATCATCAAGTATTCATAGTCTAGTTTGTCCTATTATTTTGTTTCATTAAACCAACTGAGAGTTTTATGAATTGAATCTCGAATACATGTTTTAGAGTTATTCATTAGAATAGATTAATTAGGGATCATACTTCTAACTAATTAAATTTAAGAAATAAATTGGACTAATTTGGTCGTACCACTAGTTTAATGGCAAGATTCAAAGAAAGAATCATTCAAGTGGAAGCAAATCCGAGAACTAAAACTACAATTTTATTATTTTATATTTTTTTTAATAGAGTTAGAAACAACAATCCAACCCCCCAACCCCCTCTTTTATTTGCTTGTATTAACACAAACCGTCCAATTAAAATTACTACACTTTGCGGGATCGACAATTAAAATGACTATGTCTGATCGATATATGTATAGAAGAACCACTAGTTTAATGGCAAGATTCAAAGAAAGAATCATTCAAGTGGAAGCAAATCCGAGAACTAAAACTACAATTTTATTATTTTATATTTTTTTTTAATAGAGTTAGAAACAACAATCCGACCTCCCAACCCCCTCCTTTATTTGCTTGTATTAACACAAACCGTCCAATTAAAATTACTACACTTTTTGGGATCGACAATTAAAATGACTATGTCTGATCGATATATGTATAGAAGAAGAGTTAGGAGGCCTCATCTTGCCCAGTGCCACATATTTCTTATCTTGCCCAGTGACACACCCCTCATCCACAAATGGTCCCCTTTATTTTCTACATATTTTGTATAAACTTAAATACCATCGATGGTAATTAATAATGTACAATAAAATGATATAATTACTTTAGTGGGTTCGTTTTCGCTATGGGAATAAATCCAAAAGCAAACATAGTTTAGAATAAGAAAAATGAAGGGAAATATATATTAATACTGCGGAATAGATTGGAGTAAGTATGTATGTATTAATAAAAATTTTAATTTGATGGATATATATAGTAGAAAAGTTAGGAGGCCTCTTCTTGCCCATTGCCACATATTCCTTATCTTGTCGAATGCCACTATGCCTCATCCACAAATGGTCCCCCTTCACCCTTTTTTTTTTCTACATATCTTGCTTTGTGTATATTGGAAAAAAAATTATTTCTTGTCCCACAAGAATGTTGGTTTCATGATTTTAGTCCTTTCAACACCATATTTAGTCCCATAGTTATTTGAAATATTTTAATGGGATCAAATTTGCAAAAAACTTAACAGATGGGACTGTTTTTACCACAGAAAAAAAAAGGACAAAAAAAGAAACACAGGACCGAATATGTTGATCAAAAATTCTCATTGAATCAAAAATATATTTTTTTCCAGTGTATATTAATCACATAAACCTATCTATTAACGTGTACAAGTTTCTAATTATATATATATATATATATATAATACTTTACTGACAATTGGAATATTATTTGAATAATACTTTATTGACAGTTGGAATATCATTTGAATAATACTTTATTGACAGTTGGAATATTATTTGAATAATACTTTGAAGAATATTATTGGCCCATCCCAAAAAAAAAAAATGCGTAATTAGAATAATCGAATCGCTTGTCTATGACAAAAGATAAAAGAAGCTATATAGCAAATAAAAATAATAATAATGATCGAGCTTTACCAGAATTTTGGAGAGTGGTTATGGCACTGCACACAGAGGACACACACCCCAACTTGCAGTATTCATTGACTGCATTGAGTCAAATTACATGCAATTTGCATCAAAATGAAATCTTTGCAGCAAGTAAACTAAATAATTAGAACAAATGAGTTTATTTATTTTACCAGTGTTTTCGAGAATATCATGATTCCGATTAGGGGGACATGTCCCACTAAGGATTCTGCATCCAGAGATTGATGCACAATTATCCCGGGAGAGTCCCGTTAAGCTGCAGGTATTATAGACATTTCTGGCAGAGAAGCTTGGGCAACAACTCTTTGCGTCAACTTGAATTTGTCCCAAAACAAGGCTCACCAAAAGAGCACTCATAATAACAATTTTACCTTCCATCGATCGATCTTCTCGTGTTTGCAGCAACTTAATTTGTATTGTTGAAATGCTGATGAAACTAAACTTGCAGATACCCAACTTAAATAGTAGTTGTTCTGCCATTCAAGCTTCACTTGACACCATAAACTTCACCAGCTGTCATCCTTATCTAAAGCTCCGGACCACAAGCTTCGCCTATCACCTTAACTAAAGCTCACATGGTTTGCACGTTTCCAAAAAGAAATCATCACATGTTTAAATAATGTGAATGAAAGTAGATAGAAAAACTATGATGATAGTATATAGTATATAGTAGCTAGCTAGTATTCTTTCCGGCCTTAATATTACATGGCCACAATGATATAGAAGTAGTTTAGTAATTATAGAGAGAAGCATATTATAATAATATCAAGAATCACACATTTAACATTTTTAATTTAATTAATAATTATAGAGAGAAGCATATTATTAGTGTTATTTATTTCTTATCCACAAATGTTCCCCTTCAACTTTATATTTAGATTCTTCATTACCTATATTGAAATATTGCTGCCATTCAATTGTTGACATGATTTTTCTAAGAGTTAGTCACATGTGCATCAGTTGTAATTGTGCAACTGGACACACAGAACATATATATTAATATAACCGAAATGTTAATCCTAAATTTGGGTGAAAATATGAAATGAAACGTACAAGTTAATACGTGCAGAATAATGTAAATGAAATGTACAAATTAATATAAGTAAAATGTGGCGAGTGCACAAACCTAAAAACCAAAATCTCATAATTTTAAACAGGGTCCCAAATCTACACTGCAGTAACTTTACAGAACTTTTTGTCATATCTTTGTTTGTAGAAGGGCAAAGCTATAATCAAGATATAGCCCCCACGTCATGTCAAGGAGGTTCATATGAAAGCCATTTTTTGTGTTCCTTAAATTGCGTTTCTTAATTCGCTACTTCTAGAAAGATGTGTTCCTTAAATTACCAGCCCAAAAAATTACTAATAAAAAACCACTAACCACTCGCAAGGCGACAATTGGCTTCGTTTTATAAAAATTAAGTACTCCCTTTATTCCTCTATAAGAGGGACATACCTTGATTTATAGCACTTAAATTAAGGAGTATTATAAAATAATAGATGTAGTACAAATGATGTAATTGAGAAAGAAAACATAATTGATGGAGTTGATAATAAAATAATAAAAAGTATTTGCCAAAAATGGAATGGGTATCTTATAGAGAACGGAACAAAATTGTAACATTGTACTCTTAAATATAATTTGATGAATATATATAGAAGAGGAATTAAGAGGTTGTGTAGTTATCTCTTGCCGACACATATAGGACACCACGTATCCCTCATGAATGGATGCACAATTAATATTAGTGCCATTTATTTCTTATCCACAAATGGTCCCCTTCAATCTCATATTTAGATTCTTCACTATCTATATTGAAACCTTGTTGCAATTCAATTGCTAACATGATTTTTCTAAGAGTTAGTCAAGTGTGCATCAGTTGTAATTGTGCAGCTGGACACACAAAACATATAAATTAATATAACCGAAACGTTAATTTTAAATTTGGGTGAAAATATGAAATGAAACGTACAAGTTAATACGTGCAAAATAATGTAACTAAAATGCACAAATTAATATACGTAAAATGTGGCGAGTTCTCAGACCTAAAATCCCAAATCTTATAATTTTAAACAAGGTCCCAAATCTACGTTGCAATAACTTTACAAAACTCTTTGCCATATCTTTGTTTGTAGAGGGGCAAAGCTATAATCAAGATATAGCCCCCACGTCATGTCAAAGGAGGTTCATTTGAAAGCCATTTTTTTACGTATTGGAGAATGGAAAGTTCTAAAGGTCGAACCAATGCCAAAGAAGTATTTGAACATTTGAAGGAGTATCCGGCCTATCGAGAGTAGTTTCCAAGTACCGAAAAAAGCTCAACTTAAACTTGGCCGCATCTGAATATCTCGATCGGTCAAGATGTTAGTTCAAATAGAAAACAAGGAGAAATAGTCGGAATATTATGTCAAAATAAATCTTTAAGAGACGCCTTGAGCTCAGTGTACCTTTATTGAGAAGTCGGGCTTACGCCTAGTTGTTAGCGTGTGAAAACTTAAGCCATATTTCTTCTATCATCAAGTAGAAGTACTTACAACCTTCCCATTGATAAAATTCTTGAGTGACTAGATTCCGTGGGATGATTGCTTAAATGGTCCATTGAGCTAGGACAGGTTCGACATCTTGTGCGATCCCTCCGAATTAAAATCAAAGAGAAGGCACTCGCCAAACTTTATAGTCGAGTTAACCTTCAAGCGGGACCGGTAAGGTTGCCAATTTACCATGTAAGATGCACGTGGTAGGGGCCGGAATCATCCTTTTCAGTCCGCAAAATCAGGTATTCATCTCATTAATCCGATTAGACTTCCAAGCCACGAACAACAAGGGCGAATAGAAAGTGCTCATCGTGGTATTACGCATGGCAACATCAATAAGAGTCTTCCAACTCCAAGTTGTTAGTGGCTCACAGCTAATTGTAAGACAAATCCACGGGGACTATGAGACAAATGGCGAGAAGATGCGAGATACCAAGCTGTCGTGGCCAAATTAATACAACGGTTTAGGCAGGTCCACGTGGACAAGGTCCCTAGGATGGAAAATACCAAGGTCGACACTCTCGCTCGCCTGGCTACTTCAGAGGGGGCTGCCGAGTTTGACAGTGTTAGCATAACCCGAATGATGCCCCCGTCGAATGACGAGAATGAGATGTACTATGTGGATAGTGGCGAGTCGACAAGCAGGATATAACCGGTCAAAAATAATTCCTCTAGAATGGGGTTCTCCCTGAAGATAGGATCTAGGCGAGCCGACTTCGACTGAGGTCGGCCAGGTACACTTTAATTAAATATATTTTATATAAGAAAGGGTTCTCGCTCCCATTATTAAATGTTTGGGTAAGAACGAAGCTGAGTCCGTCCTCGCTGAGATCCACAAGGGGATTTGTGGAAATCACATTGGCGAACACGCCCTAGCCTTTAAGATACTGCGACGTGGGTATTTCTAACCAAGTTTGAAAAAGACACGGTTGCATATGCCCGATCCTACGCTCATAGTCAGCAGTTTGTAACGATCATACACAGCCCTCCTAAGCACCTCATTGGTCTTTAGTCCATGGCTTTTCGTGAAATGGGGAATAGGCCTGATCTGACCATTCCAACCTGGATAAGAGGGTGTGAAATTTACAGTGGTCGCAATAGATTACTTCATGAAATGGGTTAAGGCCGAACCCCTGGCCAAGATCACATGCAATTAGATGAGCGAGTTCGTTTGGAAGAATATCATCTACCAATTCGGAATCCCACACATGATTGTTACCGATAATGGTAAACAGTTCGACAATGTATATTTACACAATTAGTGCGTGCGATGCGGTATAAGAAAATACTTTTCAACACCCTATCACCCATAGTCCAACGGTTACGTGGAAGCTGTAAATAAGATAATAAAGTACGCTTAAGGCCCAATTAGACAGCCTGAAAGAAAATTGGGCAGACAAGCTGCCAACGGTACAATAGTCGTAATGAACGACATATCGATCGGCGATCAAGGAAACACCCTTCGCCATGGCCTATGGAATGGAAGCAGTCTTACTTGTCGAGCTCAGTGAGCCAAGCTACCGAGTAGCCACCTACAACAATGAAACTAATGGTCAGGCGCAAGCGGCAGAGCTCAACCTTCTGGAAGTAAGGAGGATAGAGACCGACCATAGGAACACAACTTATAAGCAATGGTCAGAGAAGAATTAAACCTCGAAGGTCAAGCTCCGTAACTTCAAAGGGGGCGGCCTCGTCCTGAGTAGAATATTTGCCCCAAACACAAGACTGTTTGGTGCCATCTGGGTAGGACCATTTCGGGTCACAAGGAAATTACCGAATGGAGCTTACGAGCTCAAAGAGATGGATGGAAATGCGTTCAAGTACCCATGGAACGCAAGCAATTTGAGGAAATACTACCCATAGATTAAAAACAAAACATGGGTAGTAATGGTGTACGCATAAAGACAAGCCGCGAGCTTAGGCTGCCACAAAACGACAAGGATTTTGCTTTGTAGGCATACACAGTCAGGTCAAATCATAGATACAACATTCGAGAGAAAAATCGGTGGTTCCCAAAATATCTGCCACTAATCAAGTCCGGTAAAATCTATAACAACGACACACATCACCCTGTTACCAGCCTAGCCTACACACTCCGAGAAATCATGTCAAACAACTTGAAAAATCAACACGTCCCATAACACCTATAAATAAGAGTGGATTGGAGGAGAGTAAGAAATTTCCCAGAGATGCAGTTTTAGTGAGAGAAAGTGTGTGGGAGAAAGGCAAATCCCTAGTTCTCTGTCACGCAAGGATGGGTCCTGATGCGACCTCAGTCTACCACCCCACGAGGCCGCCAAATATTAAAAGCGGCCACATAAATAAGATCGATGACCACTATGGAGAAATGGTCAATGGTTGGAACTCTCCTTGCTAAGATCGACGACCAATCCGGTCGTGCAGGATCTAAACCTATCGTAAATGAAGCTGAGTTCGTCCTCGCTGAGATCCACGAGAGGATTTGTGGAAATCACATGGGCGACCATGCCTTAGCCTTTAAGACACTGAGACGTGGGAAAGAGATACAAAATTATCAATAAAAAAACTGAAAACACCAATTAATAATCTGAAAAAAAAAATCAACTAAAAATAAAAAATAAATTGAATTAAAAAAATCAATTAAACCTAAATAAACTATGAAAAATATTAAAAAGTCAAATAAAATTTAAAAACGAATTAAATTAAAAAAAAAATAAGAATAAACTAAGGCTTAATTGCGAATAAAATCATCACCTTTTAAAAAATTGCAATCTAATCTAAACTTTTGAATTTTGACAAACAAATCATCACTTTTACTCTTTTTTGCAAATTTAACCCAAGCGGTTTGTCCCTTGCCCGAAAGTTGATGTGTACAAAAAATGCACCATCATCAGCCCAGTAAGCATCGACATCAATAAATACTTATTAACATAATAAATAATAGTTTAAAAATAAATTAAGTATTATAAATACTATAAATAAATTTAATTATAATAAGATATTAAAATCAACATTAAAAAACCACTGACCAATCGCAAGGCGCCAATTGCTTCGTTTTATAAAAATTAAGTACTTCCTTTGTTCCTCTATAAGAGGGACATACCTTAATTTATAGCACCTAAATTAAGGAGTATTATAGAATAATAGATGTAGTCCAAGTAATGTAATTGAGAAAGACAAAATAATAGATGGAGTTGATTAATAAAATAATAAAAAGTATTTACCAAAAAATGGAATTGGTATATTATAGAACAGACCGAAAATTGTATGCGTAACATGGTACTCTTAAATATAATTTGATGAATATATATAGAAGAGGAATTAAGAGGTTGTGTAGTTTATCTCTTGCTGACACATATGGGACAACACCTATCCCTCATGAATGGATGCACAATTAACATTATTGTCATTTATTTCTTATCCACAAATGGTCCCTTTGCCGACACATTTCCCTCATGAATGGATGCACAATTAATATTAGTCTTTATTATTTCTTATCCATAAATGGTCCCTTCAACTTCATATTTAGATTCTTCACTACCTATATTGAAACCTTTGCTTTGCCATTCAATTGTTAACGTGATTTTTCTAAGAGTTAGTGCAAATTGGATAGAACATATAAATTAATATAATTGAAACTTAATTTTAAATTTGGGTGAAAATATGAAATGAAACGTACTGGTTAATACGTGCAGAACTAATATAACTGAAATGTACAAATTATATAAGTAAAATGTGGAGAGTGTACAAACCTAAAATCCCAAATCGATCTCTTAATTTTAAACAATGTCCCAAATCTCTACTTTGCAATAACTTTTTATAACTTTTGCCATATCTTTGTTTGTAGAAACATGTTTTATAGTTCAACGACACATTTTTTGTAATACACCTCCCGTGTAGGAGATCACCTTTATTCCATTAATACTCCCATCTCCTTCCCACGCTCCCATAGGAAAATTTTTTTTATTTTAAGTTTTAGCATGATTTTCTTAAAAATATTTCTCAAGTTTTATTTAGTTTATTCTTTTTTTATTAATTTAATTCTTTTTTTAAATTTCAGTTGACTTTTTAATATTTTTCATAATTTATTTAGATTTATTTTATATTTTTTAGTTCAGTTTTTTTTTTTCCATTTTTAGATGATTTTTTTTTTTTAGATTATTAATTGGTGTTTTTAATTTTTTTATTGATAATTTTGTAGCCATGTTTGGCTAATCTCTTTCATAGCTCGAAGAGGCGCAAACATTTATAAAGATTTGATTTTCGATTAATTAATAATGGATTTCTTAACCATCACTCTTGATTTCTTCATTATGTTATGCATGTTTGATTAATGAGTTTATTTGGTTTGACCACCCTTATTTATTCATTAATTATTTCTAGCTAGATTGCACTTTATAATCCGTAATTGTTATAATTGTGTAATCAGAGTAGCAAATACGGCAGAACACCCTTGGTATAACAAAGTCTAGATCGTATGAAATGATCGTCTAGTATTCATAGTCTAGTTTGTCCTATTATTTTGTTCCATTAAATCACTGTCCAGATATGGATGCCTAATCTACCATATGAAAGTGTTATGAATTGAATCTCAAATACATGTTTTAGGGTTATTCATTAGAATAGATTAATTAGGGATCATACTTCTAATTAATTAAATTTTAAGAAATAATTTGGACTAATTTGGTCGTACCACTAGTTTAATGGCAAGATTCAAAGAAAGAATCATTCAAGTGGATGCAAATCCGAGAACTAAAACTACAATTTTTTTTTTTTAATAGAGTTAGAAACAACAATCCAACCCCCCAACCCCCTCCTTTATTTGCTTGTATAGAAGAACCACTAGTTTAATGGCAAGATTCAAAGAAAGAATCATTCAAGTTGAAGCAAATCCGAGAACTAAAACTACAATTTTATTATTTTATATATTTTTTTAATAGAGTTAGAAACAACAATCCGACCCCCCAACCCCCTCCTTTATTTGCTTGTATTAACACAAAGCATCCAATTAAAATTACTACACTTTGTGGGATCGACAATTAAAATGACTATGTCTAATCGATATATGTATAGAAGAAGAGTTAGGAGGCCTCATCTTGCCCAGTGCCACATATTTCTTATCTTGCCCAGTGACACACATCCCTCATCCACAAATGGTCCCCTTTATTTTCTACATATTTTGTATAAACTGAAATATCATCGATGGTAATTAATAATCTAAAATAAAATGATATAATTACTTTAGCGGGTTCGTTTTTGCTATGGGAATAAATCCAAAAGCGAACATAGTTTAGAATAAGAAAAATGAAGGGAATTATATATTAATACTGCGGAATAGATTGGAGTATGTATGTATGTATAAATAAGAATGTTAATTTGATGGATATATATACAGTAGAAAAGTTAGGAGGCCTCTTCTTGCCCATTGCCACATATTCCTTATCTTGTCGAATGTCACATATTCCTCATCCACAAATGGTCCCCCTTCACCCTTTTATTTTCTATATATTTTGCTTTGCGTTTATTGGAAAAAAAATATTTCTTGTCCCCACAAGAATGTTGGTTTCATGATTTTAGTCCTTTCTCCACCATATTTAGTCCCATAGTTATTTGAAATATTTTAATGGGATCAAATTTGCAAAAAACTTAACAGATGGGACTGTTTTTACCACAGAAAAAAAAAGGACAAAAAAAGAAACACAGGACCGAATCTGTTGATCAAAAATTCTCATTGAATCAAAAATATATTTTTTCCCCGTGTATATTAATCACATAAACTTATCTATTAACGTGTACAAGTTTCTAATTATATATATATATAATACTTTACTGACAATTGGAATATTATTTGAATAATACTTTATTGACAGTTGGAATATCATTTCAATAATACTTTATTGACAGTTGGAATATTATTTGAATAATACTTTGAAGAATATTATTGGCCCATCCCATAGTAATTAATTAATTAGATCGAGAAAATTATACATATACTAGAGCGTTAAAATGGATCAAGAAGTCGACACGTTGATGAAGAAGTTGAGGGAAGCTTATGTACAATAAATATCTAGAATTGGATTTTTTATATGCACAATATCATTCGGCCATTTTAATTATTTTTTGCAAGTAACCATTTAGTTATGGTTAAATTATTTTTTGAAAGTAACCATGTTACTTAAGATGTATTGTTGGTAAATTTAATTTTATTTAAGTTTAAATTTCGATAACATATTTGTCAACAAATTAACTGCAAAATATTTAAAAGTTTATTCCGGCCGGTCATCTTTTTCGGTGATGCATGGTAAGTAAAAATATTCTTCTCCAACATCTCAAAATGACCACCTTGAATTAGTACCATTTTTGAGACTAACTGATTGGCGATGTGACGACGGGAAAAGATAATTGAAGAGAAGAAAGAGAAGAAGATTAAAAAGACACATTATTAATTAGTCTTTTTATTGCCCATTCAAGCTTCACTTGACACCATAAACTTCACCAGCTGTCATCCTTATCTCTTGCCGACACATATGGGACACCACGTATCCCTCATGAATGGATGCAGAATTAATGTTATCCTTATCTCTTGCCGACACATATTATTAGTGTTATTTATTTCTTATCCACAAATGTTCCCCTTCAACTTTATATTTAGATTCTTCACTACCTATATTAAAACCTTGCTGCCATTCAATTGTTGACATGATTTTTCTAAGAGTTAGTCACATGTGCATCAGGTGTAATTGTGCAACTGGACACACAGAACATATAAATTAATATAACCGAAACGTTAATCTTAAATTTGGGTGAAAATATGAAATGAAACGTACAAGTTAATACGTGCAGAATAATGTAAATGAAATGTACAAATTAATATAAGTAAAATGTGGCGAGTGCACAAACCTAAAAACCAAAATCTCATAATTTTAAACAAGGTCCCAAATCTACGCTGCAGTAACTTTACAGAACTTTTTGCCATATCTTTGTTTGTAGAAGGGCAAAGCTATAATCAAGATATAGCCCCCACGTCATGTCAAGGAGGTTCATATGAAAGCCATTTTTTGACGTATTGGAGAATGGAAAGTTCTAAAGGTCGACCAATGCCAGCAAGTATTTGAACAATTTGAGGATGGGTCCTGATGCGACCTCAGTCTACCACCACACGAGGCCGCCAAATATTAAAAGCGGCCACATAAATAAGATCGATGACCACTATGGAGAAATGGTTGGAACTCTCCTCGCTAAGATCGACGACCAATCCGGTCGTGCAGGAGCTGACCCTATCAATCGTCTTAAACAAAAGACCGGCGTGATGAAGAGGAAAGAGGTTGGGAAAACCTGACTGTGGAAAGGAGGAAGAGAGCATTCGGGCTTCCCATTCTAACCCACACTTTGGGAGCATCCAACCTACCTCAAAACCTATTGGTGTATGCGAATGTAAATGTTATTTTGACCTTTGGGTCCATGTATGGGAATGATGTTTTGACCTTTGGGTCAATATATGAGAATTTTATGCGGCCTCCGGGTGCAGGTTTCACGATCCCCTGGGTAAGATGGTCGTTATGGCCTGTGGGTGCGGGTCTCACGATCCCCCAGGTAAGATGGTCGAAATGAATGATATATGGGCAAGGACTGTATGGCGCCCAAAGAATATGATATGTTATGAAAGATCTAACCGGCGGGCTAGCACAAAGAAAGGAAAGAAAATATTTTTATGAAAATGATATGTTTATGTACTGCCAATCTATATAACAGCATACAGATCATCCTCACCAAGAATTCAAATTCTCACCCCCTACCTTTAATATTTTCAGGTTATGAAGACGGAGAGCTCGTGCAGTCGGAGGTGTGATATGGTGTTTCCGATGATACCCTGCGCTTTTGTCTATCTTAAGCTTATTTAACATCACGGTTCCTCTTATGAACTTAATTCGTATGTCGAGATGACAAACACTTCTATAGTCTCTCGATGAATGTTATGTGAATGACTTATACTTAATTTTTGTTATTGCCAATCTTTTTAAATGATCCATTTATGATGGCCTTTCCGAAAAAAAGGCCTTCGCGTTTCCCTCTATACAACAACTTATTTACTGTATACTCGATCATTTACCTGTATACTCTGCCCGTCCCATTTGATTATCATTTTAGAGGAAAAAATATCTAGGATAATTGTTGTTTTTTTGTTTTTCAAGAAATATTAATAGTTTTTTTTCAAAATTTACCTTTTTATTTTATTTTATTTTTGTAATAGGTTCATTATTAAATTGGATAATTGACCATAAATAATTTTTATTAATAATTTGTATAGGGTATATTAGTTATTTTATATAAATAATCATTAGTATAGAATAAATTTTTTAAGTTGTGTGAAAAATTAAAATGATAGTTAAATTGAAATAAAGAGAGCATATACTACACGTACTATTTTAATTTAAAATAGTTGAATACCACTTATGCTAATTTATGTACAAGTGATACTATTAAAAATAAATAATTTATGTTGTTCGGTAAAACTAACTAATACTGATCAATGAATAATATTCGGTGAAATCAAGTAATATTGTTCACTGAAAATAATTAATATTATTCAGTGATACTACTAGAACTATATTACGTTCCTTAATTCGCTACTTCTAGAAAAATGTGTTCTCTAAATTACCAGCCCAAAAAATTACTATCCTTATTTTGCCACCCCATAAGTCATGGTCCTTAAAAAATAAAATTCCCCAATATCTGCATAGGAGGATTGCTTTTGGACTCTATTTTTTCTGGTTTACCACAAGTCACAACATCCAAGAATGGGGCTCTAAATAATTAAAAAAAATTAACGGAGGAAACAACAAAAGTGATGTGAACGTGACCACAATTATTGGACTGATTTCTTTATAGAATAAAAGATGCTCTCATTCAGTGATTCATGAGGCTTTACTGTACCCGCATATATATTATTAAAATATCTCACAAAATCACATGATAACTATTTATATATAGTGATGTATCCCTTAGTTTGAAAATATTTTAATTGGAAAAAGAACGAAAATTCTTTAAAGTATTATTCAAATAATATTCCAACTGTCAATAAAGTATTATATATATAATTACAAACTTGTACACGTTAATTGATAGGTTTATGTGATTAATATACACCAGAAGATTCATTGAGAATATTTGGTCAACAGATTTGGTCCCATATTTCTTTTTGGTCCTTTATTTTTGGTGGTAAAAACAGTCCCATCTATTAATTTTTTGCAAATTAATTTGATCCCATTAAAATATTTCAAATAACCATGAGACTAAATATGGTGGAGAAAGGACTAAAATTATGAAGCAACATTCTTTGGGGACAATAAATAAACAATTTCCAATATACACGAAACAATATATATAGAAAATAAAAGGGTGAAGGGGACCATTTGTGGATGAGGATATGTGGCGAATCGACAAGATAAGTAGTATGTGGCCTTTGGGCAAGATGAGGCCTCTAACTCTTCTACAATATATATCCATCAAATTAACATTATTATTTATACATACTTACTTACTCCATTCTGCTCCTCAATATTAATTAATAATTCCCTTTTTTTTATTCTTAACTATGTTCGCTTTTGGATTTATTCCCATAGCGAAAACGAACCCGCTAGAGTAATTATATCACTTTATTTTTTATTATTATATAATTACCGTCGATGATATTTAAGTTTATACAAAATGTGTAGAAAATAAAGGGGATCCGACCATTTGTGGATGAGGGATGTGTGTAACTGAGAAAGATAAGGAATATGTGGCACTGGGCAAGATGAGGCCTCCTAACTCTTCTTCTATACATATATCAATCAGACATAGTCATTTTAATTGTCGAACTCACAAAGTGTAGTAATCTTAATTAGACGGTTTAGGTTAATACAAGCAAATAAAGAAGCGGGTTGGGGAGTTGAATTGTTGTTTCTAACTCTATTAAAAAATATATAAAATAATAAAATTGTAGTTTTAGTTCTTAGATTTGCATCCACTTGAATGATTCTTTCTTCGAATCTTTCCATTAAACTAGTGGTACGACCAAATTAGTCCAAATTATTTCTTAACTATAATTAATTAGAAGTATGATCCCTAATTAATCTATTCTAATGAATAATCCCAAAACATGTATTTGAGATTCAATTCATAAAACTTTTAGTTGGTAGATTAGGCATCCATATCTGGGCAATGATTTAATGGAATAAAATAATGGGGTTTTAGACTATGAATACTAGACGATCGTTTCATACGATCTAGACTTTGTTATTACGAGGGTAATCTTACTATTTGCTACTCTGTTACACAATTATAACAATTACGGATTATAAAGAGCAGTTTAGCTAGAAATAACTAATGAATAAATAAGGGTGGTCAAACCAAATAAACTCATTAATCAAACATGCAGAACATAAATCAAATAATGAATAAATCAATAGTGAGGGTTAAGAAATCCATTATTAATTAATCAAAAATCAAATCTTTACAAATGTTTGCGCCTCTTCGAGCTAGGAAAGAGATACAAAATTATCAATAAAAAAACTGAAAACACCAATTAATAATCTGAAAAAAAAAAAATCAACTAAAAATAAAAAATAAATTGAATTAAAAAAAATCAATTAAACCTAAATAAACTATGAAAAATATTAAAAAGTCAAATAAAATTTAAAAACGAATTAAATTAAAAAAAAAAAGAATAAACTAAGGCTTAATTGCGAATAAAATCATCACCTTTTCAAAAATTGCAATCTAATCTAAACTTTTGAATTTTGACAAACAAATCTTGACTTTTACTCTTTTTTTTTAAATTTAACCAAACATTTGTCCCTTGTTCGAAAGTTGATGTGTACAAAAAATGCACCATCATCAATTTCATTAAGCATCCACATCAATAAATACTTATTAACATAATAAATAATAGTTTAAAAAAAAAATTAAGTATTATAAATACTATAAATAAATTTAAATATAATAAGATATTAAAATCAACAAAAAAAATCAACATCTAATTTCTTCTAATAAAATTAAAATTAGAAACCAACACAAACAAATAATATTCAAAATCACAATTATAATTAAAATTGTCATTATTAAAAATTAACACAAAAAATATTTCTTAGAGAATATTATTTGCCCTCGAATAACACAATATCAAAAAAAAAATTAAACTCAGGAAACTAAACCTAATGAAAATTTGCCCCCAATCCATGCTTCTGGCCACCCTCCCCGACCCCACTCCCGTTCAAGCTACACCTCCACCTTTCATTCATATTTCCTCCCAAAATTAAGTATTTGAACATTTGAAGGAGTATCGGTACCGATCCACATTTTAGTTTCAAAATTTGAAAAAGCTCAACTTATGCTTGGCAGCCTCTTAATCTCGATCTTTTTCATGTGAGTTCAAATAGAAAACAAGGAGCAATAGCCGAAATATTATGTTAGATGTTTTTAAGAGACGCCGAGCTCGGTAAAAATCGGCCCATTGAGAAGTCTGGCTTACGCCTAGTTATTAGCGTCTAAATAAAAACTTAGGCCATATTTCTTCTATCATCAAGTAGAAGTACTTAAATCCTTCCCATTGATAAACTTCTTCAGTGACTAGATTCCGTGGGATGATTGCTTAAATGGTCCATTGAGCTAGGATAGTTCGACATCTTGTCGCCTCCCTCAATAATCATCAAAGAGAAGGCACTACTTGCCAACTTTATAGTCGAACATTAACCTTCAATCGATCACCAGGTAAGGTTGCCAATTTACCATGTAAGATGCACGTGGTAGGGGCGAAATCATCCTTTTCAGTCCACAAAAATCGGTATTCATCTCATTAATCCGTTAAGAATAAGTCATATACAACAAGGCCGAATACAAAGTTCTCATCGTTACTCAATGGCAACATCAATAAGAGTCTTCCAACTCCAAGTTCTTAGTGGCTCACTATACTAATTGTAAGACAAATCCACGGGGAGTATGACGCAAATGATGAGAAGATTAGATACCAAGCTCTATTTAAAAATTAATACAATTTTATGCAGTCCACATGGACAAGGTCCCTAGGACGGAAAATACCAAGGTCGAAATCTTGCTTTACAAAAAACAATTAATATTTCTCGAAAAACAAAAAATAACCCGAATGATGCCCCGTCAAATTCCTCTAAAATGAGATAATACTAAGGGATAGTGGCGAGTTTAAAGGATCGAGATATAACCGGTAAAAAATAATTCCTCTAGAATGGGGTTCTCCTCGAAGATAGGATCTAGGCAAATTGACTTGATTTGAGGTCGACAAGTACACTTTTAATTAATGATATTTTATATAAGAAAGGGTTCTCGCTCCCATTATTAAATGTTTGGGTAAGAACGATTTCCGTCCTCATTTGAGATCCACGAGAGGATTTGTGGAAATCACATGGGCGACCACCCCTGCGGCCTTTTAAGATCTTGTGGCGTGGGTATTTCTAGCCAAATATCGTGAAAAAAACACGATTGCATATGCCCGAACCCCACGCTCATTGTCGGCCAGATTTAAACCGATCATACACAACCCTCCTAAGCACCTCTCATCGGTCTTTAGTCCATGGCTTTTTTTGAAATGGGGAATAGGCTTGATCGACCATTCCTACCGGATAAGAGGGTGTGAAATTCTATATACCCAATAGACTACTTCATGAAATGGGTTGAGGCCGAACCCCCGGACAAGATCACATGCAATTAGATGGCTAAATTCAGTTTAGAAGAATATCATCTACCAATTTGGAATCCCACAGTACGATTATTTGGTTTTAATGGTAATTTAATTATTTACAAATGTATATTTTTACAATTAGTGCGTATTAAATGTTTTATTGGTATAAGAAAATACTTTTCAACACCCTATCACTCCCATATCCAACGGTTAGATGGATGTTGAAAATAAGATAATAATATTAGCTATAAGGCCCAATTAGATAGCACGAAAAGATAATTGGTATTAATTGTTTATGTATTTAGTATTAGTTTATTTAATTATTTAGTCGTAATGAATTACATATCGATTAATATCAAGGAAACACCCTTAGCCATGGCCTATGGAATGGATGGTCTTACTTGTCGATCTCAATGAGCCAAGCTAATAAATGCCACCTAAATAATGAAACTAATGGTCAAGCGCCAAGCGTGAGCTCAACCTATAAGCAAGGAGGATAGAGGCCGACCTTAGGAACACAACTTATAAGCAATGGTTTGAAGCATTAAACCTCGAAGTCAAGCTCCGTGACTTCAAAGGGGGCGACCTCGCCCCTGAGTAGAATATTTGCCCCAAACACAAAGTGTTTGGTGCCATTTAGGACCCTTTTGGCAATCACAAGGAAATTACCGAATGGAGCTTACAAGCTTAAAGAGATAGATGGAAATGCGTTCAAGTACCCATGGAACGCAAGCAATTTGAGGAAATACTACCCATAGATTAAAAAAAAACATGGGTAGTAATGGTGGTACGATAAAGACAAGCCATAGCTCGGGCTGCCACAAAATGGCAAGGATTTTGATTTGTAGCCATACACAACAAATCAAATCATAGATACAACATTCGAGAGAAAAAATCGGTGGTTCCCAAAAATATCGCCACTAATCAAGTGCGGTAAAATCTATAACAACCGAGATCGTCTCCCGATTAACACACATTAACTAGCGACCAGCCTAACATATTTTCGAGTAATCATGTCAAACAAATTGAGCAATCAACACGTCCCCATAACACCTATAAATAGGAGAGGATTGGAGGAGAGAAAGAAATTTCCCAGAGATGCAGTTTTAGTGAGAGAAAGTGTGTTGGAGAAAGGTAAATCCCTAGTTCTCTCATCACGCAAGGATGGGTCCCGATCGACCTCGGGGGACCACCCCACGAGGCCGCCAAATATTAAAAAGCGGCCACATAAATAAGATCGATGACCGCTATGGAGAAATGGTTGGAACTCTCCTCGCTAAGATCGACGACCAATCCGACGTCAATGTCAAAATATCAATCGCCTTAAACAAAAGACCGGGCGTGATGAAGAAGGAAAGAGGTTGGGAAAAACCCGATTGTGGAAAGGAGGAAGAGAGCATACTGACTTCCCATTCTAACCCACACTTTGGGAGCATCCAACCTACCTCAAAAACTATTGGTGTATCACGAATGTAAATGTTATTTTTGACCTTTGGGTCCATGTATGGGAATGATGTTTTGACCTTTGGGTCAATATATGAGAATTTTATGTTTTTCTCCATGCGGGTCTCACGATCCCCGGGTAAGATGGTCGTTATTTGGCGGCTTGTTGATGAGGTCGCCTAAGGACCCATCCTTGCGTGATAGAGAACTAGGATTTGCCTTTCTCCCACAAACTTTTTCTCACTAAAACTGCGTCTCTCGGAAATTTCTTTCTCTCCTCCAATCCTCTCCTATTTATAGGTGTTATGGGACGTGTTGATTGCTCAAGTTGTTTTGACATGATTGGTCGGAGTGTGCTAGTTAGGGCCGGGTAGCCGATTGATGTGTATCGAATCGGGATACGATCTCTACTGTTATAGAATTTACCGGACTTGATTAGTGATGATATTTTTGGGAACCACCGATTATTCTCTCGAAATTTGTATCTATGATTTGACCCGACCGTATGCCTACAAAGCAAAAATCCTTGTCATTTTGTGGCGGCCGAGCTCACGGCTTGTCTTTATCGTACACCATTACTACCCATGTTTTTTTTTTAATATATGGGTAGTATTTCCTCAAATTGCTTGCATTCCATGGGTACTTGAACGCATTTTCATCCATCTCTTTGAGCTAGTAAGCTCCATTCGGTAATTTCCTTGTGACCCGAAATGGTCCTACCTAGATGGCACCAAACACTCTTGTGTTTGGGGCAAATATTCTACTCGGGACGAGGTCACGCCCACTTTTAAGTCACTTGAGCTTGACTTCGAGGTTTAATTCTTCTCCAACCATTGCTTATAAGTTGTGTTCCTAAGGTCGGCCTCTATCCTCCTTTCTTCCGTAAGGTTGAGCTCTGCCGCTTTGATCATTAGTTTCCATTAGTTGTATTGGTTTGCTTGGCTCATCGAGCTCGACAAGTAAGACTACTTCCATTCCATCCTTGAACACCGATCGATATGTCGATCATTACGACGATGGTACCGCTGGTAGATTGTCCGCCTAATTTTCTTTCAGTCGTCTAATTGGGCCTTAAGCGTGCTTTAATATCTTATTTATGGCTTCCACCGCATCGTTGGATTTGGGGTGATAGGGTGTTGAAAAGTATTTTCTTATGTCGTGTCGTCGCGCACTAATTGTGAAAATATACATTGTCGAACCTGCTTTACCATTATCGGTAATAATCGTGTCTTGGATTTCAAATTGGCGATGATATTCTTCCAAACGAACTTCGCTCATCTTCGCCTCAACCCATTTCATGAAGTAGTCCATGCGACCCACTATAAATTTCACACCCTCTTTTCCGTAAGAATGATCGAGATCAAGCTTATTCCCCATTTCACACGAAAAAGCCATGGACTAAAGACCGATGAGAGGTGCTTAGGCGGTTGTGTATGATCGTTGCAAACTAAACAATGAGCGTATGATCGGGCATATGCTATCGTGTCTTTTTTTCAAACTTGGCTAGAAATACCCCGTCACAAATATCTTAAAGGTCAGGCGTGTTCACCCATATGATTTCCACAAATCACCTCGTGGATCTTAGCGAGGACGGACTCAAATTCGTTCTTACCCAAATATTTAATAATGGGAGCGAGAACCCTTTCTTATATAAAATATCATTAATTAAAGTGTACACGACCGACCTCAATCGAGGTCGGCTCGCCTAGATCCTATCTTCGTGTAGAACCCCATTCTAGAGGAATTATTTGACCGGTTATATCCAGCTTGTCGACTTGCCACTGTCCACTTAGTACATCTCATTCTCATGGCTCGACGGGGGCATCATTCGGGTTATGCTAACACCACAAACCTCGATGCACCCTCTAAAGTAGCCAAAGAAGCGAGAGCGTCGACCTTACCTGGTCGCCTTGTTGAAGGTTAACTCGACTATAAAGTTGTTGCGAGTGACTTCTCTTTGATCGTTATTCGGGAGGCGTACAAGATGTTGAACTGTCCTAGCTCAATGGACCATTTAAGCAATCATCCCACGGAATCTAGTCACCAAGAATTTTATCAATGGGAAGGTTGTAAGTACTTCTACTTGATGATAGAAGAAATATGGCCTAAGTTTTCGCATCTAATAACAAGGGCGTAAGCCAGCTTCTCGGCGTCTCTAAAAGACCTGCCATCTCGTAATATTCCGACTATTGCTCCTTTTTTTTTATTTGAACTAACACTGCACTGATCGAGATTCAGAGGCGCCAAGTATAAGTTGAGTTTTTTTCGCTACTTGAAAACTACTCTCGATCGGCCAAATACTCCTTCAAATGTTCAAATACTTGCTGGCATTGGTTCGACCTTTAGACCTTTCCATTCTCCAATACGTCAAAAAATGGCTTTCATATGAACCTCCTTGACATGACGTGGGGGCTATATCTTGATTATAGCTTTGCCCTTCTACAAACAAAGATATGGCAAAGAGTTCTCAGAAAAGTTATTGCAAATGGAGATTTGGGACCTTGTTTAAAATTATGACATTTGGGATTTTAGGTTTTCGCACTCTCCATGTTTTACTTATATTAATTTGTACATTTCATTTACATTATTCTCAAGACGTATTAACTTGTAATGTTACATTTCATATTTTCACCCAAATTTAAAATTAACGTTTCGGTTATATTAATTTATATGTTCTGTGTGTCCAATTGCACAATTACAACTTATGTACATTTGACTAACTCTTAAAAAAATCATGTTAACAATTGAATGGCAGTGAAGAATCTAAATATGAAGTTGAAGGGGACCATTTGTGGATAAGAAAAAAACAGCACTAATATTAATTGTGCATCCATTCACGAGGGATATGTGGTGTCGCATATGTGTTGGCAAGAGAAAACTACACAACCTCTTAATTCTTCTTCTATATATATTCATCAAATTATATTTAAGAGTACAACGTTACAATTTATGTCCGCACTCTATAAGATACCCATTCCATTTTTGGCAAATACTTTTTATTATTTTATTCAACTCCATCTATTATTTTCTCTTTCTCAATTACATCATTTGTACTACATCTATTATTTTATAGTACTCTTTAATTTATATGCTATAAGTTAAGGTATGTCCCTCTTATAGAGGAACAAAGGGAGTACTTAATTTTTATAAAACGAAGCCAATTGGGGCCTTGCGAGTGGTTAGTGTTTTTAATTGTAATTATTAATTAAATTAAAAATGTTAAATTTGTGATTCTTGATACTATTATAATATGCTTCTCTCTATAATTACTAAACTACCTCTATATCATTGTGGCCATGTAATATTAAGGCCGGAAAGAATACTAGCACGAGAAGCACCACTGCCAGAAATTCAAGTTGAGCCTTGTTTTGGGACAAATTCAAGTTGAGGCAAAGAGTTGTTGCCCAAGCACCACTGCCAGAAATATCTATAATACCTGCTCCCGGGATCGTTGTGCATCACTCTCTGGATGAAAAAATCGTTAGTGGGGCATGTCCCCTAATTGGAATCATGATATTCTCGAAAACACTGGTAAAATAAATAAACTCATTTGTTCTAATTATTTAGTTTACTTGCTGCAAAGATTTCATTTTGATGCAAATTGCATGTAATTTGACTCAATGCAGTCAATGAATACTGCAAATTGGGGTGTGTGTCCTCTGTGTGCACTGCCATAACCACTCTCCAAAATTCTGGTAAAGCTCGATCATTATTATTATTTTTATTTTCTATATAGCTTCTTTTATTTTTTGTCATAGACAAGAGATTCGATTATTCTAATTACGCATTTTTTTTTTTTGGGTGACTAGATGCAAGTGAAGTTGTGAATGGAGCAGTTGAAAAATGTACCAATGCATGTTCTGCTTTTTGCACCAAGGGTTCTATTACTGCAGCTACTACCTAAACAAGCATGCATATCCACGTACTTTGGGTATACATCTAATAATAAGTGTTGCTTTTCTGGCTTTCAATAATTGTCATGTATGTGACAAAAATATGCTAGACTAGTCTCATAGTCTCGTGCTAGCTGTTTGTATGTATTTGAGTTATTAATTTTCTGTTTCTATGTTATAGAAGGCTGTCGATCCTAGATTGTATATCCTTCTACTTGCTGTTATCTAGTCAATAAAAAGACTAATTAATAATGTATCTTTTTAATCTTCTTCTCTTTCTTACTGTTCAAATATCTTTTCCCGTCGTCACATCGCCAATCGTTTAGTCTCAAAAATGGTACTAATTCAAAAATGGTCATTTTGAGATGTTAGAGAAGAATATTTTTATTTACCATGCATCACCAAAAAAGATGACTGGCCGGAATAAACTTTTAAATATTTTGTAGTTAATTTGTTGACAAATATGTTATCGAAATTTAAACTTAAATAAAACTAAATTTACCAACAATACATCTTAAGTAACATGGTTACTTTCAAAAAATAATTTAACCATAACTAAATGGTTACTTGCAAAAAAATAATTAAAATAACCGAATGATACTTTTTGCATATAAAAAATCCAATTCTAGATATTTATTGTACATAAGCTTCCCTCAACTTTTTCATCAACGTCTGACTTCTTGATCAGTTTCGAACGCTCTAGTATATGTATAATTTTCTCGATCTAATTAATTAATTACTATGGGATGGGCCAATAATATTCTTCAAAGTATTATTCAAATAATATTCCAACTGTCAATAAAGTATTTTTCAAATAATATTCCAACGAGAGCTTGGTATCTCGCATCTTCTCGTCATTTGCCTCATACTCCCCTTGGATTTGTCTTACAATTAGTTATGAGCCACTAAGAAATTGGAATTATTGGAAGACTCTTATTGATGTTGCCATGCGGAGTACCGCGATGAGCACTATGTATTTGGCCTTGTTGTTAGTGTCTTGGAAGTCTAAACGGATTAATGAGATGAATACCCGATTGTGCGAACTGAAAAGGATGATTCCGGCCCCTGCCACGTACATCTTACATGGTAAATGGGCAACCTTACCTGGTCCCTAATTGAAGGTTAACTCGACTATAAAGTTGGCGAATGCCTTCTCTTTGATCGTTATTCGGGAGGCGTACAAGATGTCGCACTGTCCTAGCTCAATAGACCATTTAAGCAATCATCCCGCGGAATCTAGTCACTGAAGAATTTTATCAATGGGAAGGTTGTAAGTACTTCTACTTGATGATAGAAGAAATATGGCCTAAGTTTTCGCACGCTAATAACTAGGGCGTAAGCCAGCTTCTCAATGGGCAGGTACCTGAGCTCGGCGTCTCTTAAAGACTGTCTAACATAATATTCCGACTATTGCTCCTTGTTTTCTATTTGAACTAACACTGCACTGATCGTAGATTCGGAGGCGGCCAATTATAAGTTTAGTTTTTTCGCTACTTGGAAACTACTCTCGCATCGGCCAAATACTCCTTCAAATGTTCAAATACTTGTTGGCATTGGTTCGACCTTTAGAACTTTCCATTCTCCAATACGTCAGAAAATGGCTTTCATATGAACCTCCTTTTACATGACGTGGGGGCTATATCTTGATTATAGCTTTGCCCTTCTACAAACAGAGATATGGCAAAGAGTTCTGTAAAGTTATTGCAGCGTAGATTTGGGACCTTGTTTAAAATTATGAGATTTGGGATTTTAGGTCTGAGCACTCGCCACATTTTACTTATATTAATTTGTACATTTAAGTTACATTATTCTGCACGTATTAACTTGTACGTTTCATTTCATATTTTCACCCAAATTTAAAATTAACGTTTCGGTTATATTAATTTATATGTTCTGTGTGTCCAGTTGCACAATTACAACTGATGCACACTTGACTAACTCTTAGAAAAATCATGTTAACAATTGAATGGCAGCAAGGTTTCAATATAGGTAGTGAAGAATCTAAATATGAAGTTGAAGGGGACCCTTTGTGGATAAGAAATAAATGGCACTAATATTAATTGTGCATCCATTCATGAGGGATACATGTTGTCCCATATGTGTGAGGAATAAAGGGAGTACTTAATTTTTATAAAACGGAGCCAATTGGCGCCTTGCGAGTGGTTAGTGGTTTTTTATTGTAATTATTAATTAAATTAAAAATGTTAAATGTGTGATTCTTGATATTATTATAATATGCTTCTCTCTATAATTACTAAACTACTTCTATATCATTGTGGCCATGTAATATTAAGGCCGGAAAGAATACTAGCTAGCTACTATATACTATATACTATCATCATAGTTTTTCTATCTACTTTCATTCACATTATTTAAACATGTGATGATTTCTTTTTGGAAACGTGCAAACCATGTGAGCTTTAGTTAAGGTGATAGGCGAAGCTTGTGGTCCGGAGCTTGAGATAAGGATGACAGCTGGTGAAGTTTATGGTGTCAAGTGAAGCTTGAATGGGCAATAAAAAGACTAATTAATAATGTGTCTTTTTAATCTTCTTCTCTTTCTTCTCTTCAAATATCTTTTCCCCGTCTCATCATCGCCAATCGCTTAGTCTAAAAAATGGTACTAATTCAAGGTGGTCATTTTGAGATGTTGGAGAAGAATATTTTTACTTACCATGCATCACCGAAAAAGATGACCGGCGGAATAAACTTTTAAATATTTTGCGTTTAATTTGTTGACAAATATGTTATCGAAATTTAAACTTAAATAAAATTAAATTTACCAACAATATATCTTAAGTAACATGGTTACTTTCAAAAATAATTTAACCATAACTAAATGGTTACTTGCAAAAAATAATTAAAATAACTCCATGATATCTTGTGCATATAAAAAATCCAATTCTAGATATTTATTGTACATAAGCTTCCCTCAACTTTTTCATCAACGTCCCGACTTCTTGATCAGTTTCGAACGCTCTAGTATATGTATAATTTTCTCGATCTGGGATGGGCCAATAATATTCTTCAAAGTATTATTCAAATAATATTCCAACTGTCAATCAAGTATTATTCAAATAATATTCCAATTGTCAGTAAAGTATTATATATATATATATATATAATTAGAAACTTGTACACGTTAATAGATAGGTTTATGTGATTAATATACACGGGAAAAAAATATATTTTTGATTCAATGAGAATTTTTGATCAATGATTAGATCCTATGTTTCTTTTTTTTGTCCTTTTTTTTTTAGGGTAAAAAAAAAAATGATCTGTTAAGTTTTTTGCAAATTTGATCCCATTAAAATATTTCAAATAACTATGGGACTAAATATGGTGGAGAAAGGACTAAAATCATGAAACCAACATTCTTGTGGGACAATAATTTTTTTCCAATATACACAAAGCAAAATATGTAGAAAATAAAAGGGTGAAGGGGGACCATATGTGGATGAGGGATATTTGGCATTAGACAAGATAAGGAATATGTGGCAATGGGCAAGAAGAGGCCTCCTAACTTTCTACTATATATATCCATCAAATTAACATTTTTATTTATACATACATACTTACTCCAATCTATTCCGCAGTATTAATATATAATTCCCTTCATTTTTCTTATTCTAAACTATGTTCGCTTTTTGATTTATTCCCATAGCGAAAACGAACCCACTAAAGTAATTATATCATTTTATTGTATATTATTAATTACCGTCGATGGTATTTAAGTTTATACAAAATATGTAGAAAATAAAGGGGACCATTTGTGGATGAGGGATGTGTCACTAGGCAAGATAAGAAATATGTGGCACTGGGCAAGATGAGGCCTCCTAACTCTTCTTCTATACATATATCGATCAGACATAGTCATTTTAATTGTCGATCCCACAAAGTGTAGTAATTTTAATTGGACGGTTTGTGTTAATACAAGCAAATAAAGGAGTGGGTTGGGGGGTTGGATTGTTGTTTCTAACTTTATTAAAAAATATATATATAAAATAATAACATTATAGTTTTAGTTCTCGGATTTGCTTCCACTTGAATGATTCTTTCTTTGAATCTTGCCATTAAACTAGTGGTACGACCAAATTAGTCCAATTTATTTCTTAAATTTAATTAATTAGAAGTATGATCCCTAATTAATCTATTCTAATGAATAACCCTAAAACATGTATTTGAGATTCAATTCATAAAACTTTCAGTTGGTAGATTAGGCATCCATTTCTGGGCAATGATTTAATGGAACAAAATAATAGGACAAACTAGACTATGAATACTAGATGATCGTTTCATACGATCTAGACTTTGTTATACCAAGGGTGTTCTGCCGTATTTGCTACTCTGATTACACAATTATAACAATTACGGATTATAAAGTGCAATCTAGCTAGAAATAATTAATGAATAAATAAGGGTGGTCAAACCAAATAAACTCATTAATCAAACATGCATAAAATAAATCAAATAATGAAGAAATCAAGAGTGATGGTTAAGAAATCCATTATTAATTAATCGAAAATCAATCTTTACAAATGTTTGCGCCTCTTCGAGCTAGGAAAGAGATTAGCCAAACATGGCTACAAAATTATCAATAAAAAAAATTGAAAACACCAATTAATAATCTGAAAAAAAAATCATCTAAAAATGGAAAAAAAAAACTGAACTAAAAAATATAAATTAAATCTAAATAAATTATGAAAAATGTTAAAAAGTCAACTAAAATTTTAAAAAATAATTAAATAAAAAAAAGAATAAACTAAATAAAACTTGAGAAATATTTTTATGAAAATCATGCTAAAACATAAAATAAAAAAAAATTCCTATGGGAGCGTGGGAAGGGAGACTGGGAGTATTGGAACAATCAGGTGATCTCCTACACGGGAGGTGTATGACAAAATGTGTCAGTGAACTATAAAACATGTTTCTACAAACAAATATATGGCAAAGAGTTCCGTAAAGTTATTGCACCGTAGATTTGGGACATTGTTTAAAATTAAGGGATTTGGGATTTTAGGTTTGTACACTCTCCACATTTTACTTATATTAATTTGTACATTCCAGTAATATTAGTCTGCATGTCTTAACCTGTACATTTCATTTCATATTTTCACCCAAATTTAAAATTAACGTTTCAGTTATATTAATTTATATGTTCTATGTGTCCAGTTGCACTAACTTTTAGAAAAATCACGTTAACAATTGAATGGCAGCAAGATTTCAATATAGGTAGTGAAGAATCTAAATATGAAGCTGAAGGGGACCATTTATGGATAAGAAATAAATAGCACTAATATTAATTGTGCAATCATTCATGAGGGATATGTGTCGGGAAGAGACATAACCTTCACCAGCTCCGGACATTGGTTACCACAAGCTTCGCCTATCACCTTATATAAAGCTTACATGGTTTGCATGTTTCCAAAAAGAAATCATCACATGTTTAAAGAATGTGAATGGAAGTAGATAGAAAACTATGATGACCACACACATGTACAGTGTATACTATTACTTAATATTATGTAATATATAGTAGTATTGTTTCCGGCCTTAATATTACATGGCCACAATAGTATAGAGGTAGTTTAGTAATTATGGAAAGAAGCATATTATAATAGTATAAAAAATCACACACTTTACATTTTTAATTTAATTAATAATTACTATAAAAAACCACAGACCACACGCAAGGCGGCAATTGCTTCGTTTTATAAAAATTAAGTACTCCCTTTGTTCCTCTATAGGAGGGACATACCTTAATTTATAGCACCTAAATTAAGGAGTATTATAAAATAATAGATGTAGTACAAGTAATGTAATTGAGAAAGACAAAATAAAAGATGGAGTTGATTAATAAAATAATAAAAAGTATTTGCCAAAAAATGGAATTGGTATATTATAGAGAACGGACCGAAATTAACATTATTGTCATTTATTTCTTATCCACAAATGGTCCCCTTACCGAAACATATCCCTCATTAATAGATGCACAATTAATATTAGTGCTATTTATTTCTTATCCATAAATGGTCCCCTTCAACTTCATATTAAGACTCTTCACTATCTGTATTAAAACCTTGCTGCCATTCAATTGTTAACGTGATTTCTCTAAGAGTTGGTCAAACCTTGCTGCCATTCAATTAATATAACCGAAACTTTAATTTTAAATTTAGGTGAAAATATGAAATGAAACGTACAGGTTAATACTTGCAGACTAATGTAACTGAAATGTATAAATTAATATATGTAAAATGTGGCGAGTTTACAAACCTAAAATCCCAAATCTCAGAATTTTAAACAAGGTCTCAAATCTACGCTAAATAACTTTACGGAACTCTTTTATCTTTGTTTGTAGAAACATGTTTTATAGTTCACTAATACATTTTGTCATACACCTCCCGTGTAGGAGATCCCCTGCTTGTTTCAATACTCCCACTCTCCCCTAGGAGATTTTTTTATTTTAAGTTTTGGCATGATTTTCTTAAAAATATTTCTGAAGTTTTATTTAGTTTATGGCTTAATTGCGAATAAAATCACCACTTTTTCATAAATTGCAATCTAATATATATAAACTTTTGAATTTTGGCAAACAAATCATCACTTTTACTTTCTTTTTTTGCAATTTCAACTTGAGGCGGTTTGCTCCCTTGCTTTAAAGTTAATGTGTACAAAAAATGCTCCATCATCAGCCTAGTAAGCATCCACGTCAATAAATATTTATTAACATAATAAATAAACATTTAAAAATAAATTACTATTATATATACTATTAATAAATTTAAAAGTATAAGTTATATTTTTTAAAGTATTAGAAGTTAAAAAACTTTAAAAAATTAAAAATTTAATAATAAAAAATTTAGAATAACACTTTTAAAAATAAAATAAAAATTAAAAGAATAAAATAAAATAAAAAATTTACAAATAAAATAATTAAAATGCAAAATTAAAAATTTAAAATCAAACGTTCATTCTCGTCAAATCTTCATCCTCGAGAAAAAAAAATAGTTTTGCAAAAAAAAAATCAATATTCAATTACACCAAAATCCCTTCATTTTCAACCTCATATTGCCTTCGTCGTTGCCCCACCCCCACCATCCCATTGTTGCCCCACTACGACCCAACGTTCCTTTCGCTACCGCATCTTCACAATGTAATTTTAATTCTGCAAAAAATCTCAAATTCTCCAAAATCTAATTACACAAAAAATTTCAACATTTAATTACACCATAATATTTGTTGCTCCAATTACACTAAATCAAACTATTCTGCAATAAAAAAAAATAAGATACCATAGACCATTACAAAAAGCGAGCACCCATTTTGAGAGCCGAGTGTGGAGTGGCGTGTGCGGTGACTCTATTCACATTTCAAAATTGATTAAAGTGTTGATGGGAAGGAATATGAATGAAAGGTGGAGGTGTAGCTGGAACGGGAGTGGGGTCGGGGAGGGTGGCTAGAAGCATGGATTGGGGGAAATTTTTCATTAGGTTTAGTTTCCTGAGTTTAATTATATTTTTTTTATATTGTGTTACTCGAGGGCAAATTATATTCTCTAAGAAATATTTTTTGTGTTAATTTTTAATAATGACAATTTTAATTATAATTGTGATATTGAATATTATTTGTTTGTGTTGGTTTCTATTTTAATTTTATTAGAAGAAATTAGATGTTGATTTTAATATCTTATTATATTTAAATTTATTTATAGTATTTATAATACTTAATTTATTTTTAAACTATTATTTATTATGTTAATAAGTATTTATTGATGTGGATGCTTATTGGGCTGATGATCGTGCATTTTTTGTACACATCAATTTTCGGGCAAGGGGACAAACTGCCCGAAGTTAAAATTGCAAAAAAGAGTAAAAGTGATGATTTGTTTGTCAAAATTCAAAAGTTTAGATTAGATTGCAATTTTTGAAAAGGTGATGATTTTATTCGCAAATAAGCCTTAGTTTATTCTTATTTTTTTAAAATTTAATTCGTTTTTAAATTTTATTTGACTTTTTAATATTTTTCATAGTTTATTTAGGTTTAATTGATTTTTTTTAATTCATATTATTTTTAATTTTTAGTTGATTTTTTTTTCAGATTATTAATTGGTGTTTTCAATTTTTTTATTGATAATTTTGTATCTTGTAGCTCGAAGAGGCGCAAACATTTGTAAAGATTTGATTTTTGATTAATTAATAATGGATTTCTTAACCCTCACTATTGATTTCTTCATTATTTGATTTATGTTCTGCATGCTTGATTAATGAGTTTATTTGGTTTGACCACCCTTATTTATTCATTAGTTATTTCTAGCTAGACTGCACTTTATAATCCGTAATTTTTATAATTGTGTAACCAGAGTAGCAAATAGGTGATGAGAACCGCGAGTGCAAAAAACACAATTAACAAACGAAGAATGATAACAATTGTTGCCCCAACTCAGGTTGGCAAAAAACAATTAGGGTTTTGACAAAATTGTCAAGGTTTTTATTAAGTTTTTAACGTGCCAAATAAATAAGACGTCCTATAGTATTTATAGGACAAAAAGGACTCAAACTATTCTAGAAAGGACCGACTTTCATACCCAAATTCCAGCCGTGCAAATCTAATCAAATAAAGGACTAAAACTATTATAAAAAGACCAAATCCATCCTAATCTAGAAGATATGAAAATAACCGCAAAATAAAAGAGCAAAAAGTAAATCTTGGTGAATCTTGCAAAGATTCACACGCATCTTGAATATCTTGAGTATCTTGATAAAAGTAGGACAATATCTTTCAATTCTTGCCAATCCTACTTCAACCATATCGCGGGTCCCTTCTATTGAGTCGGGCCTTGCGCCGCTTCCCTTAGCCTAGCCCGCCTAGCCCGATTGTATGCATTCTTTAGCCCGCGACCCTCGTTCGCATCATTCCCGTCTCCTTCAAGTTCGTCCTTGTCCTCAAGGACTAATTCCGGAAAACGTTCTCGCATCGTCCCCAAATGCTCCCAAGTTGCTTCTTCTAATGGTAAATCTTCCCACGCATCCTTTCCCTTGACCCGCGACTTCAATGTCACCCTACCTCCTTCCCATTCAAACTCCCTTGTACCTTTACCATAATTGGTGCTAACCGGCCCCAATTCCTTCATCCATTGAATTCCCAAGACGATATCCGGTCCTACGAGTGGAAGAGCGAATAAATCAACCCTCGTCTCAATCCCTTGCATGTCCATAGGGATATCTTTGTACACAACATCGCATTCTAATTTTTTGCCACAAGCGACCCTCACGTTAAATGGTCTCACTCTTGAAGTCTTGAGATCAAGCTTGCTCGCCAATTCTTGATTAATAAAGTTGTGCGTTGACCCGGTATCCACGAGAACCATAACCGGCTGACTCCGAACGCATGCAACCAACTTCATCGGCCTTGGCCCATGCTCTCCCGTTATCGCATGCAACGACACTTCCACGTCCTTTCCTCCTTCATGATCCAACTCGACGGGCTCAATGAGAACTGCTTGCGCTGATTTACATCTATGCCCGGGTACGAATCGCTCGTCACAATTAAAGCATAATCCCTTCTCACGCCGCCTTTGCATCTCATCCCATGAGAGTCGCTTTACCCCCGGTGGTCCGGTCCGGCTTGCTACCTCCTCAGTTTTACCGGGTGTTACAACCCTTGCCTCTTCACTCTCTTGCGGTACAGAATTATTACGCCTCCAATCTGGTCGAACGCTTCTCCTAGTGGCCGCTAGATGATCGTCCCTCAAACGGGCTGTCTCCACTGCATCCAAGTACGTTTCTGGACGATATACTCGAACCTCTGTCCCGAGTTCAGGTTTTAACCCGCCAACGAATGCCCCCACGAGCGCTTTCTCCGGCCAATCTTGCACCCTACTTGCGACGCACTCAAACTCCTTTTGGTACTCGCGTAAGGTGCCGGTTTGTTTGATGTGGGATAATGCCTCATCGTAATCGGTGTAATCGGACGGCCCAAAGCGGGTCATCAATTCCTTTTCGAAATCCTTCCAGCGCACAGTCCTTTCTTTTTTCTTGTAAACCCTACTAATCCATTGCCACCAAATATTAGCTTCTCCTTCCATGTAATAAGCAGCGTAACGTACCTTGTCTTCTCGTTTGATATCATGCAAGTATTGGTTGGCTCGACTTAGCCATGAAACTGGGTCGTCCCCTTTAAAGGTCGGACACGTGAGCTTGGGTCGATTGGTTCGTCGTTCATCCCTTCCCCGATCATCTTTTCCTTCTTGACTGGTCGAGTTCGATTTGTCAGAATCCGATTCAGATGACGCGGACTCTTCTGATGAATTGTTCTTGTCCTTCTTCTTCTCCCGTTGGCGATCCCTGAGTTTCCCTACCTGGCATGACAAATCTGCAATGGTCTCAACCATCGCATCGAACTTGACGCCTAGATTCACCACAGTTGTCTCCAAGAGTTCAATCCTTTCCTTTTGAGTTCCCGTCTTTGCTCGTGTACCTCTCGCGATTCTCGAATACTCTCAATGAAAGCTCCAATTTGATGGGAACCGCGATTGCAAAACACAATTAACAAACGAAGAATGATAACAATTGTTGCCCCAACTCAGGTTGGCAAGAAACAATTAGGGTTTTGACAAAATTGTCAAGGTTTTTATTAAGTTTTTAACGTGCCAAATAAATAAGACGTCCTATAGTATTTATAGGACAAAAAGGACTCAAACTATTCTAGAAAGGACCGACTTTCATACCCAAATTCCAGCCGTGCAAATCTAATCAAATAAAGGACTAAAACTATTATAAAAAGACCAAATCCATCCTAATCTAGAAGATATGAAAATAACCGCAAAATAAAAGAGCAAAAAGTAAATCTTGGTGAATCTTGCAAAGATTCACACGCATCTTGAATATCTTGAGTATCTTGATAAAAGTAGGACAATATCTTTCAATTCTTGCCAATCCTACTTCAACCATATCGCGGGTCCCTTCTATTGAGTCGGGCCTTGCGCCGCTTCCCTTAGCCTAACCCGCCTAGCCCGATTGTATGCATTCTTTAGCCCGCGATATGAAACGATCGTATGAACACCCTCATAATAACAAAGTCTAGATCGTATGAAACGATCGTCTAGTATTCATAGTCCAGTTTGCCCTATTATTTTGTTCCATTAAATCATTGCCCAGATATGGATGCCTAATCTACCAACTGAAAGTTTTATGAATTGAATCTCAAATACATGTTTTGGGATTATTCATTAGCATAGATTAATTAGGGATCATACTTCTAATTAATTATAGTTAAGAAATAATTTGGACTAATTTTATCGTACCACTAGTTTAATGTCAAGATTCGAAGAAAGAATCATTCAAGTGGATGAAAATCTAAGAACTAAAACTACAATTTTATTATTTTATATATATTTTTTAATAGAGATAGAAACAACAATTCAACCCCCCAACCCCCTTCTTTATTTGCTTGTATTAACCTAAACCGTCTAATTAAGATTACTACACTTTGTGGGTTCGACAATTAAAATGACTATGTCTGATTGATATATGTATAGAAGAAGAGTTAGGAGGCCTCATTTTGCCCAGTGCCACATATTCCTTATCTTTCTCGACCACACACATCCCATCCCACAAATGGTGGGATCCCCTTTTTTTTCTACACATTTTTTGTATAAACTTAAATATCATCGACGGTAATTATATAATAATAAAAAATAAAGTGATATAATTACTCTAAGCGGGCTCGTTTTAAGCTATGGGAATTAATCCAAAAGCGAAACATAGTTCGAAATAAAAAAAAAAAAAAAGGGAATTATTAATTAATTTTGAGGAGTAGACTGGAGTAAGTAAGTATGTATAAATAATAATGTTAATTTGATGGATATATATAGTAGAAGAGTTAGGAGGCTTCATCTTGCCCAGTGCCACATACTCCTTATCTTGTCGATTGCCACATATCCCTCATCCACTAATGGTCCCCCTTCATCCTTTTATTTTCTACATATTTTGTTTAGTGTATATTGGAATCTTTTTATTTATTGTCCCCAAAGAATGTTGCTTCATGATTTTAGTCCTTTCTCCACCATATTTAGTCTCATGGTTATTTGAAATATTTTAATGGGATCAAATTAATTTGCAAAAAATTAACAGATGGGACTGTTTTTACCACAAAAAATAAAGGACCAAAAAGAAACATGGGACCAAATATGTTGACCAAATATTCTCAATGAATCTTCTGGTGTATATTAATCACATAAACCTATCAATTAACGTGTACAAGTTTCTAATTATATATATAATATTTTATTGACAGTTGGAATATTATTTGAATAATACTTTGAAGAATTTTTGTTCTTTTTCCAATTAAAATATTTTCAAACCAAGGGATACATCACTATATATAAATAGTTATCATGTGATTTTGTGAGATATTTTAATAATATATACGCGGGTAGAGTAAAGCCTCATGAATCACAGAATGAGAGCATCTTTTATTCTATAAAGAAATCAGTCCAATAATTGTGGTCACGTTCACATCACTTTTGTTGTTTCCTCCGTTAATTTTTTTTAATTATTTAGAGCCCCATTCTTGGATGTTGTGACTTGTGGTAAACCAGAAAAAATAGAGTCCAAAAGCAATCCTCCTATGCAGATATTGGGGAATTTTATTTTTTAAGGACCATGACTTATGGGGGTGGCAAAATAAGGATAGTAATTTTTTGGGCTGGTAATTTAGAGAACACATTTTTCTAGAAGTAGCGAATTAAGGAACAAAATATAGTACTAATAGTATCACTGAACAATATTAATTATTTTCAGTGAATAATATTACTTGATTTCACCGAATATTATTCATTGATCAGTTTTAGTTAGTTTTACCGAACAACATAAATTATTTATTTTTAATAGTATCACTTGTACATCGTGGTGCGCACAAGTGGTATTCAACTCTTTTAAATTAAAATAATACGTGTAGTATATGCTCTCTTTATTTCAATTTAACTATCATTTTAATTTTTCACACAAATTAAAAAATTTATTCTATACTAATGATTGTTTATATAAAATAACTAATATACACTATACAAATTATTAATAAAAATTATTTATGGTCAATTATCCAATTTATTAATGAACCTATCACAAAAATAAAATAAAATAAAAAGGTAAATTAAAAAAAAAACAATTAATATTTCTTGAAAACAAAAAAACAACAATTATCGTAGACATTTTTTCCTCTAAAATGATAATTAAATGGGACGGGCAGAGTATACAGGTAAATGATCGAGTATACAGTAAATAAGTTGTTGTAGAATATGCTCCTCGAAGAAAGCTTCGATTTGATATATTACACCACTACAAAAAAATATTGATTTAATGAGGGAATTTAAAGAGGGGAACGAAACCCTCATTAATTACCGAGGGTTTTAACGAGGGTACTGATTCACGAGGGCTTTAACGAGGATAAAATATTCACGAGGGCCTTTCCCCTCGACAAAGTTCAGGTGTCGGATAGCGAGGGTGAGCTGGCCCTCATCAAATATCAGCAGACAAATCACGAGGGTTCGAAACCCTCGGCAAATTTTGCATGCCAGTCACGAGGGTTAAAAACCCTCGTCAATTAATTTGGAAATGAATCCATGTTTGCGAGGGTTGTTTGCCCTCTTTAAAGCACTCAGCAAACTTCTATATACCCACACCACTTGCCTCATTTCTTTAGTTTAATTTGTGCCTCAATTTTCAATTTCAAAACTAAATTCGGGAGAAAAGAGAGAAGCAAGGCCTTCTATACCCTACACACCACTGCTGGAATATTTCTACAGTAAGTTTTACTTGGTTTTAATTAATCATTTAATTATTTATAAATATCAGTTATTTTATTATTTAATTAGTATGAAATGTTTTATTGTTTAGTATTAATTAATATTTCAATTGTGCAGTTTATATTGTGTATTAAGTATTAATTGTTTAAAAAAATATTATTAGTATATTGTGTATTTAATATTAGTTGTTTAATTATTTGGTATTAGTTTGTTTAAATATTTAATATTAATCGTTTATATATTTAGTATTAGTTTATTTAATTATTTAGTATTAATACGTGTGTATGTTTAGTATGTAGCTTAATATGTGTATGTTATAAACTTAATACGTGTATGTTTAGTAGTATTATTTTAGTATATATCTTAATACGTGTATGTTTAGTATTATTTTAGTATATAGCTTAATATGTGTCTTTTAATTAAAAAACGAGTGTATATATATTGGACACATGTTAGTAAATAGTGAAAAAGAATATAAAAATGATTATTTAAAATTTTTATTGAGAATATTTTAATAAAAATTATCAATATAGGTGTATAGTACACGTGTTAGTCAACAAATAAAAGTGATTATTTTAAAATTTTATTGAAAATCTTTTAATAAAAAACAGTGTACATATATTGGACACGTTTTAGTAAATAATGAAAAATAATATAAAAATAATTATTTAAAAATTTTAATGAGAATATTTTAATAAAAATGATCAATATAGGTGTATATGTACACATGTTAGTCAATAATGAAAAAAAATATTAAAGTGATTATTTATAAATTTTATTGAAAATATTTTAATAAAATCGAGTGTACATATATTGGCACTAATACATATTTTGCTTTAGACAGCCCTTAAAAAGGGTCTTGGACAACGGTTATAAAGGCTGTCCAAATGAAAGTTGTTCAATTAAAGTAACAACTTAGACAGCGGTTCAAAACCGTTGTCCAATGTAACCATAAATTAATTTATGTATTTAAATAATTAATATATGTATATAAATAAATGTACTCATAATAATAAATAGTGCAAAGGAATATAAATTATTTAATTCACAACTTTATTATAAATATTTTAGTTAAACCAAACACTTTTATTAATGTATGTGTATATATAAATGTACTCATATATAACAAACACTTGTATTATAAATGATTAAAAATTAACAAATAATATATGATACACATATAGTAAGAATGTCACGCCCCAATTTTCATAAAATGAATTTTCTAAAAATTAGTTAAAATAACTAACTTGAGCGCGATTAAATTTGAATTTAAATGTATAACAGTAACAACAACGGCTATTTATTTGGAAATAATCTAACGGTAAGAACAACGGCTAATATTTATATAAATAACCTTAATTATAAAATGTTGAACACCCATAATACTAAAACTTGAAAGGGAATTCACGAATAAGTAAAAATCTCTAGATATACTGGAAATTCGATTAAACATAAGCTTTGATAATTTATTTCGTCTAAAACTCTTCTCCCATCACCACTCCTCGCCCTCCAACTCCTCAACCTGAAATGGGAAAAATATTGGGGTGAGCATGCAAGCACACTCAGTGGAAATAAATTATTCAAAATTAAACTCAAGTATAAATCACATGATATACAAGTCAAATAAAGAATTCACATGTAACTTTGTCAATAGTAACTTTGCCATAGAAACATTGCCATAGAACTTTGTCAACTTTGCCACTTTGCCAACTTTGCCACATAGATATTGAGCACGGCGGGTTAAACCCGAAGATCCGTCGATCCTGGACCACATAAGGGCCCCTGGCTATTAAACTTTGCCGGGCACGGTGGGATACACCCGAAGACCCGTCGACCTCGGACCTCAATAAGGGCCCCAGGCTATTAGAATAACATGGAATAGTAAATTTAAACAAGCATCTCAAGTCATTTATACATAACAATTAAAATTTAATAACATGCATACTCTACGAAACCACTATAGAGTTGATAGCATTTAAATCCCCACCTTGAAAGATGAATGCAGAGGTGATAAGTTGAAGCCTCGAAAGAATTAATCCTCGTAATTATAAATAGCCTACCATAAAATTTAAATTCTACTTAGAAAATAATAAAATAAATCCTTAAAAGTAGGATAATATGAATTTTCATGAATTAATTAAAAATTTCCTAATCTTACGATTCAACTTCATGTCTGCTGCCTATAATCATCAAACTCATTAATTAATATAAAATTCCTATTCTTCTATCAATTTCACGTACACTACTTACTACAAGAATACCTTATTAGTTATTAAAACTATTAGATATAATATTTCTATACTAATTAAACACGTGTAGGCCTTAAAATATAAATCTATTATCTAAATTCTTATATCAATTAAAGGTTTTAAAAAAAAAAATGATCTGCAAGCATTCACATTTCCCAATAAAATTTGTCAAATGCAAGTCAACAAGACATTTAATAGTCCAAGTCTAAATCTTGTTCAGCCCTCATACACAATATGACAAAAGAACACATGTACTGCACCTATTACATAAATGTATACATATATAGGTGGATAAAAGCAATGGTTGTCAGTAAAACATATTAATCAAAATTTGTATAGAAAACTGGGAAAAATATGGCTGGTACAAAACATGAAACTGTAAAAAAAAAATGATAACAGAAGATGAGTGAAAGTACCAATATTCCGTGTACGGCTGCCGTGGAAACAGAGGAGATTTTGTGAAGAAGGAATCATCAAATTTTAGGGTTAAACACCCTATAAATACACTTATTAAAAATGGGCTTGGATTTGAGTGTGGGCTTGAATTAGAAAAATAAAAATAAAAATAATATTTAAGTTGGGCCTTAAATAAAAATAAGTGTTGTATGAGTTAAAAAAATATAAAGGCTTTTAATCTCTATTTCAAAATAATATAAATTATATGTAATAATAAAATAAATTAAATTAAGTACTTAAACACGCCTATGAACTTAATGAAAAGAATTACGGGTATTACAACCTCCCCTACTAATAAAAATTTCGTCCTCGAAATTTAGAAACTTACCACGTGGAAAGAAATCTGGAATTTCGCTTGTAACTAGTCTTCTCGCTCCCACGTGGCTTCATCTTTTCCATGTCGGCTCCATTGTACCTTGACGAGGGTGACATCTCGATTGCGAAGCTTGTGAACCTTTCTCTCTAGTATATGCTCGGGTATCTCTTCATACGTCATGTCTTGGTTTACCTCCAAAGTAGAGTGATTGACAACATGACTTGAGTCATGCACATACTTCCTCAACATGGACACGTGAAAAACATTGTGTACGGCAGCCAAAGATGGGGGTAGAGCTAGTCGATAGGCTAGGTCGCCAACCCGCTCGAGAATTTCGAAAGGGCCAATAAACCTTGGTTTAAGTTTTCCTTTGCCACCGAACCTGACAACTCCCTTGGTGGGTGAGATCTTTAAGAATACTTTCTCCCCTTGAGAAAACTGTAATTGTTTTCTCCGTTTATCGGCATAAGACTTCTGTCTATCCTGAGCTATCTTAATTCTTTCTCGGATCTTGTGTATTGCCCCAGCAGTCTGTTCAACCATTTCTGGTCCCAAAATCTTCTTCTCACCAACCTTGTCCCAGTAAGATGGAGATCTGCATCTTCTTCCATACAATGCCTCGTAAGGAGCCATTCCAATTGTTGCTTGATAACTGTTATTGTAGGCAAACTCAACTAATGGCAAATGAGATTCCCAATTTCCACCATGATCCAAAACACATGCCTTTCAGATTGTCCATCAGTGTGCGGATGGAAAGCCGTGCTAAAGTTCAACTTCGTTCCCATAGCCAGATGTAAGCACCTCCAAAACTTTGAGGTGAATCTGGTGTCTCTATCTGACACAATTGAAATAGGAACTCCATGAAGCCTTACAATTTCTCGTACATATATCTGAGAAAGTTGGTCCATTCCAAAAGTCATCTTTACAGGTAGGAAATGTGCAGACTTCGTTAGTCTATCAACAATGACCCATACTGCATGGTTCCCCTTTATCGATCGCGGTAAACTTACCACAAAATCCATGGTAATGTGTTCCCACTTCCACTCCGGAATTTCAAACGGTTTTAGTAACCCTTACAGTCGTTGATGCTCAGCTTTAACTTGTTGGCATGTCAAACATTGTTCAACGAAAGTTCCAATGCTTCCTTTCATGTTCCTCCACCAAAAGATTGCTCTTAGATCTCGATACATTTTTTTCTTCCTCCAGGGTGAGCGGTTGTCACGGTGTACAATGAGCTTCCTCTAGGATTTCACTTCTCAACTTCTCATCCTTGGGCACGCACAACCGTCCCTTGGAAACCAGTGTACCATCAGGTGCTATCATGAATCCCTTAGAGAGCGGTTATAACAAATTGTCCAAATAACAATTTGTCCAAGCTTGGATGACTATTAAAAACCCGATGTCCAAAAGTTGGGCTTGGACAAATGGTTTTCAAATCGCATTGCAAGAGGGGGCTTGGACAATGTTATTAACATTTATCTAATTTTTTTTTTTTAATTTCGTTTATTATGTTAGATAGACAGCGGTTATTAACCGCTTTCCAATATTTTTTTTTAATTATTAATTTATATTTTAAAAATCCTATAATAAAACTATAAACCAAAACTTATATATATGTCCAATACCATAAACCATAAACCAAAAATCCTATAATAAAACCATAAACCAAAACTTATACCACATATATATATATATACCAAAACATCAAATAAATAAACATAAACATCATGAAATAAATAAACATACAATCATAAACATACGTCCAATACAACAAAAACATGAAATATATATCATCACAAATATATAATTTAATTACATGCTACCAAAATTTCAAACAACGATCACTCAATATCGTACGAATATAAGAATCGATTGTAAAGGTACCCCGTCCAATCGTTTTTCCATTTCTCCAGTCTTTTCTTAGAGTAAGACTTGAGCTCACGTTCATAGATAAACTGCAAACAACGAATCAATCATTATAGTATGAATTTTTATTCAATCAATAATAATTTAAATAAATCGATAAATTGACTTACATTGAGAGGAATGTTCGTTAGAGAAACGCGGATTATATCTTCAATAAAGCAACACACAAAATGTCCACAATGTTCAATATCTCGTTGCCTCGAAACTCATTGATTAACAATTATAATCACGTATTACAATTATGATTTCTTTCTATTAATTTGATAATTTACTAAATTAAATTTACCTTAATGTTAATCCAGTTCACTTTATTTAACTTAGATCTTGAACCTTGACTCTGAAGGCGACTCCGATACATCGTCATCACACTATTATTATTATAATTAAAAAATAAAAATAGATTAAATATGCATAATTTTAAAAGTAAAACAAATCATTGTATAAAATATTAAAAATGAACTTACGCTTCCATATATGAAACGAGATCAGGGCGATTTGAATAAACTCCATCCTGAGCTGGGTCCATAAAATACACACTTAATGTACTCATGTGTATGGCGACCAACACCCAATGGTTCCTATATTATATTGAGAATATTAAAATTAACTGCAAATATAGCATATATATGCGCAAATATTATAAACATGAATACAAATTTTAAGGAAATGTTTATCACTCACCCCACATTTGTTGGCCAAAAAATGAGATGATCGCTCCCAGTTTGATTCAGCATATGATTAACTAACCCATCCATGGTTTGTACCCTATCACCCAATATGCAAGACATCTGGGAGGAGACGAAGGAATACATTCCACTTGCTCGGATATCTCTGGAGAGATATACCTCACCCAAATATCTTTAACCAACATATATACGCTAATTAATATTTAAAAAGAAAATTAAACTATACAGAAAGTGAATATTGAGAATTAGTAAACACATACCTGAGGTAAAGGGCTATGGTGGTTGCACTCAACCACTCGTCATTCAAGACTTCGCGCACATGTTCCTCACTGACGAATTCTTGGAAAGTATTCTGATGAAAGTGAGCAAGCATGGGAACTGTGACGATCTCGAAAGCATTAGACGATACCATCCGGTCATGGGATTACCAAGTCTCCAGTCATGGGATAACCAAGTCTGAGCGCAGTGGAGTCCCTCGTTCTCCCCCTCTGACTGTCTACGACACCCCTCGATTTCTCTTTAGCCTTTTGTGGTGATTTCTTCCGAGGCATTTGTGGTGTCGGCAGATTCTACAATTAATTTGTAATATTATTTAGAAACACAAATAAGATAATGAACTTTAATAACATATATTTTACCCTCATGGTGCTGGAGACCAAGTTGCTCGGCCATTCGATGAAGTGCCCGACCGCTGTTCCGACTGTGACGGCTTCATCGATTGGTTTTGGCACTGCTGAATCCTCTTGTCCGATTACGGGTACATCGAGTGTGACCCTCACGAAACCAGGAGTGATGGGATGACCATGAATCATTCCATGGGAGCTGTGCAACGTTCCTGTGGCCACCAACTGATCGGGATCCTCCAAATAAAGGTAGCAAAAGGTCGTTGGCTGTTCGAATAACATATTTAGTTAGAAAATTTTAATACACTAGTCTTTAATTAAAACAAATGTGAGACATGCATATCTAATACCTGAGAGACGTTTTGAAGTGCCTCAATAAAGTCTTCCCTAGGGTTAGCTGAAAATATAGCATTAGCGACACTATGTTCACAGCTTGCTCCACTCGAATAGATTCCGTGGCTCGTTCTTCTCTTGGACCTCAAACGTTCCACATCTTTAGACAACTTGGCAACCTGTTCCTTTAGTATACCCACCATATTCTTTCGGACCTCAACCTGTTCCACATCTCTGAAATAAGTCGAAATGGGTAACAATAGGCTCACTCTCTCCAGTTTTTCTTCTTTCTTCTTTCTATGATAGTGATGAACGTGTCCCTTTATTAGATATATTAAAAGTGAATATATAAAAAAAATTAAAAGTTAGGATTTTGATCTCACCATATTTTCTCTTATTCGTGCATAACCTTTGTTTGAGCCACGATATCGTGCCTCCATCGACTTGGCTTGATCGCGATTTTTATTACTTCGATTCTACAGTATAATAGAAATATGATAAACACTGAAAAACTATATGCATTAGAAATTGAGGAAATGACATTGATCAATTTTACCTGGAAATCATCCTCCATAGCTCTGCTCACAAACTCCTCCCAGTATGGAGCCACCATACGGTTATTCTGATACGCCGGAGGCGGACTAGTCGAGTAAAGACCAGTTTCCGGATCTCGTGTGTTACTTCTCAACCAAGTCCGAAAATTCTTGGCCATTACTCCAGCTTGCTACAATATTTGCTTCTTCTTTGTGTGGTCAAGACCTCTGAATGTAGTCTATACGCATATAACATAACAATTTAGTAAATTTAAGGGTCATACTACAACTTTCAATAAATATATAATTAACATACCGTAAGTTCGTCCCATATTCTTTCCTTCAAAGGAGTCAGTTTGGGGCTACGCCAGTCCTTGGCTGGCAGCACGATAGGGATCACGCTCCTGACTGCAACTCCAATGTAGAAGGACAACGACTCACTCTCTTTTCCTCTTGCCTGTCCAAACTCATTGAACGATAACTGCAATAACATAGTATTTAATTATGTTCAAATATCAATCAATATATTTATCGATTTCAAACTGTTCAATTGTAATAAAATTACCTGAAGTGTTTTTCCCTTGCTACGAGCTCTCTTAATAGATGACATGGTGACTATACCCCGAGTGCGCTTCTCCCCGGAGCTGCTAGTGGTGGTGGGAGCATCAGTGTCACACTCTCTCAAGTCATCAGGATGCTGTCGATCATATGCACCATGATCATATGCGCCATGATCTCCATCAGAATATCCATCATCATCTCCATCATCTCCGGGATATGGCAAACGAGACATGATCCTGTAAAGCAGAAGAAACAACATTTAATAAATAAAAAACAAACAATATTCAAAACTATGCTTAAATCCTCACACAAGCATATTATCAAACACCTTGAGTGCATCAATTGTTCATATATAAATTAGCATAAAAAATCAAGTCAAGCCACACAATATATATTCATCTCTAACAAGTTGTTCATCTCTAACACTAACAACATTAATCCTAATAAATTAACACTAATTTATGTTTAAATCCTCACACAAGCATATTATCAAACACCTTGAGTGCATCAAACACCAATATATATACAACAATATACATACACCAATACATACAACATGATATATATACACCAATATACATGATATACATATATACACCAATATACATACACCATACATACAATTAAACAAAGCCACTAACAACAATTAAACAAAGCCACACAATATATATATATATATATAAACAATTAACAATATATAAATCAAGCATCAATTGTTCATCTAACAACAATTAATCCTAACAAATTAGCTAATTAATCAAACCAAATACAATTATATAAACATTTAATCCTAATATATATATATACATACTAACATATATATAATATACACAATATTAATTCAATATATATATATATATACTAACGTATATATACATACATATATATATATAGAAAAGAAAAATTACCTATGGAAGGAGAAAGCTAGGCGGCGGGAGGGGAGCTTGGCAACAAAGGCGGCGGCGGTGATAAAGGAGGATCTTGGATGATTCGATTTGGGGGAGAGGGAGGAGGAGGCTAGGGCTTCTGGTTCGCGATTTGGAGCTAATGGGAAGGCGACGATGGTGGTGGAAGGGGAGAACGCACGGCGGAGTTCGATTTAGGGTAGAGGAAGGAGGCCGGACTTCGATATATATATCATCGGTGCATGTTTAATTCACGATTTGGGGAAAAATTCCTTTGGTTCGCGATTTGGGTGTATATATATTAATTATCCGACCTCTTGGACAGCGGTTCGAACATTGTCCAAACTATCTTCCCTGGACATCGGTTCAAAATCGCTGTCTAAAATATTTGCACAAATGGTTCTAAACCGCTTTCTAAGTGTTAGATACTTGGACAAATGGTTTTGAACCGCTGTCTATTTTTTTTTATTTTTTTTAATTAAAACCGCTCTCAAGTCAGAGCTTGGAGAGTCATTTTGAAAAAAAAACGTCCAAGTGCAAATGTCAAGCTTAAATGTGTAGTAGTGGACGATATCTCGAAATTGTGTTGACTTTTTAATATTTTTCATAATTTATTTAGATTTATTTTATATTTTTTAGTTCAGTTTTTTTTTTTCCATTTTTAGATGATTTTTTTTTCAGATTATTAATTGGTGTTTTAAATTTTTTTTATTGATAATTTTGTAGCCATGTTTGGCTAATCTCTTTCATAGCTCGAAGAGGCGCAAACATTTATAAAGATTTGATTTTCGATTAATTAATAATGGATTTCTTAACCATCACTCTTGATTTCTTCATTATGTTATGCATGTTTGATTAATGAGTTTATTTGGTTTAACCACCCTTATTTATTCATTAATTATTTCTAGCTAGATTGCACTTTATAATCCGTAATTGTTATACTTGTGTAATCCGAGTAGCAAATACGGCAGAACACCCTTGGTATAACAAAGTCTAGATCGTATGAAATGATCGTCTAGTATTCATAGTCTAGTTTGTCCTATTATTTTGTTCCATTAAATCATTGTCCAGATATGGATGCCTAATCTACCATCTGAAAGTGTTATGAATTGAATCTCAAATACATGTTTTAGGGTTATTCATTAGAATAGATTAATCAGGGATCATACTTCTAATTAATTAAATTTTAAGAAATAATTTGGACTAATTTGGTCGTACCACTAGTTTAATGGCAAGATTCAAAGAAAGAATCATTCAAGTGAATGCAAATCCGAGAATTAAAACTACAATTTTTTTTTTTTAATAGAGTTAGAAACAACAATCCAACCCCCAACCCCTCCTTTATTTATTTGCTTGTATCAACACAAACCGTCCAATTAAAATTACTACACTTTGTGGGATCGACAATTAAAATGACTATGTCTGATCGATATATGTATAGAAGAACCACTAGTTTAATGGCAAGATTCAAAGAAAGAATCATTCAAGTTGAAGCAAATTCGAGAACTAAAACTACAATTTTATTATTTTATATATTTTTTTAATAGAGTTATAAATAACAATCCGACCCCCAACCCCCTCCTTTATTTGCTTGTATTAACACAAAGCATCCAATTAAAATTACTACACTTTGTGGGATCGACAATTAAAATGACTATGTCTAATCGATATATGTATAGAAGAAGAGTTAGGAGGCCTCATCTTGCCCAGTGCCACATATTTCTTATCTTGCCCAGTGACACACATCCCTCATCCACAAATGGTCCCCTTTATTATCTACATATTATGTATAAACCTGAAATATCGATGGTAATTAATAATCTAAAATAAAATGATATAATTACTTTAACGGGTTCGTTTTTTGCTATGGGAATAAATCCAAAAGCGAACATAGTTTAGAATAAGAAAAAAAAATGAAGGAATTATATATTAATCTTTGCGGAATAGATTGGAGTAAGTATGTATGTATAAATAAAAATGTTAATTTGCCCATTCCACATATTCCTTATCTTGTCGAATCCATATATCCTCATCCACAAATGGTCCCCTTCACCCTTTTTTATTTTCTACATATTTTTGCTTTGTGTATATTGGAAAAAAATTATTTCTTGTCCCACAAGAATGTTGGTTTCATGATTTTAGTCCTTTCTCCACCATATTTAGTCCCATAGTTATTTGAAATATTTTAATGGGATCAAATTTGCAAAAAACTTAACAGATGGGACTGTTTTTACCACAGAAAAAAAAAAGGACAAAAAAAAGAAACACAGGACCAAATCTTTTGATCAAAAATTCTCATTGAATCAAAAATATATTTTTATCCCGTGTATATTAATCACATAAACTTATCTATTAACATGTACAAGTTTCTAATTATATATATATATATAATACTTTACTGACAATTGGAATATTATTTGAATAATACTTTATTGACAGTTGGAATATCATTTGAATAATACTTTATTGACAGTTGGAATATTATTTGAATAATACTTTGAAGAATATTATTGGCCCATCCCATAGTAATTAATTAATTAGATCGAGAAAATTATACATATACTAGAGCGTTCGAAACAGATCAAGAAGTCAGACGTTGATGAAGAAGTTGAGGGAAGCTTATGTACAATTAATATCTAGAATTGGATTTTTATATGGACTGTATCATTCAGTTACTTTAATTATTTTTTGCAAGTAACTATTTAGTTATGGTTAAATTATTTTTTGAAAGTAACCATGTTACTTAAGATATATTGTTGGTAAATTTAATTTTATTTATGTTTAAATTAACGATAACATATTTGTCAACAAATTAACTGCAAAATATTTAAAAGTTTATTCCGGCCGGTCATCTTTTTTGGTGATGCATGGTAAGTAAAAATATTCTTCTCCAACATCTCAAAATGACCACCTTGAATTAGTACCATTTTTGAGACTAACTGATTGGCTGTGACGACGGGAAAAGATATTTGAAGAGAAGAAAGACACATTATTAATTAGTCTTTTTATTGACTAGATAACAGCAAGTAGAAGGATATACAATCTAGGATCGACAGCCTTCTACAACATAGAAACAGAAAATTAATAACTCAAATACATACAAACAGCTAGCACGAGACTATGAGACTAGTCTAGCATATTTTTGTCACATACATGACAATTATTGAAAGCCAGAAAAGCAACACTTATTATTAGATGTATACCCAAAGTACGTGGATATGCATGCATGCATGCTTGTTTAGGCAGTAATAGAACCCTTGGTGCAAAAACCAGAACATGCATTGGTACATTTTTCAACTGCTCCATTCACAACTTCACTTGCATCTAGTCACCCAAAAAAAAAAAGCGTAATTAGAATAATCGAATCTCTTGTCTATGACAAAAGATAAAAGAAGCTATATAGCAAATAAAAATAATAATAATGATCGAGCTTTACCAGAATTTTGGAGAGTGGTTATGGCAGTGCACACAGAGGACACACACCCCAACTTGCAGTATTCATTGACTGCATTGAGTCAAATTACATGCAATTTGCATCAAAATGAAATCTTTGCAGCAAGTAAACTAAATAATTAGAACAAATGAGTTTATTTATTTTACCAGTGTTTTCGAGAATATCATGATTCCAATTAGGGGGACATGTCCCACTAAGGATTCTGCATCCAGAGATTGATGCACAATTATCCCGGGAGAGTCCCGTTAAGCTGCAGTTGGAAGATTAAAAAGACATTATTAATTAGTCTTTTTATTGCCCATTCAAGCTTCACTTGACACCATAAACTTCACCAGCTGTCATCCTTATCTCTTGCCGACACATATGGGACACCACGTATCCCTCATGAATGGATGCACAATTAATATTAGTGTTATTTATTTCTTATCCACAAATGTTCCCCTTCAACTTTATATTTAGATTCTTCACTACCTATATTGAAACCTTGCTGCCATTCAATTATTAACATGATTTTTCTAAGAGTTAGTCACATGTGCATCAGTTGTAATTGTGCAACTGGACACACAGAACATATAAATTAATATAACCGAAACGTTAATCTTAAATTTGGGTGAAAATATGAAATGAAACGTACAAGTTAATACGTGCAGAATAATGTAAATGAAATGTACAAATTAATATAAGTAAAATGTGGCGAGTGCACAAACCTAAAAACCAAAATCTCATAATTTTAAACAGGGTCCCAAATCTACGCTGCAGTAACTTTACAGAACTTTTTGCCATATCTTTGTTTGTAGAAGGGCAAAGCTATAATCAAGATATAGCCCCCACGTCATGTCAAGGAGGTTCATATGAAAGCCATTTTTTGACGTATTGGAGAATGGAAAGTTCTAAAGGTCGACCAATACCAACAAGTATTTGAACATTTGAAGGAGTATCTGGCCGATGCGAGAGTAGTTTCCAAGTACCGAAAAAGCTCAACTTATACTTGGCAGCCTCTTAATCTACGATCGGTGCAAATGTTAGTTCAAATAGAAAACAAGGAGCAATAGTCGAATATTATGTTAGACAGTCTTTAAGAGACGCCGAGCTCGTGTACCGCCCATTGAGAAGTCGGCTTTACGCCCTAGTTATTAGCGTCAAGTAAAAACTTAGGCCATATTTCTTCTATCATCAAGTAGAAGTACTTAAATCCTTCCCACTGATAAACTTCTTCAGTGACTAGATTCCGTGGGATGATTGCTTAAATGGTCCATTGAGCTAGGACAGTTCGACATCTTGTACGCCTCCCGAATAACAATCAAAGAGAAGGCACTCGCCAACTTTATAGTCGAGTTAACCTTCAATCAGGGACCAGGTAAGGTTGCCAATTTACCATGTAAGATGCACGTGGTAGGGGACGAAATCATCCTTTTCAGTCCGCAAAATCAGGTATTCATCTCATTAATCCGTTTAGACGTCCAAGTCACGAACAACAAGGCCGAATACAAAGTTCTCATCGTGGTACTCCGCATGGCAACATCAATAAGAGTCTTCCAACTCCAAGTTCTTAGTGGCTCACAGCTAATTGTAAGACAAATCCACGGGGAGTATGACGCAAATGACGAGAAGATGCGAGATACCAAGCTCTCGTGGCCAAATTAATACTACAGTTTATGCAGGTCCACATGGACAAGGTCCCTAGGACAAAAAATACCAAGGTCGACGCTCTCGCTCGCCTGGCTACTTCAGAGGGGGCTGTCGAGTTTGACAGTAGCATAACCCGAATGATGCCCCCGTCGAATGACGAGAATGAGATGTACTAAGTGGATAGTGGCGAGTCGACAAGCTAGATATAACCGGTAAAAAATAATTCCTCTAGAAAGGGGTTCACCCTGAAGATAGGATCTAGGCAAGCCGACTTCGACTGAGGTCGGCCAAGTACACTTTAATTAATGATATTTTATATAAGAAAGGGTTCTCGCTCCCATTATTAAATGTTTGGGTAAGAACGAAGCTGAGTCCGTCCTCGCTGAGATCCACGAGAGGATTTGTGGAAATCACATGGGCAACCACGCCCTAGCCTTTAAGATACTGAGACGTGGGTATTTCTAGCCAAGTTTGAAAAAAGACACGATTGCATATGCCCGAACCTACGCTCATTGTCAGCAGTTTGTAACGATCATACACAGCGCTCCTAACCACCTCTCATCGGTCTTTAGTCCATGGCTTTTCGTGAAATGGGGAATAGGCTTGATCTGACCATTCCTACCTGGATAAGAGGGTGTGAAATTTACAGTGGTCGCAATAGACTACTTCATGAAATGGGTTGAGGCCGAACCCCTGGACAAGATCACATGCAATTAGATGAGCGAGTTCGTTCGGAAGAATATCATCTACCAATTTGGAATCCCACACACGATTGTTACCGATAATGGTAAACAGTTCGACAATGTATATTTTCACAATTAGTGCGCGCGATACGGTATAAAAAAATACTTTTCAACACCCTATCACCCCCAGTCCAACGGTTAGATGGAAGTTATAAATAAGATAATAAAGTAAGCTTAAGGCCTAATTAGATAGCCTGAAAGATAATTGGGCAGACAAGCTGCCAACGGTACAATCGTTGTAATTAACGACATATCGATTGGCGATCAAGGAAACACCCTTCGCCATGGCCTATGGAATGGAAGCAGTCTTACTTGTCGAGCTCAGTGAGCCAAGCTACCGAGTAGCCACCTACAACAATGAAACTAATGGTCAGGCGCAAGCGGCAGAGCTCAACCTTCTGGAAGCAAGGAGGATAGAGGCCGACCTTAGGAACACAACTTATAAGCAATGGTCAGAGAAGCATTAAACCTCGAAGTCAAGCTCCGTGACTTCAAAGGGGGGGGCCTCGTCCTGAGTAGAATATTTGCCCCAAACACAAGAGTGTTTGGTGCCATCTGGGTAGGACCCTTTCGGGTCACAAGGAAATTACCGAATGGAGCTTACGAGCTTAAAGAGATAGATGGAAATGCGTTCAAGTACCCATGGAACGAAAGTAATTTGAGGAAATACTATCCATAGATTAAAAAAAACATGGGTAGTAATGGTGTACGCATAAAGACAAGCCGCGAGCTCGGGCTGCCACTAGTCAAGTCCGGTAAAATCTATAACAACCGAGATCGTCTCCCGATTCGACACACATTAACTAGCGACCAGCCTAGCCTATACACTCCGAGCAATCATGTCAAACAACTTGAGCAATCAACACGTCCCATAACACCTATAAATAGGAGAGGATTGGAGGAGAGAAAGAAATTTCCCAGAGATGCAGCTTTAGTGAGAGAAAGTGTGTGGGAGAAAGGCAAATCCCTAGTTCTCTGTCACGCAAGGATGGGTCCTTATGCGACCTCAGTCTACCACCCCACGAGGCCGCCAAATATTAAAAGCGGCCACATAAATAAGATCGATGACCACTATGGAGAAATGGTTGGAACTCTCCTCGCTAAGATCAACGACCAATCCGGTCGTGCAGGGAGCTGACCCTATCAATCGTCTTAAACAAAAGACCGGCGTGATGAAGAGGAAAGAGGTTGGGAAAACCTGACTGTGGAAAGGAGGAAGAGAGCATACGGGCTTCCCATTCTACCCCACACTTTGGGAGCATCCAACCTACCTCAAAACCTATTGGTGTATGCGAATGTAAATGTTATTTTGTCCATGTATGGGAATGATGTTTTGACCTTTGGGTCAATATATGAGAATTTTAAGCGGCCTCCGGGTGCAGGTCTCACGATCCCCTGGGTAAGATGGTCGTTATGGCCTGTGGGTGCTAGTCTCACGATCCCCCAGGTAAGATGGTCGAAATGAATGATGTATGGGCAAGGACTGTATGGCGCCCAAAGAATATGATATGTTATGAAAGATCTAGCCGACGGGCTAGCACAAAGAAAGGAAAGAAAATATTTTTATGAAAATGATATGTTTATGTACTGCCAATCTATATAACAGCATACAGGTCATCCTCACCAAGAATTCAAATTCTCACCCCCTACCTTTAATATTTTCAGGTTATGAAGACGGAGAGCCCGTGTAGTCGGAGGTGTGATATGGTGTTTCCGATGATACCCTGCGCTTTTGTCTATCTTAAGCTTATTTAACATCACGGTTCCTCTTATGAACTTAATTCGTATGTCGAGATGACAAACACTTCTATAGTCTCTCGATGAATGTTATGTGTATGACTTATACTTAATTTTTGTTATTGCCAATCGTTTTAAATGATCCATTTATGATGGGCTTTCCGAAAAAAAGGCCTTCGCGTTTCCCTCTATACAACAACTTATTTATTAATTTGTATAGGGTATATTAGTTATTTTATATAAATAAACATTAGTATAGAATAAAGTTTTTAACTTGTGTGAAAAATTAAAATGATAGTTAAATTGAAATAAAGAGAGCATATACTACACGTACTATTTTAATTTAAAATAGTTGAATACCACTTGTGCGCACCACGATGTACAAGTGATACTATTAAAAATAAATAATTTATGTTGTTCGGTAAAACTAACTAATACTGATCAATGAATAATATTCGGTGAAATCAAGTAATATTGTTCACTGAAAATAATTAATATTATTCAGTGATACTACTAGAACTATATTACGTTCCTTAATTCGCTACTTCTAGAAAAATGTGTTCTCTAAATTACCAGCCCAAAAAATTACTATCCTTATTTTGCCACCCCCATAAGTCATGGTCCTTAAAAAATAAAATTCCCCAATATCTGCATAGGAGGATTGCTTCTGGACTCTATTTTTGCTGGTTTACCACAAGTCACAACATCCAAGAAATAATTTAAAAAAATTAACGGAGGAAACAACAAAAGTGATGTGAACGTGACCACAATTATTGGACTGATTTCTTTATAGAATAAAAGATGCTCTCATTCAGTGATTCATGAGGCTTTACTGTACCCGCATATATATTATTAAAATATCTCACAAAATCACATGATAACTATTTATATATAGTGATGTATCCCTTAGTTTGAAAATATTTTAATTGGAAAAAGAACGAAAATTCTTCAAAGTATTATTCAAATAATATTCCAACTGTCAATAAAGTATTATATATATAATTACAAACTTGTACACGTTAATTGAAGGTTTATGAGATTAATATACACCGTAAGAGATTCATTGAGAATATTTGGTCAATGATTTGGTCCCATATTTCTTTTTGGTTCTTTATTTTTGGTGGTAAAAACAGTCCCGTCTATTAATTTTTTGCAAATTAATTTGATCCCATTAAAATATTTCAAATAACCATGAGACTAAATATGGTGGAGAAAGGACTAAAATTATGAAGCAACATTCTTTGGGGACAATAAATAAAAAATTTCAAATATACACTAAACAAAAATATGTAGAAAATAAAAAAAGGGTGAAGGGGACCATTTGTGGATGAGGGATATGTGGAATCGACAAGATAAGGAGTAGATCTTGACCTTTGGCAAGATGAGGCCTCCTAACTCTTCTACTATATATATCCATCAAATTAACATTATTATTTATACATACTTACTTACTCCAGTCTGCTCCTCAATATTAATTAATAATTCCCTTTTTTTTTTATTCTGAACTATGTTCGCTTTTGGATTTATTCCCATAGCGAAAACGAACCCGCTAGAGTAATTATATCACTTCATTTTTTATTATTATATAATTACCGTCGATGATATTTAAGTTTATACAAAATGTGTAGAAAATAAAGGGGATTCGACCATTTGTGGATGAGGGATGTGTAAATCGAGAAAGATAAGAATATGTGGCACTAGGCAAGATGAGGCCTCCTAACTCTTCTTCTATACATATATCAATCAGACATAGTCATTTTAATTGTCGAACCCACAAAGTGTAGTAATCTTAATTATACGGTTTAGGTTAATACAAGCAAATAAAGAAGCGGGTTGGGGGGTTGAATTGTTGTTTCTAACTCTATTAAAAAATATATAAAATAATAAAATTGTAGTTTTAGTTCTTAGATTTGCATCCACTTGAATGATTCTTTCTTCGAATCTTACCATTAAACTAGTGGTACGACCAAATTAGTTCAAATTATTCTTAACTATAATTAATTAGAAGTATGATCCCTAATTAATCTATTCTAATGAATAATCCCAAAACATGTATTTGAGATTCAATTCATAAAACTTTCAGTTGGTAGATTAGGCATCCATATATGGGCAATGATTTAATGGAACAAAATAATAGGGCAAACTGGACTATGAATACTAGACGATCGTTTCATACGATCTAGACTTTGTTATTACGAGGGTATTCTGCCCTATTTGCTACTCTGGTTACACAATTATAACAATTACGGATTATAAAATGCAATCTAGCTAGAAATAACTAATGAATAAATAAGGGTGGTCAAACCAAATAAACTCATTAATCAAACATGCAGAACATAAATCAAATAATGAAGAAATCAATAGTGAGGGTTAAGAAATCCATTATTAATTAATCAAAAATCAAATCTTTACAAATGTTTGCGCCTCTTCGAGCTAGGAAAGAGATACAAAATTATCAATAAAAAAACTGAAAAAAAAAATCAACTAAAAATAAAAAAATAAACTGAATTAAAAAAAATCAATTAAACCTAAATAAACTATGAAAAATATTAAAATGTCAAATAAAATTTAAAAACGAATTAAATTTAAAAAAAAAGAGAATAAACTAAGGCTTAATTGCGAATAAAATCATCACCTTTTCAAAAATTGCAATCTAATCTAAACTTTTGAATTTTGACAAGCAAATCATCACTTTTACTCTTTTTTGCAAATTTAACTTCGGGCAGTTTGTCCCCTTGCCCGAAAGTTGATGTGTACAAAAAATGCACCATCATCAGCCCAGTAAGCATCCACATCAATAAATACTTATTAACATAATAAATAATAGTTTAAAAATAAATTAAGTATTATAAATACTATAAATAAATTTAAATATAATAAGATATTAAAATCAACATAAAAAATCAGCATCTAATTTCTTCTAATAAAATTAAAATTAGAAACCAACACAAACAAATAATATTCAAAATCACAATTTTAATTAAAATTGTCATTATTAAAAATTAACACAAAAAATATTTCTTAGAGAATATTATTTGCCCTCGAATAACACAATATCAAAAAAAAAAATTAAACTCAGGAAACTAAACCTAATGAAAATTGGCCCCCAATCCATGCTTCTGGCCACCCTCCCGACCCCACTCCCGTTCCAGCTACACCTCCACCTTTCATTCATATTCCCTCCCATCAACACTTTAATCAAATTTGAAATGTGAATAGAGTCACCGCACACGCCACTCCACACTCGACTCTCAAAATGGGTGCTCGCTTTTTGTAATGGACCGTGTTATCTTGATTTTTTTTTAATTGCAGAATAGTTTGATTTAGTGTAATTGGAGCAACAAATATTCTGGTGTAATTAAATGTTTAAATTTTTTGTGTAATTAGATTTTGGAGAATTTGAGATTTTTTGCAGAATTAAAATTACATTGTGAAGATGCGGTAGCGAAAGGAACGTTGGGTCGTAGTGGGGCAACAATGGGATGGTGGGGGTGGGGCAACGACGAAGGCAATATGAGGTTGAAAATGAAGGGATTTTGATGTAATTGAATATTGAATTTTTTTTTTTGCAGAACAATTTTTTTTTCTCGAGGATGAAGATGTGACGAGAATGAACGTTTGATTTTAAATTTTTTATTTTGCATTTTAATTATTTTATTTGTAAATTTTTTATTTTATTTTATTCTTTTAATTTTTATTTTATTTTTAAAAGTGTTATTCTAAATTTTTTATTATTATATTTTTAATTTTTTGAAAGTTTTTTAACTTCTAATACTTTAAAAAATATAACTTATACTTTTAAATTTATTAACAGTATATATAATAGTAATTTATTTTTAAATTTTTATTTATTATGTTAATAAATATTTATTGACGTGGATGCTTACTAGGCTGATGATGGAGAATTTTTTATACACATTAACTTTCGGGCAAGGAGGCAAACTGCCCGAAGTAGAATTTGCAAAAGAAAGTAAAAGTGATGATTTGTTTGCCAAAATTCAAAAGTTTAAATATATTATATTGCAATTTATGAAAAAATGGTGATTTTATTCGCAATTAAGCCATAAACTAAATAAAACTTCAGAAATATTTTTAAGAAAATCATGCTAAAACTTAAAATAAAAAAATCTCCTAGGGGAGAGTGGGAGTATTGAAACAAGCAGGGGATCTCCTACACGGGAGGTGTATGACAAAATGTATTAGTGAACTATAAAACATGTTTCTACAAACAAAGATAAAAGAGTTCCGTTAAGTTATTGAAGCGTAGATTTGAGACCTTGTTTAAAATTCTGAGATTTGGGATTTTAGGTTTGTAAACTCGCCACATTTTACATATATTAATTTATACATTTCAGTTACATTAGTCTGCAAGTATTAACCTGTACGTTTCATTTCATATTTTCACCCAAATTTAAAATTAAAGTTTCGGTTATATTAATTGAATGGCAGCAAGGTTTGACCAACTCTTAGAGAAATCACGTTAACAATTGAATGGCAGCAAGGTTTTAATACAGATAGTGAAGAGTCTTAATCTGAAATTGAAGGGGACCATTTATGGATAAGAAATAAATAGCACTAATATTAATTATGCATCCATTCATGAGGGATATGTGTCGGGAAGAGACATAACCTTCACCAGCTCCGGACATTGGTTACCACAAGCTTCGCCTATCACCTTATCTAAAGCTTACATGGTTTGCACGTTTCCAAAAAGAAATCATCACATGTTTAAAGAATGTGAATGGAAGTAGATAGAAAACTATGATAACCACACACTTGTACAGTGTATACTATTACTTAATATTATGTAATATATAGTGGTTTTGTTTCCGGCCTTAATATTACATGGCCACAATAGTATAGAGGTAGTTTAGTAATTATGGAAATAAGCATATTATAATAGTATAAAAAATCACACACTTTACATTTTTAATTTAATTAATAATTACTATAAAACACCACAGACCACACGCAAGGCGGCAATTGCTTCGTTTTATAAAAATTAAGTACTCCCTTTGTTCCTCTATAAGAGGGACATACCTTAATTTATAGCACCTATATTAAGGAGTATTATAAAATAATAGATGTAGTCCAAGTAATGTAATTGAGAAAGAGAAAATAATAGATGGAGTTGATTAATAAAATAATAAAAAGTATTTGCCAAAAAATGGAATTGGTATATTATAGAGAACGGACCGAAATTATACGTAACATGGTACTCTTAAATATAATTTGATGAATATATATAGAAGAGGAATTAAGAGGCTGTGTAGTTTATCTCTGGCTGACACATATGGGACAACACCTATCCCTCATGAATGGATGCACAATTAACATTATTGCCATTTATTTCTTATCCACAAATGGTCTCCTTGCCGACACATATCCCTCATGAATGGATGCACAATTAATATTAGTGTTATTTATTTCTTATCCATAAATGGTCCCCTTCAGCTTCATATTTAGATTCTTCACTATCTATATTGAAACCTTGCTGCCATTCAATTGTTAACGTGATTTTTCTAAGAGTTAGTGCAACTGGACACATAGAACATATAAATTAATATAATTGAAATGTTAATTTTAAATTTGGGTGAAAATATGAAATGAAACGTACAGGTTAAGACGTGCAGACTAATATAACTGAAATGTATAAATTAATATAAGTAAAATGTGGAGAGTGTACAAACCTAAAATCCCAAATCTCTTAATTTTAAACAATGTCCCAAACCTACGCTGCAATAACTTTACGGAACTCTTTGCCATATCTTTGTTTGTAGAAACATGTTTTATAGTTCACTGACACATTTTGTCATACACCTCCCGTGTAGGAGATCACCTGCTTGTTCCAATACTCCCAGTCTCCCTTCCCACGCTCCCATAGGAAAAAAAATTTATTTTAAGTTTTAGCAAGATTTTCATAAAAATATTTCTCAAGTTTTATTTCGTTTATTCTTTTTTTAAATTTTAGTTGACTTTTTAATATTTTTCATAATTTATTTAGATTTAATTTATATTTTTTAGTTCTTTTTTTTTTTTTTCATTTTTAGATGATTTTTTTTTAGATTATTAATTGGTGTTTTCAATTTTTTTTATTGATAATTTTGTAGCCATGTTTGGCTAATCTCTTTCCTACCTCGAAGAGGCACAACATTTGTAAAGATTTGATTTTCGATTAATTAATAATGGATTTCTTAACCATCACTCTTGATTTCTTCATTATTTGATTTATGTTATGCATGTTTGATTAATGAGTTTATTTGGTTTGACCACCCTTATTTATTCATTAATTATTTCTAGCTAGATTGCACTTTATAATCCGTAATTGTTATAATTGTGTAATCAGAGTAGCAAATACGGCATAACACCCTTGATAACACAAAGTCTAGATCGTATGAAACGATCATCAAGTATTCATAGTCTAGTTTGTCCTATTATTTTGTTTCATTAAACCAACTGAGAGTTTTATGAATTGAATCTCGAATACATGTTTTAGAGTTATTCATTAGAATAGATTAATTAGAGATCATACTTCTAACTAATTAAATTTAAGAAATAAATTGGACTAATTTGGTCGTACCACTAGTTTAATGGCAAGATTCGAAGAAAGAATCATTCAAGTGGAAGCAAATCCGAGAACTAAAACTACAATTTTATTATTTTATATTTTTTTTAATAGAGTTAGAAACAACAATCCAACCCACCAATTAACACAAACCGTCCAATAAAAATTACTACACTTTGTGGGATCGACAATTAAAATGACTATGTCTGATCGATATATGTATAGAAGAACCACTAGTTTAATGGCAAGATTCAAAGAAAGAATCATTCAAGTGGAAGCAAATCCGAGAACTAAAACTACAATTTTATTATTTTATATATTTTTTAATAGAGTTAGAAACAACAATCCGACCTCCCAACCCCCTCCTTTATTTGCTTGTATTAACACAAACCGTCCAATTAAAATTACTACACTTTTTGGGATCGACAATTAAAATGACTATGTCTGATCGATATATGTATAGAAGAAGAGTTAGGAGGCCTCATCTTGCCCAGTGCCTCATATTTCTTATCTTGCCCAGTGACACACCCCTCATCCACAAATGGTCCCCTTTATTTTCTACATATTTTGTATAAACTTAAATACCATCGACGGTAATTAATAATGTACAATAAAATGATATAATTACTTTAGTGGGTTCGTTTTCGCTATGGGAATAAATCCAAAAGCAAACATAGTTTAGAATAAGAAAAAATGAAGGAAATATATATATTAATATTTTGAATAGATTGGAGTAAGTATGTATGTATTAATAAAAAAATGTTAATTTGATGGATATATATAGTAGAAAAGTTAGGAGGCCTCTTCTTTGCCATTCTTACATATTCCTTATCTTGTCGAATGCCACATATGCCTCATCCACAAATGGTCCCCCTTCACCCTTTTTTTTTTCTACATATCTTGCTTTGTGTATATTGGAAAAAAAATTATTTCTTGTCCCACAAGAATGTTGGTTTCATGATTTTAGTCCTTTCAACACCATATTTAGTCCCATAGTTATTTGAAATATTTTAATGGGATCAAATTTGCAAAAAACTTAACAGATGGGACTGTTTTTACCACAGAAAAAAAAAGGACAAAAAAAGAAACACAGGACCGAATATGTTGATCAAAAATTCTCATTGAATCAAAAATATATTTTTTTCCAGTGTATATTAATCACATAAACCTATCTATTAACGTGTACAAGTTTCTAATTATATATATATATATATATATATATAATACTTTACTGACAATTGAAATATTATTTGAATAATACTTTATTGACCGTTGGAATATCATTTGAATAATACTTTATTGACAGTTGGAATATTATTTGAATAATACTTTGAAGAATATTATTGGCCCATCCCAAAAAAAAAAAATGCGTAATTAGAATAATCGAATCTCTTGTCTATGACAAAAGATAAAAGAAGCTATATAGCAAATAAAAATAATAATAATGATCGAGCTTTACCAGAATTTTGGAGAGTGGTTATGGCACTGCACACAGAGGACACACACCCCAACTTGCAGTATTCATTGACTACATTGAGTCAAATTACATGCAATTTGCATCAAAATGAAATCTTTGCAGCAAGTAAACTAAATAATTAGAACAAATGAGTTTATTTATTTTACCAGTGTTTTCGAGAATATCATGATTCCAATTAGGGGGACATGTCCCACTAAGGATTCTGCATCCAGAGATTGATGCACAATTATCCCGGGAGAGTCCCGTTAAGCTGCAGGTATTATAGACATTTCTGGCAGAGAAGCTTGGGCAACAACTCTTTGCCTCAACTTGAATTTGTCCCAAAACAAGGCTCACCAAAAGAGCACTCATAATAACAATTTTACCTTCCATCGATCGATCTTCTCGTGTTTGCAGCAACTTAATTTGTATTGTTGAAATGCTGATGAAACTAAACTTGCAGATACCCAACTTAAATAGTAGTTGTTCTGCCATTCAAGCTTCACTTGACACCATAAACTTCACCAGCTGTCATCCTTATCTCAAGCTCCGGACCACAAGCTTCGCCTATCACCTTAACTAAAGCTCACATGGTTTGCACGTTTCCAAAGAGAAATCATCACATGTTTAAATAATGTGAATGAAAGTAGATAGAAAAACTATGATGATAGTATATAGTATATAGTAGCTAGCTAGTATTCTTTCCGGCCTTAATATTACATGGCCACAATGATATAGAAGTAGTTTAGTAATTATAGAGAGAAGCATATTATAATAATATCAAGAATCACACATTTAACATTTTTAATTTAATTAATAATTATAGAGAGAAGCATATTATTAGTGTTATTTATTTCTTATCCACAAATGTTCCCCTTCAACTTTATATTTAGATTCTTCATTACCTATATTGAAATATTGCTGCCATTCAATTGTTGACATGATTTTTCTAAGAGTTAGTCACATGTGCATCAGTTGTAATTGTGCAACTGGACACACAGAACATATATATTAATATAACCGAAATGTTAATCTTAAATTTGGGTGAAAATATGAAATGAAACGTACAAGTTAATACGTGCAGAATAATGTAAATGAAATGTACAAATTAATATAAGTAAAATGTGGCGAGTGCACAAACCTAAAAACCAAAATCTCATAATTTTAAACAGGGTCCCAAATCTACGCTGCAGTAACTTTACAGAAGTTTTTGCCATATCATTGTTTGTAGAAGGGCAAAGCTATAATCAAGATATAGCCCCCACGTCATGTCAAGGAGGTTCATATGAAAGCCATTTTTTGTGTTCCTTAAATTGCGTTTCTTAATTCGCTACTTCTAGAAAGATGTGTTCCTTAAATTACCAGCCCAAAAAATTACTAATAAAAAACCACTAACCACTCGCAAGGCGCCAATTGCCTTCGTTTTATAAAAATTAAGTACTCCCTTTATTCCTCTATAAGAGGGACATACCTTGATTTATAGCACTTAAATTAATGAGTATTATAAAATAATAGATGTAGTACAAATGATGTAATTGAGAAAGAGAACATAATTGATGGAGTTGATAATAAAATAATAAAAAGTATTTGCCAAAAATGGAATGGGTATCTTACAGAGAACGGACCAAAATTGTAACATTGTACTCTTAAATATAATTTGATGAATATATATAGAAGAGGAATTAAGAGGTTGTGTAGTTATCTCTTGCCGACACATATAGGACACCATGTATCCCTCATGAATGGATGCACAATTAATATTAGTGCCATTTATTTCTTATCCACAAATGGTCCCCTTCAATCTCATATTTAGATTCTTCACTATCTATATTAAAACCTTGTTGCAATTCAATTGCTAACATGATTTTTCTAAGAGTTAGTCAAGTGTGCATCAGTTGTAATTGTGCAGCTGGACACACAAAACATATAAATTAATATAACCGAAACGTTAATTTTAAATTTGGGTGAAAATATGAAATGAAACGTACAAGTTAATACTTGCAAAATAATGTAACTGAAATGCACAAATTAATATACGTAAAATGTGGCGAGTTCTCAGACCTAAAATCCCAAATCTTATAATTTTAAACAAGGTCCCAAATCTACGCTGCAATAACTTTACAAAACTCTATGCCATATCTTTGTTTGTAGAAGGGCAAAGCTATAATCAAGATATAGCCCCCACATCATGTCAAAGGAGGTTCATATGAAAGCCATTTTTTGACGTATTGGAGAATGGAAAGTTATAAAGGTCGAACCAATGCCAGCAAGTATTTGAACATTTGAAGGAGTATCTGGCCTATGCGAGAGTAGTTTCCAAGTACCGAAAAAGCTCAACTTAAACTTGGCCGCATACGAATATACGATCAGTGCAGTGTTAGTTCAAATAGAAAACAAGGAGAAATAGTCGGAATATTATGTCAAACAGTCTTTAAGAGACGCCGAGCTCAGGTACCTGCCCATTGAGAAGCTGGCTTACGCCCTAGTTGTTAGCGTGCGAAAACTTAGGCCATATTTCTTCTATCATCAAGTAGAAGTACTTACAACCTTCCCATTGATAAAATTCTTGAGTGACTAGATTCCGTGGGATGATTGCTTAAATGGTCCATTGAGCTAGGACAGTTCGACATCTTGTACGCATCCCGAATTAAAATCAAAGAGAAGGCACTCGCCAGCTTTATAGTCGAGTTAACCTTCAAGCAGGGACCACGTAAGGTTGCCAATTTACCATGAAAGATGCACGTGGTAGGGGCCGGAATCATCCTTTTCAGTCCGTAAAATCAGGTATTCATCTCATTAATCCGTTTAGACTTCCAAGCCACAAACAACAAGGCCGAATACAAAGTGCTCATCGTGGTATTTCGCATGGCAACATCAATAAGAGTTTTCCAACTCCAAGTTCTTAGTGGCTCACAGCTAATTGTAAGAAAAATCCACGAGGAGTATGAGACAAATGGTGAGAAGATGCGAGATACCAAGCTCTCGTGGCCAAATTAATACAACGGTTTAGGCAGGTCCACGTGGACAAGGTCCCTAGGATGGAAAATACCAAGGTCGACACTCTCGCTCGCCTGGCTACTTCAGAGGGGGCTGCCGAGTTTGACAGTGTTAGCATAACCCGAATGATGCCCCCGTCGAATGACGAGAATGAGATGTACTATGTGGATAGTGGCGAGTCGACAAGCAGGATATAACCGGTCAAAATTAATTCCTCTAGAATGGGGTTCTCCCTGAAGATAGGATCTAGGCGAGCCGACTTCGACTGAGGTCGGCCAGGGACACTTTAATTAAATATATTTTATATAAGAAAGGGTTCTCGCTCCCATTATAAAATGTTTGGGTAAGAACGAAGCTGAGTCCGTCCTCGCTGAGATCCACAAGGGGATTTGTGGAAATCACATTGGCGAACACGCCCTAGCCTTTAAGATACTGCGACGTGGGTATTTCTAACCAAGTTTGAAAAAGACACGGTTGCATATGCCCGATCCTACGCTCATTGTCAGCAGTTTGTAACGATCATACACAGCCCTCCTAAGCACCTCATTGGTCTTTAGTCCATGGCTTTTCGTGAAATGGGGAATCGGCCTGATCTGACCATTCCTACCTGGATAAGAGAGTGTGAAATTTACAGTGGTCGCAATAGACTACTTCATGAAATGGGTTGAGGCCGAACCCCTAGCCAAGATCACATGCAATTAGATGAGCGAGTTCGTTTGGAAGAATATCATCTACCAATTTGGAATCCCACACATGATTGTTACCGATAATGGTAAACAGTTCGACAATGTATATTTACACAATTAGTGCGCGCGATACGGTATAAGAAGATACTTTTCAACACCCTATCACCCCTAGTCCAACGGTTAGGTGGAAGCTGTAAATAAGATAATAAAGTACGCTTAAGGCCCAATTAGACAGCCTGAAAGAAAATTGGGCAGACAAGCTGCCAACGGTACAATAGTCGTAATGAACGACATATCGATCGGCGATCAAGGAAACACCCTTTGCCATGGCCTATGGAATGGAAGCAGTCTTACTTGTCGAGCTCAGTGAGCCAAGCTACCGAGTAGCCACCTACAACAATGAAACTAATGGTCAGGCGCAAGCGGCAGAGCTCAACCTTCTGGAAGTAAGGAGGATAGAGGCCGACCTTAGGAACACAACTTGTAAGCAATGGTCAGAGAAGAATTAAACCTCGAAGGTCAAGCTCCGTGACTTCAAAGGGGGCGGCCTCGTCCTGAGTAAAATATTTGCCCCAAACACAAGACTGTTTGGTGCCATCTGGGTAGGACCATTTCGGGTCACAAGGAAATTACCGAATGGAGCTTACGAGCTCAAAGAGATGGATGGAAATGCGTTCAAGTACCCATGGAACGCAAGCAATTTGACGAAATACTACCCAAAGATTAAAAAAAAAACATGGGTAGTAATGGTGTACGCATAAAGACAAGCCACGAGCTCGGGCTGCCACAAAAGGATTTTGCTTTGTAGGCATACACAATCAGGTCAAATCATAGATACAACATTCGAGAGAAAAATCGGTGGTTCCCAAAATATCTGCCACTAATCAAGTCCGGTAAAATCTATAACAACGACACACATCAACCTGTTACCAGCCTAGCCTACACACTCCGAGAAATCATGTCAAACAACTTGAACAATCAACACGTCCCATAACACCTATAAATAAGAGTGGATTGGAGGAGAGTAAGAAATTTCCCAGAGATGCAGTTTTAGTGAGAGAAAGTGTGTGGGAGAAAGGCAAATCCCTAGTTCTCTGTCACGCAAGGATGGGTCCTGATGCGACCTCAGTCTACCACCCCACGAGGCCGCCAAATATTAAAAGCGGCCACATAAATAAGATCGATGACCACTATGGAGAAATGGTCAATGGTTGGAACTCTCCTTGCTAAGATCGACGACCAATCCGGTCGTGCAGGATCTAAACCTATCGTAAATGAAGCTGAGTTCATCCTCGCTGAGATCCACGAGAGGATTTGTGGAAATCACATGGGCGACCACGCCCTAGCCTTTAAGACACTGAGACGTGGGAAAGAGATACAAAATTATCAATAAAAAAACTGAAAACACCAATTAATAATCTGAAAAAAAAAATCAACTAAAAATAAAAAATAAATTGAATTAAAAAAATCAATTAAACCTAAATAAACTATGAAAAATATTAAAAAGTCAAATAAAATTTAAAAACGAATTAAATTAAAAAAAAAAAGAATAAACTAAGGCTTAGTTGCGAATAAAATCATCACCTTTTCAAAAATTGCAATCTAATCTAAACTTTTGAATTTTGACAAACAAATCATCACTTTTACTCTTTTTTGCAAATTTAACTTCGGGCAGTTTGTCCCCTTGCCCGAAAGTTGATGTGTACAAAAAATGCACCATCATCAGCCCAGTAAGCATCCACATCAATAAATACTTATTAACATAATAAATAATAGTTTAAAAATAAATTAAGTATTATAAATACTATAAATAAATTTAATTATAATAAGATATTAAAATCAACATTAAAAAACCACTGACCAATCGCAAGGCGCCAATTGCTTCGTTTTATAAAAATTAAGTACTTCCTTTGTTCCTCTATAAGAGGGACATACCTTAATTTATAGCACCTAAATTAAGGAGTATTATAGAATAATAGATGTAGTCCAAGTAATGTAATTGAGAAAGACAAAATAATAGATGGAGTTGATTAATAAAATAATAAAAAGTATTTACCAAAAAATGGAATTGGTATATTATAGAACAGACCGAAATTGTACGTAACATTGTACTCTTAAATATAATTTGATGAATATATATAGAAGAGGAATTAAGAGGTTGTGTAGTTTATCTCTTGCTGACACATATGGGACAACACCTATCCCTCATGAATGGATGCACAATTAATATTAGTGCTATTTATTTCTTATCCATAAATGGTCCCCTTCAACTTCATATTTAGATTCTTCACTACCTATATTGAAACCTTGCTGCCATTCAATTGTTAACGTGATTTTTCTAAGAGTTAGTGCAACTGGATAGAACATATAAATTAATATAATTGAAACTTAATTTTAAATTTGGGTGAAAATATGAAATGAAACGTACTGGTTAATACGTGCAGACTAATATAACTGAAATGTACAAATTATATAAGTAAGATGTGGAGAGTGTACAAACCTAAAATCCCAAATCGATCTCTTAATTTTAAACAATGTCCCAAATCTACCCTGCAATAACTTTACGCAACTCTTTGCCATATCTTTGTTTGTAGAAACATGTTTTATAGTTCACTGACACATTTTGTCATACACCTCCCGTGTAGGAGATCACCTGCTTATTCTATTAATACTCCCAGTCTCCCTTCCCACGCTCCCATAGGAATTTTTTTTTTATTTTAAGTTTTAGCATGATTTTCTTAAAAATATTTCTCAAGTTTTATTTAGTTTATTCTTTTTTTATTAATTTAATTCTTTTTTTAAATTTCAGTTGACTTTTTAATATTTTTCATAATTTATTTAGATTTATTTTATATTTTTTAGTTCAGTTTTTTTTTTCCATTTTTAGATGATTTTTTTTTTCAGATTATTAATTGGTGTTTTTAATTTTTTTTATTGATAATTTTGTAGCCATGTTTGGCTAATCTCTTTCATAGCTCGAAGAGGCGCAAACATTTATAAAGATTTGATTTTCGATTAATTAATAATGGATTTCTTAACCATCACTCTTGATTTCTTCATTATGTTATGCATGTTTGATTAATGAGTTTATTTGGTTTGACCACCCTTATTTATTCATTAATTATTTCTAGCTAGATTGCACTTTATAATCCGTAATTGTTATAATTGTGTAATCAGAGTAGCAAATACGGCAGAACACCCTTGGTATAACAAAGTCTAGATCGTATGAAATGATCGTCTAGTATTCATAGTCTAGTTTGTCCTATTATTTTGTTCCATTAAATCACTGTCCAGATATGGATGCCTAATCTACCATATGAAAGTGTTATGAATTGAATCTCAAATACATGTTTTAGGGTTATTCATTAGAATAGATTAATTAGGGATCATACTTCTAATTAATTAAATTTTAAGAAATAATTTGGACTAATTTGGTCGTACCACTAGTTTAATGGCAAGATTCAAAGAAAAATCATTCAAGTGGATGCAAATCCGAGAACTAAAACTACAATTTTTTTTTAATAGAGTTAGAAACAACAATCCAACCCCCCAACCCCCTCCTTTATTTGCTTGTATCAACACAAACCGTCCAATTAAAATTACTACACTTTGTGGGATCGACAATTAAAATGACTATGTCTGATCGATATATGTATAGAAGAACCACTAGTTTAATGGCAAGATTCAAAGAAAGAATCATTCAAGTTGAAGCAAATCCGAGAACTAAAACTTCAATTTTATTATTTTATATATTTTTTTAATAGAGTTAGAAACAACAATCCGACCCCCAAACCCCCTCCTTTATTTGCTTGTATTAACACAAAGCATCCAATTAAAATTACTACACTTTGTGGGATCGACAATTAAAATGACTATGTCTAATCGATATATGTATAGATGAAGAGTTAGGAGGCCTCATCTTGCCCAGTGCCACATATTTCTTATCTTGCCCAGTGACACACATCCCTCATCCACAAATGGTCCCCTTTATTTTCTACATATTTTGTATAAACTGAAATATCATCGATGGTAATTAATAATCTAAAATAAAATGATATAATTACTTTAGCGGGTTCGTTTTTGCTATGGGAATAAATCCAAAAGCGAACATAGTTTAGAATAAGAAAAATGAAGGGAATTATATATTAATACTGCGGAATAGATTGGAGTAAGTATGTATCTATAAATAAGAATGTTAATTTGATGGATATATACAGTAGAAAAGTTAGGAGGCCTCTTCTTGCCCATTGCCACATATTCCTTATCTTGTCGAATGCCACATATTCCTCATCCACAAATGGTCCCCCTTCACCCTTTTATTTTCTATATATTTTGCTTTGTGTATATTGGAAAAAAAATATTTCTTGTCCCCACAAGAATGTTGGTTTCATGATTTTAGTCCTTTCTCCACCATATTTAGTCCCATAGTTATTTGAAATATTTTAATGGGATCAAATTTGCAAAAAACTTAACAGATGAGACTGTTTCTACCACAGAAAAAAAAAGGACAAAAAAAGAAACACAGGACCGAATCTGTTGATCAAAAATTCTCATTGAATCAAAAATATATTTTTTCCCCGTGTATATTAATCACATAAACTTATCTATTAACGTGTACAAGTTTCTAATTATATATATATATAATACTTTACTGACAATTGGAATATTATTTGAATAATACTTTATTGACAGTTGGAATATCATTTCAATAATACTTTATTGACAGTTGGAATATTATTTGAATAACACTTTGAAGAATATTATTGGCCCATCTCATAGTAATTAATTAATTAGATCGAGAAAATTATACATATACTAGAGCGTTCGAAACAGATCAAGAAGTCAGACGTTGATGAAGAAGTTGAGGGAAGCTTATGTACAATAAATATCTAGAATTGGATTTTTTATATGCACAAAGATCATTCGATTATTTTAATTATTTTTTTTGCAAGTAACCATTTAGTTATGGTTAAATTATTTTTTTTGAAAGTAACCATGTTACTTAAGATGTATTGTTGGTAAATTTAATTTTATTTAAGTTTAAATTTCGATAACATATTTGTCAACAAATTAACTGCAAAATATTTAAAAGTTTATTCCGCCGGTCATCTTTTTTCGGTGATGCATGGTAAGTAAAAATATTCTTCTCCAACATCTCAAAATGACCACCTTGAATTAGTACCATTTTTGAGACTAACCGATTGGCGATGTGACGACGGGAAAAAAAAGATAATTGAAGAGAAGAAAGAGAAGAAGATTAAAAAGACACATTATTAATTAGTCTTTTTATTGCCCATTCAAGCTTCACTTGACACCATAAACTTCACCACCAGTTGTCATCCTTATCTCTTGTCGACACATATGGGACACCACGTATCCCTCCCTCATGAATGGATGCAATTAATGTTTATCCTTATCTCTTGCCGACACATATTATTAGTGTTATTTATTTCTTATCCACAAATGTTCCCTTCAACTTTATATTTAGATTCTTCACTACCTATATTAAAACCTTGCTGTGCCATTCAATTGTTGACATGATTTTTCTAAGAGTTAGTCACATGTGCATCGTGTGTAATTGTGCAACCGACACACGTAACATATAAATTAATATAACCAAAACGTTAATCTTAAATTTGGGTGAAAATATGAAATGAAACGTACAAGTTAATACGTGCGAGAATAATGTAAATGAAATGTACAAATTAATATAAGTAAAATCAGTGGCGAAAGTGCACAAACCTAAAAACCAAAAATCTCATAATTTTAAACAAGGTCCCAAATCTACTGCCTGCAAAGAATTTTTACGAACTTTTTTTTGCCATATCTTTGTTTGTAGAAGGGCAAAGCTATAATCAAGATATAGCCCCCACGTCATGTGAAGGAGGTTCATATGAAAGCCATTTTTTGACGTATTGGAGAATGGAAAGTTCTAAAGGTCGACCAATGCCAGCAAGTATTTGAACAATTTGAGGATGGGTCCTGATGCGACCTCAGTCTACCACCCCACGAGGCCGCCAAATATTAAAAGCGGCCACATAAATAAGATCAATGACCACTATGGAGAAATGGTTGGAACTCTCCTCGCTAAGATCGACGACCAATCCGGTCGTGCAGGAGCTGACCCTATCAATCGTCTTAAACAAAAGACCGGCGTGATGAAGAGGAAAGAGGTTGGGAAAACCTGACTGTGGAAAGGAGGAAGAGAGCATATGGGCTTCCCATTCTAACCCACACTTTGGGAGCATCCAACCTACCTAAAAACCTATTGGTGTATGCGAATGTAAATGTTATTTTGACCTTTGGGTCCATGTATGGGAATGATGTTTTGACCTTTGGGTCAATATATGAGAATTTTATGCGGCCTCCGGGTGCAGGTTTCACGATCCCCTGGGTAAGATGGTCGTTATGGCCTGTGGGTGCGGGTCTCACGATCCCCCAGGTAAGATGGTCGAAATGAATGATGTATGGGCAAGGACTGTATGGCGCCCAAAGAATATGATATGTTATGAAAGATCTAACCGGCGGGCTAGCACAAAGAAAGGAAAGAAAATATTTTTATGAAAATGATATGTTTCTGTACTGCCAATCTATATAACAGCATACAGATCATCCTCACCAAGAATTCAAATTCTCACCCCCTACCTTTAATATTTTCAGGTTATGAAGACGGAGAGCTCGTGTAGTCGGAGGTGTGATATGGTGTTTCCGATGATACCCCTGCGCTTTTGTCTATCTTAAGCTCACGGTTCCTCATATGAACTTAATTCGTATGTCGAGATGACAAACACTTCTATAGTCTCTCGATGAATGTTATGTGAATGACTTATACTTAATTTTTGTTATTGCCAATCTTTTTAAATGATCCATTTATGATGGCCTTTCCGAAAAAAAGGCCTTCGCGTTTCCCTCTATACAACAACTTATTTACTGTATACTCTATCATTTAGCTGTATACTCTGCCCATCCCATTTGATTATCATTTTAGAGGAAAAAATATCTAGGATAATTGTTGTTTTTTTGTTTTTCAAGAAATATTAATAGTTTTTTTTCAAAATTTACCTTTTTATTTTATTTTATTTTTGTAATAGGTTCATTATTAAATTGGATAATTGACCATAAATAATTTTTATTAATAATTTGTATAGGGTATATAAGTTATTTTATATAAATAATCATTAGTATAGAATAAATTTTTTAAGTTGTGTGAAAAATTAAAATGATAGTTAAATTGAAATAAAGAGAGCATATACTACACGTACTATTTTAATTTAAAATAGTTGAATACCACTTGTGCGCACCACGATGTACAAGTGATACTATTAAAAATAAATAATTTATGTTGTTCGGTAAAACTAACTAATACTGATCAATGAATAATATTCGGTGAAATCAAGTAATATTGTTCACTAAAAATAATTAATATTATTCAGTGATACTACTAGAACTATATTACGTTCCTTAATTCGCTACTTCTAGAAAAATGTGTTCTATAAATTACCAGCCCAAAAAATTACTATCCTTATTTTGCCACCCCATAAGTCATGGTCCTTAAAAAATAAAATTCCCCAATATCTGCATAGGAGGATTGCTTTTGGACTCTATTTTTTCTGGTTTACCACAAGTCACAACATCCAAGAATGGGGCTCTAAATAATTAAAAAAAAAATAACGGAGGAAACAACAAAAGTGATGTGAACGTGACCACAATTATTGGACTGATTTCTTTATAGAATAAAAGATGCTCTCATTCTGTGATTCATGAGGCTTTACTGTACCCGCATATATATTATTAAAATATCTCACAAAATCACATGATAACTATTTATATATAGTGATGTATCCCTTAGTTTGAAAATATTTTAATTGGAAAAAGAACGAAAATTCTTTAAAGTATTATTCAAATAATATTCCAACTGTCAATAAAGTATTATATATATAATTACAAACTTGTACACGTTAATTGATAGGTTTATGTGATTAATATACACCAGAAGATTCATTGAGAATATTTGGTCAACAGATTTGGTCCCATATTTTTTTTTGGTCCTTTATTTTTGGTGGTAAAAACAGTCCCATCTATTAATTTTTTGCAAATTAATTTGATCCAATTAAAATATTTCAAATAACCATGAGACTAAATATGGTGGAGAAAGGACTAAAATTATGAAGCAACATTCTTTGGGGACAATAAATAAACAATTTCCAATATACACGAAACAATATATATAGAAAATAAAAGGGTGAAGGGGGACCATTTGTGGATGAGGGATATGTGGCAATCGACAAGATAAGTAGTATGTGGCACTGGGCAAGATGAGGCCTCCTAACTCTTCTACAATATATATCCATCAAATTAACATTATTATTTATACATACTTACTTACTCCAGTCTGCTCCTCAATATTAATTAATAATTCCCTTTTTTTTTTTATTCTGAACTATGTTCGCTTTTGGATTTATTCCCATAGCGAAAACGAACCCGCTAGAGTAATTATATCACTTTATTTTTTATTATTATATAATTACCGTCGATGATATTTAAGTTTATACAAAATGTGTAGAAAATAAAGGGGATCCGACCATTTGTGGATGAGGGATGTGTGTAACTGAGAAAGATAAGGAATATGTGGCACTGGGCAAGATGAGGCCTCCTAACTCTTCTTCTATACATATATCAATCAGACATAGTCATTTTAATTGTCGAACTCACAAAGTGTAGTAATCTTAATTAGACGGTTTAGGTTAATACAAGCAAATAAAGAAGCGGGTTGGGGAGTTGAATTGTTGTTTCTAACTCTATTAAAAAATATATAAAATAATAAAATTGTAGTTTTAGTTCTTAGATTTGCATCCACTTGAATGATTCTTTCTTCGAATCTTTCCATTAAACTAGTGGTACGACCAAATTAGTCCAAATTATTTCTTAACTATAATTAATTAGAAGTATGATCCCTAATTAATCTATTCTAATGAATAATCCCAAAACATGTATTTGAGATTCAATTCATAAAACTTTCAGTTGGTAGATTAGGCATCCATATATGGGCAATGATTTAATGGAATAAAATAATGGGGCAAACTGGACTATGAATACTAGACGATCGTTTCATACGATCTAGACTTTGTTATTACGAGGGTAATCTGCCCTATTTGCTACTCTGGTTACACAATTATAACAATTACGGATTATAAAGTGCAGTTTAGCTAGAAATAACTAATGAATAAATAAGGGTGGTCAAACCAAATAAACTCATTAATCAAACATGCAGAACATAAATCAAATAATGAAGAAATCAATAGTGAGGGTTAAGAAATCCATTATTAATTATTCAAAAATCAAATCTTTACAAATGTTTGCGCCTCTTCGAGCTAGGAAAGAGATACAAAATTATCAATAAAAAAACTGAAAACAACAATTAATAATCTGAAAAAAAAAATCAACTAAAAATAAAAAAATAAATTGAATTAAAAAAAATCAATTAAACCTAAATAAACTATGAAAAATATTAAAAAGTCAAATAAAATTTAAAAACGAATTAAATTAAAAAAAATAAGAATAAACTAAGGCTTAATTGCGAATAAAATCATCACCTTTTCAAAAATTGCAATCTAATCTAAACTTTTGAATTTTGACAAACAAATCTTCACTTTTACTCTTTTTTGCAAATTTAACTTCGGGCAGTTTGTCCCCTTGCCCGAAAGTTGATGTGTACAAAAAATGCACCATCATCAGCTCAGTAAGCATCCACATCAATAAATACTTATTAACATAATAAATAATAGTTTAAAAATAAATTAATTATTATAAATACTGTAAATAAATTTAAATATAATAAGATATTAAAATCAACATAAAAAATCAACATCTAATTTCTTCTAAAAAAATTAAAATTAGAAACCAACACAAACAAATAATATTCAAAATCACAATTATAATTAAAATTGTCATTATTAAAAATTAACACAAAAAATATTTCTTAGAGAATATTATTTTCCCTCGAATAACACAATATCAAAAAAAAAAATTAAACTCAGGAAACTAAACCTAATGAAAATTTGCCCCCAATCCATGCTTCTGGCCACCCTCCCCGACCCCACTCCCGTTAAAGCTACACCTCCACCTTTCATTCATATTTCCTCCCAGCAAGTATTTGAACATTTGAAGGAGTATCTGGCCGATGCGAGAGTAGTTTCCAAGTACCGAAAAAGCTCAACTTATGCTTGGCCGCCTAAGAATCTACGATCTTTGCAGTGTGAGTTCAAATAGAAAACAAGGAGCAATAGCCGAAATATTATGTTAGACAGTCTTTAAGAGACGCCGAGCTCAGGTACCTGCCCATTGAGAAGCTGGCTTACGCCCTAGTTATTAGCGTGCGAAAACTTAGGCCATATTTCTTCTATCATCAAGTAGAAGTACTTAAATCCTTCCCATTGATAAACTTCTTCAGTGACTAGATTCCGTGGGATAATTGCTTAAATGGTCCATTGAGCTAGGATAGTTCGACATCTTGTACGCCTCCCGAATAACAATCAAAGAGAAGGCACTCGCCAACTTTATAGTCGAGTTAACCTTCAATCGTGACCGTAAGGTTGCCAATTTACCATGTAAGATGCACGTGGTAGGGGCGAAATCATCCTTTTCAGTCCGCAAAATCAGGTATTCATCTCATTAATCCGTTTAGACGTCCAAGTCCAAACGAACAACAAGGCGAATACAAAGTTCTCATCGTGGTACTCCGCATGGCAACATCAATAAGAGTCTTCCAACTCCAAGTTCTTAGTGGCTCACAGCTAATTGTAAGACAAATCCACGGGGAGTATGACGCAAATGATGAGAAGATGCGAGATACCAAGCTCTCGTGGCCAAATTAATACAACAGGTTTATGCAGTCCACATGGACAAGGTCCCTAGGGCGGAAAAAATACCAAGGTCGACGCTCTCGCTTTCGCTGGCTACTTCAGAGGGGGGCTGTTGAGTTTGACAAAGCATTAGCATAACCCGAATGATGCACCCGTCAAAATGACGAGAATGAGATGTACTAAGTGGATAGTGGCGAGTCGACAAGGAGATATAACCCGTAAAAAATAATTCCTCTAGAATGGGGTTCTCCTCAAGATAGGATCTAGGCAAGCCGGCCGATCGAGGTCGCCAAGTACACTTTAATTAATGATATTTTATATATGAAAGGGTTCTCGCTCCCATTATTAAATGTTTGGGTAAGAACGGCCGAGTCCGTCCTCGCCGAGATCCACGAGAGGATTTGTGGAAATCACATGGGCGACCACGCCGCCTTTAAGATACCTTGAGACGTGGGTATTTCTAGCCAAGTTTGAAAAAAGACACGATTGCATATGCCCGAACCTACGCTCATTGTCAGCAGTTTGTAACGATCATACACAACCCTCCTAAGCACCTCTCATCGGTCTTTAGTCCATGGCTTTTCGTGAAATGGGGAATAGGCTTGATCTGACCATTCCTACCTGGATAAGAGGGTGTGAAATTTACAGTGGTCGCAATAGACTACTTCATGAAATGGGTTGAGGCCGAACCCCTGGACAAGATCACATGCAATTAGATGAGCGAGTTCGTTTAGAAGAATATTATCTACCAATTTGGAATCCCACACACGATTGTTACCGATAATGGTAAACAGTTCGACAATGTATATTTTCACAATTAGTGCGCGCGATACGGTATAAGAAAATACTTTTCAACACCCTATCACTCCCAGTCCAACGGTTAGATGGATGTTGAAAATAAGATAATAAAGTACGCTTAAGGCCCAATTAGATAGCCTGAAAGATAATTGGGCAGACAAGCTGCCAACGGTACAATCGTCGTAATGAACGACATATCGATTGGCGATCAAGGAAACACCCTTCGCCATGGCCTATGGAATGGAAGCAGTCTTACTTGTCGAGCTCAGTGAGCCAAGCTACCGAGTAGCCACCTACAATAATGAAACTAATGGTCAAGCGCAAGCGGCAGAGCTCAACCTTCTTGAAGCAAGGAGGATAGAGGCCGACCATAGGAACACAACTTATAAGCAATGGTCAGAGAAGCATTAAACCTCGAAGTCAAGCTCCGTGACTTCAAAGGGGGCGGCCTCGTCCTGAGTAGAATATATGCCCCAAACACAAGAGTGTTTGGAGCCATCTGGGTAGGACCCTTTCGGGTCACAAGGAAACTACCGAATGGAGCTTACGAGCTTAAAGAGATAGATGGAAATGCGTTCAAGTACCCATGGAACGCAAGCAATTTGAGGAAATACTACCCATAGATTAAAAAAAAACATGGGTAGTAATGGTGTACGCATAAAGACAAGCCGCGAGCTCGGGCTGCCACAAAATGGCAAGGATTTTGATTTGTAGCCATACACAGTCAGGTCAAATCATAGATACAACATTCGAGAGAAAAATCGGTGGTTCCCAAAAATATCTGCCACTAATCAAGTACGTTAAATCTATAACAACCGAGATCGTCTCCCGATTCGACACACATTAACTAGCGACCAGCCTAGCCTACACACTCCGAGTAATCATGTCAAACAAATTGAGCAATCAACACGTCCCATAACACCTATAAATAGGAGAGGATTGGAGGAGAGAAAGAAATTTCCCAGAGATGCAGTTTTAGTGAGAGAAAGTGTGTGGGAGAAAGGTAAATCCCTAGTTCTCTGTCACACAAGGATGGGTCCTGATGCGACCTCAGTCTACCACCCCACGAGGCCGCCAAATATTAAAAGCTGCCACATAAATAAGATCGATGACCGCTATGGAGAAATGGTTGGAACTCTCCTCGCTAAGATCGACGACCAATCCGGTCGTGCAGGAGCTGACCCTATCAATCGTCTTAAACAAAAGACCGGCGTGATGAAGAGGAAAGAGGTTGGGAAAACCTGACTGTGGAAAGGAGGAAGAGAGCATACGGACTTCCCATTCTAACCCACACTTTGGGAGCATCCAACCTACCTCAAAAACTATTGGTGTATGCGAATGTAAATGTTATTTTGACCTTTGGGTCCATGTATGGGAATGATGTTTTGACCTTTGGGTCAATATATGAGAATTTTATGCGGCCTCCTGGTGCAGGTCTCACGATCCCCTGGGTAAGATGGTCGTTATGGCGTGTGGGTGCGGGTCTCACGATCCGCCAGGTAAGATGGTCGAAATGAATGATGTATGGGCAAGGACTGTATGGCGCCCAAAGAATATGATATGTTATGAAAGATCTAGCCGACGGGCTAGCACAAAGAAAGGAAAGAAAATATTTTTATGAAAATGATATGTTTATGTACTGCCAATCTATATAACAGCATACAGGTCATCCTCACCAAGAATTCAAATTCTCACCCCCTACCTTTAATATTTTCAGGTTATGAAGACGGAGAGCCCGTGTAGTCGGAGGTGTGATATGGTGTTTCCGATGATACCCTGCGCTTTTGTCTATCTTAAGCTTATTTAACATCACGATTCCTCTTATGAACTTAATTTGTATGTCGAGATGACAAACACTTCTATAGTCTCTCGATGAATGTTATGTGAATGACTTATACTTAATTTTTGTTATTGCCAATCTTTTTAAATGATCCATTTATGATGGGCTTTCCAAAAAAAGGCCTTCGCGTTTCCCTCTATACAACAACTTATTTACTGTATACTCGATCATTTACCTGTATACTCTGCCCGTCCCATTTGATTATCAATTTAGAGGAAAAAATATCTAGGATAATTGTTGTTTTTTTGTTTTTCAAGAAATATTAATTATTTTTTTTCAAAATTTACCTTTTTATTTTATTTTATTTTTGTGATAAGTTCATTATTAAATTGGATAATTGACCATAAATAATTTTTATTAATAATTTGTATAGGGTATATTAGTTATTTTATATAAATAATCATTAGTATAGAATAAATTTTTTAAGTTGTGTGAAAAATTAAAATGATAGTTAAATTGAAATAAAGAGAGCATATACTACACGTACTATTTTAATTTAAAATAGTTGAATACCACTTGTGCGCACCACGATGTACAAGTGATACTATTAAAAATAAATAATTTATGTTGTTCGGTAAAACTAACTAATACTGATCAATGAATAATATTCGGTGAAATCAAGTAATATTGTTCACTAAAAATAATTAATATTATTCAGTGATACTACTAGAACTATATTACGTTCCTTAATTCGCTACTTCTAGAAAAATGTGTTCTCTAAATTACCAGCCCAAAAAATTACTATCCTTATTTTGCCACCCCCATAAGTCATGGTCCTTAAAAAATAAAATTCCCCAATATCTGCATAGGAGGATTGCTTTCGGACTCTATTTTTTCTGGTTTACCACAAGTCACAACATCCAAGAATGGGGCTCTAAATAATTAAGAAAAAATTAACGGAGGAAACAACAAAAGTGATGTGAACGTGACCACAATTATTGGACTGATTTCTTTATAGAATAAAAGATGCTCTCATTCAGTGATTCATGAGGCTTTACTGTACCCGCATATATATTATTAAAATATCTCACAAAATCACATGATAACTATTTATATATAGTGATGTATCCCTTAGTTTGAAATTATTTAATTGGAAAAAGAACGAAAATTCTTCAAAGTATTATTCAAATAATATTCCAACTGTCAATAAAGTATTATATATATAATTACAAACTTGTACACGTTAATTGATAGGTTTATGTGATTAATATACACCAGAAGATTCATTGAGAATATTTGGTCAACAGATTTGGTCCCATATATCTTTTTGGTCCTTTATTTTTGGTAGTAAAAACAGTCCCATCTATTAATTTTTTGCAAATTAATTTGATTCCATTAAAATATTTCAAATAACCATGAGACTAAATATGGTGGAGAAAGGACTAAAATTATGAAGCAACATTCTTTGGGGACAATAAATAAAAAATTTCCAATATACACGAAACAAAATATGTAGAAAATAAAAGGGTGACGGGGGACCATTTGTGGATGAGGGATATGTGGCAATCGACAAGATAAGGAGTATGTGGCACTGGGCAAGATGAGGCCTCCTAACTCTTCTACAATATATATCCATCAAATTAACATTATTATTTATACATACTTACTTACTCCAGTCTACTCCTCAATATTAATTAATAATTCCATTTTTTTTTTATTCTGAACTATGTTCGCTTTTGGATTTATTCCCATAGCGAAAACGAACCCGCTAGAGTAATTATATCACTTTATTTTTTATTATTATATAATTACCGTCGATGATATTTAAGTTTATACAAAATGTGTAGAAAATAAAGGGGATCCGACCATTTGTGGATGAGGGATGTGTGTAACTGAGAAAGATAAGGAATATGTGGCACTGGGCAAGATGAGGCCTCCTAACTCTTCTTCTATACATATATCAATCAGACATAGTCATTTTAATTGTCGAACTCACAAAGTGTAGTAATCTTAATTAGACGGTTTAGGTTAATACAAGCAAATAAAGAAGCGGGTTGGGGAGTTGAATTGTTGTTTCTAACTCTATTAAAAAATATATAAAATAATAAAATTGTAGTTTTAGTTCTTAGATTTGCATCCACTTGAATGATTCTTTCTTCAAATCTTTCCATTAAACTAGTGGTACGACCAAATTAGTCCAAATTATTTCTTAACTATAATTAATTAGAAGTATGATCCCTAATTAATCTATTCTAATGAATAATCCCAAAACATGTATTTGAGATTCAATTCATAAAACTTTCAGTTGGTAGATTAGGCATCCATATATGGGCAATGATTTAATGGAATAAAATAATGGGGCAAACTGGACTATGAATACTAGACGATCGTTTCATGCGATCTAGACTTTGTTATTACGAGGGTAATCTGCCCTATTTGCTACTCTGGTTACACAATTATAACAATTACGGATTATAAAGTTCAGTTTAGCTAGAAATAACTAATGAATAAATAAGGGTGGTCAAACCAAATAAACTCATTAATCAAACATGCAGAACATAAATCAAATAATGAAGAAATCAATAGTGAGGGTTAAGAAATCCATTATTAATTAATCAAAAATCAAATCTTTACAAATGTTTGCGCCTCTTCGAGCTAGGAAAGAGATACAAAATTATAAATAAAAAAACTGAAAACACCAATTAATAATCTGAAAAAAAAAAATCAACTAAAAATAAAAAAATAAATTGAATTAAAAAAATCAATTAAACCTAAATAAACTATGAAAAATATTAAAAAGTCAAATAAAATTTAAAAACAAATTAAATTAAAAAAAAAATAAGAATAAACTAAGGCTTAATTGCGAATAAAATCATCACTTTTTCAAAAATTGCAATCTAATCTAAACTTTTGAATTTTGACAAACAAATCATCACTTTTACTCTTTTTTGCAAATTTATATTCGGGCAGTTTGTCCCCTTGCCCGAAAGTTGATGTGTACAAAAAATACACCATCATCAGCCCAGTAAGCATCCACATCAATAAATACTTATTAACATAATAAATAATAGTTTAAAAATAAATTAAGTATTATAAATATTATAAATAAATTTATAAATATAATAAGATATTAAAATCAACATAAAAAATCAACATCTAAGTCAGTACGTATTACGTTGTAGTTAATTTGATGATACCAGATCACGGAAGATCAAATTAACAGCTCCTCGTAATTAAGTACAAATTCAGAACCCAGATGGAAATGAACAAACCAGATTGGCTTGTCTTGACCAAGGGATTACACTAGGGCATTTAGGTGCGCTGAATAAGGACCCACAAGAGGAAAAACTCTTTGGTACTGAATATACAAGAATTAAACCTCAGTGGTGTGTTGTTTCTTAATCTCCGTCCCTTAAATAGGATCATGTGAAATTAATAACTATTGCTTTGACTTATGATGGGAAGAGAGTCAATGCGATTCGATACCTTATATCTTGGGCAATATTATTAATTACATGACGATTGCTGACATTTAATACGGAGAATCTCATGCAAGTACGTCTTGCTTGATTTGTCCCCTTGGTGGGCTCAGAACCATTATCATACCAAATCTTGCAAGTGAAAATTTATTTCCGGTATGAATAATAATATTGAGCTGTCTTTACTTCAAGGACAAAGATACTAATTAATATAAAGCTTGTTCAGTGACTTAATTAATTAATGGACTAATATAATCTTAAACGCGGGAAATAATGACCGGGAGCCATATTATAGTGAAATTGTAATATGGGTTAAGATGGATAGTTCAATATTAATTTTATAGTGGAGTAAATTAATATTAATGGACTTGAATAATATTTGGCCCAATATTATAGCTTCATAGTCCATTGAAGGTCCAATCTTAATTCTCCTCAACGCCCCTCAAATAGCCCAAAATGAAGTCCAATTAATGAAAGAGAGAAGAAAACATTTTGCTAATATTTCCTTGCTTATTTTTCGAAAATATGTTGATAAGGAAGAAAAGATTGTCTTGATTTTCTTGTAGATATTTTATGGAAAGAGATAATTATTGTAGGAATACATAATTATCCCATAAATTCAAGAAGTCAAATTTTTATTCTTTATGCCTTGTTATTTTCGAAAATTAGGGAAAAAAAGGGGAAGAGATTTTTATGGAAAATTTAATTAAGGAGAAAAGAATATAGGAGATATATTCAAGATTTCTTGGAGACCAAGAAAAGATTTTCTTCCCTATTTTCCTATCCCTAAAAATGCCCCCCCAACCCTATATATAGGGGATAATTTTTTCATTCCCAAGTGCAATTCCATGTGTTGGAAATATTAGAAATCCACAAAGGTGGTAGCATAATATTTTTTTGTTTTCTCTCTTGTTAAAATCGTTCGTGCGAATCCTCCCACCGGGTTACGTTCGTGGACTTTGGGACATATTTGGTAGGGCACTTTGGGTTGATCCATCGTCTCAACAGTTGTCTCTACAAGAGGTATGTAATCTCGTAACTCCTAGTTCCACATGTTTAGGATTTACGTGAATTACGTGTACGCATGTTGTTTAATTATTATGTTGAATTGATTTAGGATTAATTCATGTTAGTAATTAATTATTTAATTTGAATATGTATTTAAAATCATCTCGAATAGATCCGGGCACCCATAATTTTCCAACAACCATTCAACACAAAAACTGTGTTTGAATCTCCCTAACCAGAGAAACCTATTGTCAAATTTCTGAGGAGAAGGGTTGAAAATTTTCTGACCAAGCACTATTCTTTTCTGGTGGATCATCCGGGTGTGCAACACATTGTTTCAGATGCCCTATTTTGGAGGGATGTTCGTCTGTAGCACATTGAGGACTTCCTGTTGCTCCTGGATGCGTATGGGCGAGATGAGTTTGTTGATCTGGAGCTGAGAATGAAGAATCTAACAAAGTGGGAAGTCTTCTTGAAGTTAATAATGCACGCCGATGTTGCGAGGTTGGTTAACAAACTGATGGGATATCCAGAGTTTGAATTTGAGGAAGAAGGAGGACAATCAACGTGGGACATTGAGCATGCTGCCGATGAACCAGTCGAGGGTGCAACAGATGAGACCCTGACTGGTGAGGCACAAACACCTGCTCCCACTTTCATAATTCTCGCTGAAACCCCTAGATCAAGTATCCACGGCTCTTCGGATGGGGTGAAGGCATCGGTTGAAACTCACTTCAACAAATTTGCTGAAAAAAACGCTAATTCGGATGGATGAGAGGACCAAGCAACCGGTTGAAGCCGAGAGGAATCGATCATGGAAGAAGTTTAATCAAATGCACTCTACCAATGCATTATCTGAAATGAACATAGTAGAATTGATGCTGCAGAAGCTAGGCCTGGAAGTCTCAATGCTCTCAATGGTCAGAGTCCTACTAGAGGAAGCATACAAATCTCTAATGCAAAGTGATTCAAGTTTTGAAGCGTCCCGTCGAGAAAAAATTTGAGGTCTCTGTCTCGATCCGCCAAGAAAGTTTTGGAAGAAGCGCTCAAAAATGCTTGGACCTACACCTTCATCTTCTTCAACTGTGACGTATTCGGTCCTATGGAGGCAGAGGACCTAAAGAAGGAAATGCAATCCCTCTTCCGCACCTTGGAGAAGAACGTCCGACTTTTTTTTGATGTAACCAAAAAGAGGGAAGGAAAGGACGAAGCTGGAACATCAGAAAAACTCCAAGAAGGTCGTGGTCACTAACTATTGTAATCGGCTTTTGACCAACTCAAAGCTACGGAATTGGCGGACATTAATCGAAGCTAGCCGAAGAGCCAACAATTGAAGAGTACACTAAGCAGCTTGATCTCCAAGACAAAGCCATTTCTGAACAGAAAGCTGCCATGGTGGATCTGACTTCAAGAGTCGACAGAATTGAAGACTTTTCTTCAAATGTTCAGAAACGGCTACAAACAGAAGAAGAAGCTAAAAATCTGGAGTTAGCCGAAATTGCTTCGAAAGTTAGCGTATAATTCATCGAAAAGAAAGAAGACGCATAAATAGAAGCAAGTAAAGGAACCCAAGAAAAAGACGGTAGTGACCAGATCTTAACTACTACTCTCGTCTGAGCAGATCAAAGAACAAAAATATCAGATCAAGAGAAGAAGGGTCATAGAAGAGGCTATCAGAAGGAAGAAATTGCGTGAAGCGGGAGGTCTGGACAGAGCCTTCAAAAGGAAACAGAAGAAGAAGGCTATTGTGACCGGTGTTGAATCTGATGAGAAGTGGATTGAACGAGCCCTTTCTGCCAGCATGGATGATGTGCTTACTTGCAGAGAAGATCTTCACGAACCATGGAGGGTCACAAAAACAGATTGGTTATGTGATGTCTTTATGATACAGCGAGTTCCAGAAGAGAAAGATGACATGTTTTTTGACAAAATCTTTATGGACTGGCTGGAAGCGAAGTATCCAGCTTTCTATTAAGAGGTCATGAGAGAAGGACTGATTATGACAATGAGACCTTCTGCTCCTAGATATGAATTTCTGATACCTCCTCTAAAAAGAAACAGATACGATCCAGTTGCATTCAGACAAGCTTATATAGATGCACTGGAAAGAGGAAACATAATTGAAGAGGATCGCCAAAAGGAAGTACTTAAAAGGATGTACGACATATTCCAAATTCCAGAAGGCATGAGGGACAAGGAGTAAGCAGAAGAATGGTTCTTAGGACAGAATGTTAGGTAATACTTTTTGCAAATCATTTATGTACTTGTAAGATACAATTCTCTCAATGAAATGAATGACCTGTTTTCTGATCCTAAGACATCATCTCAATGTCTTCTGATTTCTTGTGTTCTTCTCTTTACTTTCTTTCTGTTTATCCATTTTTCTTATTTATCTGTTTTGGTTCCATCAAAAAGGGGAAAATTGCTGGGAAATTTGTAGTTTCGATGGAAGTTCCAAAACAGATAATGTTATAGGACCAATGACTTTTGGTGATCGATGATCTAGATATCAGACTAGGATGACCAGCTGAGATGTATAGACTACTGATGTAACAAGATAGGTCACATATTGAGGGCCGGGAACTCAATATGTATAGATCAGAAGATCAGAAGATCTGAAGATCAGAAGACCTATATCAGAATTGGAGAAATCAAGTCTGCAAGTTGAGCTAAGACAACCTGCATCAGAAGACTCGATACGGTGGTCGATCGACTTTTGACCGATCAAAGCCAACTAATCTGTGTTCACAAAAAGGACATCAAGACATACACAAATATCAGATACGAAGAATGTCAACCTAAGTTGGTAAATCAAACACTAAATAAGTGTACTTGATAACCAATGAGAGCAAGACACGTATGTACGACGAATAAATTGCGGGGACGGGTGCTTCTTGAGTTGAACGGCTAGAAAGGACAAGCTTGCATGCTTTCAGCCATGCCGCCTCTGTGCACATCAAATCGGACCTGCAAACCTACCGTAAATAGACCGAAATTCGAATTGCTCTCCAACGGCTAGTTCGATTTCGTGCCTATATATATGGGATCAAACCTTCATAGTAAGGTTACGAAAATAATACTCAAGATCAAGCTCTCAAGATTTCCGTACGAAAAACACAAATTCAAGATTTATTCTTAAGTGTTCATCCCATAGTTCTTAGCATAGAATACTTATCCTTTAGCTTTAGGCTACTTAAAAGATATGATAGTATTCCAGTTTGAACAACACAAATCTTATACCCAAACAAAAGTTAGGTTAAGTTTGTTATAGCAAGATTTCTGTCTAGGGTTTCTAGATTATATTTCTGGGATTGGTTGAGTGAGAAATCGTGAAACATCTGTTGGTTGTACTGTGTTGGACTAACACATTAAACTAAGTCCAGTTGGTTAAGTTAGTGCCCCTGTTGATAGGGAAGAGTGGACGTAAGACAAGTTGTCCGAACCACTATAAATATGTGTGCCTTTACTTTGCTTTACATTTACTTGCACACTACTTTTGTTATCTGCATGCATATTCTGTACCTGGATCAGATTAGCATCAAGCTACTGATCTGATCAGTTTGACACCTTTGTCATCTGATCTACACCAGATTGGTCAGAATCCTTATTTGAGTAAAACTGGTTTTCACACGGGTTAACTAATCTTCCGCACCATCAGTTAAACTGATAGACGACGAACTGATTTGCTTGACAAATGAGTAAGTCGGATATCAGTCCAAACTGATCCACATCGCACTCTGATCAGACATACGTGCAAATCACATCTGGTCCACAAAAACTTTTGAAGTCTATTCACCCCTCCCCTCTAGACTTCAACCCTCACTGAAACCCGTTCGGGACCTACAGCGAAAACCTTCCTGGCCATAAAAGATCCGATAAAACTTCATTTTTAAGTATAGATATCTATCTCACTTTTAAAGTTTATGGCTAGAGATGCTCTAAAAGCTGTTTCTACCACGCAACTTGTTTTCTCGAGATTCTTGATCAAGTTTGGAGGATAAGAGCACATTACCACCAAGTCAAATCAGTTTTCATTATTTATTTATAAAAAGAAAATATTTAATCATTTAAATAAGTGTTCATTTTAGATTGGTTGAATGGGCAACCGGTTGGATTGATTGAACAGGCGGTTGAACTATTAAATGATCTCTGTTTATTTTTTTTTAATATTTCTTATATTATACTCCTTTCGTCCTGTTTTAGATTGCTCATTTACTGTTTGGCTAGTGTTTTTACGAGCGAGTTATTCATTAGAATTTGAAATGATAAAAAGATTTTTAAAGTGGGGTATGATAGTCCTACCTCTCATCTATCCTACACCTACTTAACAGTCATATTATCATTTCATATAATAAACAACTCACTCACTAAAACACGAGTCAAATAGTGAGTGTGCAATTTAAAATAGGACGGAGGGAGTACTATTTTATAAAAATGCCCAGTCAATGCACTTTAATATTCATATTTAATATTAATTTATCAAACTTAAGGCATATAAATAATATAAACGTGATGGTTTTCTTATTGAAGACAGGAGTATAAAAAGGGGAAAAACTAGCATATTTGTGTCCCACATCGAGTAAATATTAGAAAAAATGTGAGAAGGAGTAATTTCGCTCATGACTCACACCGTTCGCTGGTCTTTCTCGTCCTCCCGCCGCATCATCAAGTAAGCTTAAGTTTCAACGCTAATTTGTTTAAAGCCCTACATTCAGCCTTTGGATTAAAACAGGGGTGGCCCTGAGGAGGGGGGGAGAGGCGACCGCCCCGGGTCCCTAAAATTGGGGGCCTACTAAAAGTTTATATAATGTAATATATATATTAAAAGATTAATTGAAAAACATTTATTTGGATAAGAAGAAGTGAACCATAATATTTTATTAGAAAAATAATAACTTTTATCCTTGGAATTCTCCAACTGCTCGCCTCAATAGTTTCATTCTTAGGCACAATTAATTAAGTTCACAAAACACGAAGTGATATGCCATATTTTTTGTTAATAGGGCTATATTTTATTTTGGGTCTGCACATCGTACTCTTCCTTGCTTAATTATTTCAATAGATATGCAATTTTTTAAATTTTATCAAGTTGCAGTATCTTGTTTTTCAGAACCTCGGTTTAGGTATACAAGAATTAAAATGAATCATAAGACTATTCCTATGCGATCACAATAGTTTCTCTAGTTACAATTTTGGGTGATTTATCTTAGGTCTCCAATATAATAGATGGTCTATCTCTTGTGAGTAGTGAAAAAATTATGTTTTAGGTCACACGCTAAGTAATTGGAAAATTTGATATAGGGGTCAATGGTCATATTCTAGTTCATTTTTCTTGAACATCAGATGTAGTAGCTGACATTTTAAATTATCGAACAAGAAGTATTCTCTTAAATAGTTTGGTGGTTAGACAAAGGAAAAAGGGAAAATATGTTGCTGCTTCTTTTGAACAATCTCTTAAAGTAGGCTAATAGGTGTTCCTTAAGTTTGATTTGATTTGAAGTAGGCTAATAGGTGTTACTTAAGTTTGATTATATTTGAATATGTATGGACCATGGGATTGTGTTTTTTAACATTAATAACTTCATATTTTAACTTAATTTATCACTCTCTAATTAATTGAGTTGGAGTATCAATTCTTACTTTTTTGAAAAGTGTTCTATCTGGATTTATCATGCATAATGAATTTAACTTCAGTGTAAAAGTTCATTCTTAAGCTTTCTTAGTTTATGGTCCTACTGGCTACTATGACATATTATTCTTTGAAGTTTAATCTGCCTTGACTAACTAAAAATTGGATTAAGTTCATACTTGATATTTCTTTTTTTCTCCTGCTATAATATAAAATTACTTGATTTACATCAAAGCTCAATGCGCCTTGAGTAACTAAAAAAGTGGATTGATGTGTAAATTTTTTAATTCGTTTTTCACCCTTACATTGTTTATTAAGCTATTTAGAGCTTTAGAAAGAACCTTATAGGAACAATGTTATATTCTATTATAATAACTTTTTCTCGCATTTTCTTTACTTGTCTTTGCTTTCCAGTAATTTCGCTTGCCATGTCTTTTATTATTATAGTTTTACTGGTGCAAGAATAGACTTGCATTAGTCACAATAATATTTATTGCATCTAATATAGTCAGTTTTCATATTTGAGCCTAAAAGTTTAGAGACTCTTCTTTTTGATGTTTTGAATAAAGTGGAACATAAGTATATTTTTCCAACATAATTAATCCACTAGATTAAATGGTCTCAATGCCAATTTTGATGTCCTTTCCTCATAGTGAGATATCTTTAGTATTGTGAGTTATGATATGTGCAATATAAACATCTTAATTTGGACCTTATATTTGTATAGGCTGCTTTAGTGTTTGAAAATAAGTTTCATTACAAGTATCTATGATTAAATTTTAATATGTAACAAAATAATACACATGATTTTTTTTTTTTGTAATTTCTGGTTAATTAATTTAGTTTTGATTTGGCTTCTTATTGATTTTTTAATATGTAATAACTAACAAAAGGATACATGAGTTTTGCTTTAGTTGCTTGCTTATTTTTTATTTCACTAATTGCTGAAAAAGGCGATCATGTTTTTCACATATTACAAATAATTTAACCAATATACTCTATTGATTATTTCAGAACGGTTTCTATTCTTATTCTAATGAAGTGATAAAAATTGCATTACTTTTAAGTGTTATATGGACCAAACATAGATTCGGTGCTTGAACTTATATATTATTCTGAATTCATTGCTTTTGAGGAAAGAGTAATGTTGCAGTTTGGTTATGGTACTTTTTATTGGCAATTGACGCACATGAGCTAGTACATTACGGATTAAGTTTGTGTAGGTGGTCCATTTTTTAGTTAATAATTGATTTGGTTTATTTATCTGATTTTTTTGGATTAAAGTTTTTATTATTTGTATTGTATAACTAATACTTTACAAATGTTCATTGTTATGCATAATAGACCTTTTGTTTTTAGATGAGATGAAATTCTTTCATGGTATCAGAGTCTTCAAGCTCACGCCATGTTCTGGGTTCGATTCCCGCTAAAAGCAACTCCACCCATATTTAATTCTCCCTTCGATGGGCCTCCTCCCAATGATGGAGTAATAGAATTAAGCCCACGAGTGAGGGGTGTTAGGGAAATTAAATAAACAAATTAATTCAACATATCTCTACAAGTTCAGACTTTAAGATGAGATGTAATTCTTTCATCGACTTTAAAAATGATTTTTAAGGTGTTTTCGGACCGATTCCGGCACCGGTTCCCGATTGAACCAATCGATCTGATTCGGTTCCAACACCACTACATCTAAGTTTTTCTTCCGTGTCTTTCAAATCACCTATGATCACAATTTTTTACCACTCGATTATGACCATGGTAGAATTCACCATTCTTTATACAAACATGGTAGGACAAAAAATGGTTTAATTGCAATACTGGTCCCATATGAATAAACCCTCATGAAATTGGTCATTTTTTCGACAAATTTGGTCCCATAAGATTTTTCCGTCCATTTCTAACGGAAGTGGTACACACGCGTCGTTAGTTGCACTTTTGGTCCCAAAAAATTATTTTTTTAAATATAAATTATTATTTAGTTTAAAATAAATTTAATATAATTTTTTAGTATATCAAACTATCCAAAAAAATTTATATAATTAACTTATAATTCATAGTCTATTAGAATAGTTTAAAATTAAAATTTATAAAATTATAATTAATATAAAGACTATTTATATTGTTTGATTTTTTACATTAATTTATAATTCATAGTTTTTGGAGTAATTGTAGAACTTTCAAATAAAATCCTAACTAATATTCATATTTTATAATTATTCTTCTTATTACGTCAAAAATTATGTACGTTTTTATTTAGTTGATTTTTTTTACAAATTATATATATATATATATATATATATATATATATATATATATATATATATATAGAGAGAGAGAGAATAAGATTTAGAACCAACTATCTGGTTTTTTATGGAACCCGATTAATGAGGTGTCATGTCAACTCATCATCCACATAATTAATTTTATTTAAATACATTATAGAATGTTTTATAATTAATATACTATACCCTAAACCATGAACCCTAAACCCTAGATCATGAACCATTCGGGTCGGGTGAACCATGAACTACTCGGGCTGGCTTCAGGTCTGGCCGGGGTTAGGTCCGGGTCGGGTAAAAAAATAAAAACTTAACGGTTGGAACCATTTCTGCACAAAAAAGGACCACAAAATTACCATGGGACTTAAACTGCAAACATAAAATTCACATGGGACCACTTCTGCAATTGACACGACTAAAAACTTAACAGACGTGATTTTTCTTAAAAGTTAAATCAATTACAATAGTTTTCTAAGATAATCAGTTACTATAGTTCCTTCTATCATCGGGCACATGACATATCTTTTTGTCTCGCTATAGACTAAAATCGTGTTATAACCCTGGATGGACCCAAATCCCCGAATTGGTATGATATTGTCCGCTTTGGGCCAAGCCCGCACGGATTTATTTTTGGGCATCTATGTGGGATATTCCGATGTGGGATATTGCTCTGATACCTGAGATTGTTGGGTTATGGAGCCTGAGTTGGGAAAGGATTCTAGGGAGCAAGAGGCGCTCGACCAGTTGAGGTCGAGCACTTTCCCTCGACCAAGGAGCGAGGTCGAGCATGTCCAATTCCAGGGAGGACAAGGCGCTCGACTAGTTGAGGTCGAGCACTTCCGCTCGACCAAGGAGCGAGGTCGAGCAGTCCGGGGTTTCGGCCAGGATGGGCCAATCTAGGGTTTTGGCCCAGTTTCATCTTTAAATGTCTATTGAATTGTTGTATTTGTGTATCACTCAAAAATTTAGTATATCTCCTGGCTTGGTAGTGCCCCCAGACGTAGTCATTCCTGACGAACTGGGTAACCAAATTTGTGTTCTTTAATTTCTTGTTCTCTCAATTTCTCCATAATTGCAGTTTAATTCCTAACAACTGATATCTAGAGTGTCGGGTTCAGAGGATCTAGTGGGAGCAATTATGATGGCTGAAGGGAAATCGCCTGTTGAGAAATTTGATGGAACGGATTTCGGATTCTGGAAATTGCAGATCGAGGATTACCTGTACGGTAAAGATCTGTACCAACCTTTGGGTTCAAAACCAGAAGATATGAAGGACGACGAGTGGAAGTTGCTGGACAGGAAGGCGATGAGTGTGGTTCGTCTATCGTTTTCCAGGAACGTCGCCCTACACACAGTAAAAGCAAAAACCACGAAGGAGTTGTTGGAGATTTTGAATGAGATGTATGAAAAGCTGTCCTCAGCGAACAAGGTTCATCTGATGCGGAGGCTATTCAACCTAAGGATGGCAGAGGATACTGTGTTAGCCAATGAGTTTTTTGCATTTTTGGTCCCACAGGACACACCCCCTCATGATTTTGGTCCCAAACCTTACACTTTTGGTCCCGTAGCCCAAAATTTTTACACATTTGGTCCCACCGTCAACTTTTCTGTCAATTTTGATTACACTTTTGGTCCCATAGGATTTCCAGTCAACATATGCGCGTGATGGATAATATGGAGGGAAACACGTGACACTTTTGGTCCCATAGGATTTTTTACTCAATTTTTTCATCAAATTTTTCAGAATTTCTATTATAATTATGACATAACTTTATTATAACAAGCAATTCAACAGAAAATCAACAGCATAAACTATTAGCAAAGTGACCAACAAAATAAATTTACATATGATCTGATTACTTAAATCCCAGTTCTATAATCATTGTTTCTTCCATCTGAACAATTAAATAAATAAGAATTTAAAAGCTAATTACATCCCAACCATCAATTTTCCAGAAATGCAAGGATTTTGTCACCACAAAAGGCAGGAATCAATTGAATAATTGACTCTTCAGTCTTCACATTAAACTCAACACATTAAACTCAACTACTCCAGCTATTTTATGAACCAATATCACTAAATGAGGGTCGGCAATACAACAATCTTAATTCAGAGGTCATCCAGCTTTAATGTTGAAATCCCAATTGTGACTTCTAATTCCTTTCCCAACACAGCCCAAGATATTTCAAACCTTGTACTTTGCATTCATTTATGTTGCACCGCTCCTCATTTTTCTAAATTGGTAAATATTACATGTATAACTGTATAATTGTATAAGAAAATAGGAGATAGAAATACAGTAAACAATTTTAAACTAAGGAATCCAACATAAGTGAGAGTAACATACATCTCACAATTGTTAAGGGTAAGAAACACACTAAAACAACAGTTATCACTAAAACTGCGTCTCTGGTACACTGAGGTCGCCTAAGGACCCATCTTTGCGTGATAGAGAACTAGGGATTTGCCTTTCTCCCACAAACTTTTTCTCACTAAAACTGCGTCTCTGGGAAATTTCTTTCTCTCCTCCAATCCTCTCCTATTTATAGGTGTTATGGGACGTGTTGATTGCTCAAGTTGTTTGACATGATTGGTCGGAGTGTGCTAGTTAGGCTGGTAGCCAGTTGATGTGTATCGAATCGGGATACGATCTCGGCTGTTATAGAATTTACCGGACTTGATTAGTGACAGATATTTTGGGAACCACCGATTATTCTCTCGAAATTTGTATCTATGATTTGACCTGACTGTGTATGCCTACAAAGCAAAATCCATGTCATTTTGTGGCAGCCCGAGCTCACGGCTTGTCTTTATGCGTACACCATTACTACCCATGTTTTTTTTTAATATATGGGTAGTATTTCCTCAAATTGCTTGCGTTCCATGGGTACTTGAACGCATTTTCATCCATCTCTTTGAGCTAGTAAGCTCCATTCGGTAATTTCCTTGTGACCTGAAATGGTCCTACCTAGATGGCACCAAACACTCTTGTGTTTGGGGCGAATATTCTACTCAGGACGAGGCCGCCCACTTTTAAGTCACGGAAATTGACCTTCGAGGTTTAATGCTTCTCCAACCATTGCTTATAAGTTGTGTTCCTAAGGTCGGCCTCTATCCTCCTTTCTTCCAGAAGGTTGAGCTCTGCCGCTTGCGCCTGACCATTAGTGTCATTGGTTGCTTGGCTCACTGAGCTCGACAAGTAAGACTACTTCCATTCCATCCTTGAACACCGATCGATATGTCGATCATTACGACGATGGTACCGTTGGTAGATTGTCTGCCTAATTTTCTTTCAGGCTGTCTAATTGGGCCTTAAGCGTGCTTTAATATCTTATTTATGGCTTCCACCAGACCGTTGGACTGGGGTGATAGGGTGTTGAAAAGTATTTTCTTATGTCGTATCGTGCGCACTAATTGTGAAAATATACATTGTCGAACTGTTTACCATTATCGGTAACAATCGTGTCTTGGATTTCAAATTGGCAGATGATATTCTTCCAAACGAACTCGCTCATCTTCGGCCTCAACCCATTTCATGAAGTAGTCCACTGCGACCACTATAAATTTCACACCCTCTTTTCCAGGTAAGAATGGTCAGATCAAGCTTATTCCCCATTTCACGAAAAGCCATGGACTAAAGACCGATGAGAGGTGCTTAGGCGGGTTGTGTATGATCGTTGCAAACTGCTGTCAATGAGCGTATGATCGGGCATATGCTATCGTGTCTTTTTTCAAACTTGGCTAGAAATACCCCCGTCACAGTATCTTAAAGGCTGGGGCGTGTTCACCCATATGATTTCCACAAATCACCACGTGGATCTTAGCGAGGACGGACTCAGCTTCGTTCTTACCCAAATATTTAATAATGGGAGCGAGAACCCTTTCTTATATAAAATATCATTAATTAAAGTGTACCTGACCGACCTCAGTCGAAGTCGGCTCGCCTAGATCCTATCTTCAGGTAGAACCCCATTCTAGAGGAATTATTTGACCGGTTATATCCAGCTTGTCGACTTGCCACTGTCCACTTAGTACATCTCATTCTCATGGCTCGACGGGGGCATCATTCGGGTTATGCTAACACTGTCAAACTCGACAGACCCCTCTGAAGTAGCCAGGCGAGCGAGAGCGTCGACCTTACCTGGTCCCTGATTGAAGGTTAACTCGACTATAAAGTTGGCGAGTGACTTCTCTTTGATCGTTATTCGGGAGGCGTACAAGATGTTGAACTGTCCTAGCTCAATGGACCATTTAAGCAATCATCCCGCGGAATCTAGTCACTGAAGAATTTTATCAATGGGAAGGTTGTAAGTACTTCTACTTGATGATAGAAGAAATATGGCCTAAGTTTTCGCATCTAATAACAAGGGCGTAAGCCAGCTTCTCAGGCGTCTCTTAAAGACTGTCTGACGTAATATTCCGACTATTGCTCCTTTTTTTTTATTTGAACTAACACTGCACTGATCGTAGATTCAGAGGCGGCCAAGTATAAGTTGAGTTTTTTCGCTACTTGAAAACTACTCTCGCATCGGCCAAATACTCCTTCAAATGTTCAAATACTTCCTGGCATTGGTTCGACCTTTAGAACTTTCCATTCTCCAATACGTCAAAAAATGGCTTTCATATGAACCTCCTTGACATGACGTGGGGGCTATATCTTGATTATAGCTTTGCCCTTCTACAAACAAAAATATGGCAAAGAGTTCTGTAAAGTTATTGCAGCGGAGATTTGGGACCTTGTTTAAAATTATGACATTTGGGATTTTAGGTTTCTGCACTCTCCACGTTTTACTTATATTAATTTGTACATTTCAGTTACATTATTCAGCACGTATTAACTTGTACGTTACATTTCATATTTTCACCCAAATTTAAAATTAACGTTTCGGTTATATTAATTTATATGTTCTGTGTGTCCAATTGCACAATTACAACTTATGCACATTTGACTAACTCTTAGAAAAATCATGTTAACAATTGAATGGCAGTGAAGAATCTAAATATGAAGTTGAAGGGGACCATTTGTGGATAAGAAAAAAATAGCACTAATATTAATTGTGCATCCATTCACGAGGGATATGTGGTGTCGCATATGTGTTGGCAAGAGAAAACTACACAACCTCTTAATTCTTCTTCTATATATATTCATCAAATTATATTTAAGAGTACAACGTTACAATTTATGTCCGCACTCTATAAGATACCCATTCCATTTTTGGCAAATACTTTTTATTATTTTATTCAACTCCATCTATTATTTTCTCTTTCTCAATTACATCATTTGTACTACATCTATTATTTTATGGTACTCTTTAATTTATGTGCTATAAGTTAAGGTATGTCCCTCTTATAGAGGAACAAAGGGAGTACTTAATTTTTATAAAACGAAGCCAATTGGGGCCTTGCGAGTGGTTAGTGTTTTTAATTGTAATTATTAATTAAATTAAAAATGTTAAATTTGTGATTCTCGATACTATTATAATATGCTTCTCTCTATAATTACTAAACTACCTCTATATCATTGTGGCCATGTAATATTAAGGCCGGAAAGAATACTAGCACGAGAAGCACCACTGCCAGAAATTCAAGTTGAGCCTTGTTTTGGGACAAATTCAAGTTGAGGCAAAGAGTTGTTGCCCAAGCACCACTGCCAGAAATATCTATAATACCTGCTCCCGGGATCGTTGTGCATCACTCTCTGGATGAAAAATCGTTAGTGGGGCATGTCCCCCTAATTGGAATCATGATATTCTCGAAAACACTGGTAAAATAAATAAACTCATTTGTTCTAATTATTTAGTTTACTTGCTGCAAAGATTTCATTTTGATGCAAATTGCATGTAATTTGACTCAATGCAGTCAATGAATACTGCAAATTGGGGTGTGTGTCCTCTGTGTGCACTGCCATAACCACTCTCCAAAATTCTGGTAAAGCTCGATCATTATTATTATTTTTATTTGCTATATAGCTTCTTTTATTTTTTGTCATAGACAAGAGATTCGATTATTCTAATTACGCATTTTTTTTTTGGGTGACTAGATGCAAGTGAAGTTGTGAATGGAGCAGTTGAAAAATGTACCAATGCATGTTCTGCTTTTTGCACCAAGGGTTCTATTACTGCAGCTACTGCCTAAACAAGCATGCATATCCACGTACTTTGGGTATACATCTAATAATAAGTGTTGCTTTTCTGGCTTTCAATAATTGTCATGTATGTGACAAAAATATGCTAGACTAGTCTCATAGTCTCGTGCTAGCTGTTTGTATGTATTTGAGTTATTAATTTTCTGTTTCTATGTTATAGAAGGCTGTCGATCCTAGATTGTATATCCTTCTACTTGCTGTTATCTAGTCAATAAAAAGACTAATTAATAATGTATCTTTTTAATCTTCTTCTCTTTCTTCTCTTCAAATATCTTTTCCCGTCGTCACATCGCCAATCAGTTAGTCTCAAAAATGGTACTAATTCAAAAATGGTCATTTTGAGATGTTAGAGAAGAATATTTTTATTTACCATGCATCACCAAAAAAGATGACTGGCCGGAATAAACTTTTAAATATTTTGTAGTTAATTTGTTGACAAATATGTTATCGAAATTTAAACTTAAATAAAACTAAATTTACCAACAATACATCTTAAGTAACATGGTTACTTTCAAAAAATAATTTAACCATAACTAAATGGTTACTTGCAAAAAATAATTAAAGTAACTGAATGATACTGTGCATATAAAAAATCCAATTCTAGATATTTATTGTACATAAGCTTCCCTCAACTTTTTCATCAACGTCCGACTTCTTGATCGATTTGAACGCTCTAGTATATGTATAATTTTCTCGATCTAATTAATTAATTACTATGGGATGGGCCAATAATATTCTTCAAAGTATTATTCAAATAATATTCCAACTGTCAATAAAGTATTTTTCAAATAATATTCCAACTGTCAATAAAGTATTATTCAAATAATATTCCAATTGTCAGTAAAGTATTATATATATATATATATATATATATATATATATATATTAGAAACTTGTACACGTTAATAGATAGGTTTATGTGATTAATATACACGGGAAAGAAATATATTTTGGATTCAATGAGAATTTTTGATCAATGATTTGGTCCTATGTTTCTTTTTGGTCCTTTTTTTTTTCTGGTAAAAAAAAATCCATCTGTTAAGTTTTTTGCAAATGTGATCTCATTATAATATTTCAAATAACTATGGGACTAAATATGGTGGAGAAAGGACTAAAATCATGAAGCCAACATTCTTGTGGGACAACAAATATTTTTTTTCGAATATACATGAAGAAAAATATGTAGAAAAAAAAAAAAAATTGAAGGGGACCATTTGTGGATGAGGGATATGTTCGTTCACAAGATAAGGGATATGTGGCAATGGGGAAGAAGAGGCCTCCTAACACTTTTACTATATATATCCATCAAATTAACATTATTATTTATACATACATACTTACTCCAATCTATTCCTCAATATTAATTAATGATTCCCTTCATTTTTCTTATTCTAAACCATGTTCGCTTTTTAATTTATTCCATAGTGAAAACGAACCCGCTAAAGTAATTACATCATTTTATAGAAAAATATATATATAAATGAGATATTGTAGACCAATTCAAATTGTATAAAATATTTTCCAAACTTGACAATCATATATTTGACAAACTTGAAAAAATCACCGTGAGAATAAGGAACAAGAGAGTATATGCATTTGTGAGGAAAATTTTGGAGAAGCTATAGAAAATGGTGGAAATTCGGATTTTCACTTGGAGAGCGGTTATGAACCGCTCTCCAAGTGAACTTGCAAAGCGGTTTTGAACCGCTGTCTAAGTGATTTTCTTGGACAGCGGTTACAAACCGCTGTCTATTTTTTTTTTTTTTTAAATAAAAGCGCTCTCCAAACTTAAGCTTGGAGAGTTGTTTGAAATAAGGGCTTTCCAAGTGGGGCTCTCCAAGCTTAAATGTGTAGTAGTGTCATTGACGGTAATTATATAATAATCTAAAATAAAGTGATATAATTACTTTAGCGGGTTCGTTTTCGCTATTGGAATAAATCCATAAGCGAACATAGTTCAGAATAAAAAAAAAAAGGGAATTATTAATTAATATTGAGGAGTAGACTGGAGTAAGTATGTATGTATAAATAATAATATTAATTTGATGGATATATATAGTAGAAGAGTTAGGAGGCCTCATCTTGCCCAGTGCCACATATTCCTTATCTTGTCGATTGCCACATATCCCTCATCCACAAATGGTGCCCCTTCACCCTTTTATTTTCTACATATTCTGTTTCGTGTATATTGGGAAATTTTTAATTTATTGTCCCACAAGAATGTTGCTTCATGATTTTAGTCCTTTCTCCACCATATTTAGTCTCATAGTTATTTGAAATATTTTAATGGGATCAAATATGCAAAAAACTTAACACATGGGACTGTTTTTACCACAAAAAATAAAGTACCAGAAAAAAAATGGGAACAAATCTGTTGACCAAAAATTCTCATTGAATCTTCCCGTGTATATTAATCACATAAACCTATCAATTAACATGTACAAGTTTCAAATTATATATATAATACTTTATTGACAGATGAAATATTATTTGAATAATACTTTGAAAATTTTTCATTCTTTTTCCAATTAAAATATTTTCAAACCAAGGGATACATTACTATATATAAATAGTTATCATGTGATTTTGTGAGATATTTTAATAATATATACGCGGGTACAGTAAAGCCTCATGAATCACAGAATGAGAGCATCTTTTATTCTATAAAGAAATCAGTCCAATAATTGTGGTCACGTTCACATCACTTTTGTTGTTTCCTCCGTTAATTTTTTTTAATTATTTAGAGCCCCATTCTTGGATGTTGTGACTTGTGGTAAACCAGAAAAAATAGAGTCCAAAAGCAATCCTCCTATGCAGATATTGGGGAATTTTATTTTTTAAGGACCATGACTTATGGGGGTGGCAAAATAAGGATAGTAATTTTTTGGGCTGGTAATTTAAGGAACACATTTTTCTAGAAGTAGCAAATTAAGGAACGCAATATAGTACTAGTAGTATCACTGAACAATATTAATTGTTTTCAGTGAACAATATTACTTGATTTCACCGAACATTATTCATTGATCAGTATTAGTAACTTTTACTGAACAACATAAATTATTTCTTAATAGTATCATTTGTACATCGTGGTGCACACAAGTTGTATTCAACTCTTTTAAATTAAAATAGTATGTGTAGTATATGCTCTCTTTATTCAATTTAACTATCATTTTAATTTTTCACACAAATTAAAAAATTTATTCAATACTAATGATTATTTATATAAAATAACTAATATACCCTATACAAATTATTAATAACAATTATTTATGGTCAATTATCCAATTTTATAATGAACCTATCACAAAAATAAAATAAAATTAAAAGGTAAATTTTGAAAAAAAAAACAATTAATATTTCCTGTAAAACAAAAAAACAACAATTATCCTATACATTTTTTTTCCTCTAAAATGATAATTAAATGGGACGGGCAGAGTATACAGAAAAAAATAGATTGTTGTAGAATATGCTCCTCAAGAAAGCTTTGATTTGATATATTACACTACTACAAAAAAAAAATGTTGCTTTAACGAGGGGATTTAAAGAGGGGAACGAAACCCTCGTTAAATACCAAGGGTTTTAACGAGGGTACTGATTCACGAGGGCTTTATCGAGGGCAAAATATTCACGAGGGCCTTCCCCCTAGGCAAAGTTGAGGTATCAGATAGCGAGGGTGAGCTGGCCCTCATCAAATATCAGCAGACAAGTCACGAGGGTTAAAAACCCTCGTCAATTAGTTTTCGAGGGTTGGTTGCCCTCTTTAATGCACTCAGTAAACTTCTATATACCCACACCACTTGCGTCATTTCTTTAGTTCAATTTGTGCCTCATTTTTCAATTTCAAAACTAAATTCGTGAGAGAAGAGAGAAGCAAGGCCTTCTATACCCTACACACCACTGCTGGAATATTTCTACAGTAAGTTTTTTAGGTTTTAATTAATCATTTAATTATTTATAAATATTAGTTGTTTAATTATTTAATTAGTATTAATTGTTTTATTGTTTAGTGTTAATTAACATTTCAATTTTGCAGTGTATATTGTGTATTAAGTTAATTGTGTCTAAGAAAATATTATTAGTATATTGTGTATTTAATATTAGTTGTTTATTTATTTGGTATTAGTTTGTTTAAATATTTAATACTAATTGTTTATGTATTTAGTATTAATTTATTTAATTATTTAGTATTAATACGTGTGTATGTTTAGTATGTAGCTTAATATGTGTATGTTATAAGCTTAATGCGTGTATGTTTAGTAGTATTATTTTAGTATATATCTTAATACGTGTATGTTTAGTATTATTTTAGTATATAGCTTAATACGTGCCTTTTATTAAAAACGAGTGTATATATATTGGACACGTGTTAGTAAATAGTGAAAAAGAAAATAGAAATGATTATTTAGAAATTTTATTGAGAATATTTTAATAAGAAGGATCAATATAGGTGTATATATGTACACGCGTTAGTCAACAGTAAAAAATAATATAAAAGTGACAGAGAACTAGGGATTTGCCTTTCTCCCACACACTTTCTCTCACTAAAACTGTGTCTCTGGGAAATTTCTTTCTCTCCTCCAATCCTCTCCAATTTATAGGTGTTATGGGACGTGTTGATTGCTCAAGTTGTTTGACATGATCGGTCGGAGTGTGTAGGCTAGGCTGGTAGCTAGTTGATGTGTGTCGAATCGGGAGAAGATCTCGGCTTTTATAGATTTTACCGGACTTGATTAGTGGCAGATATTTTGGGAACCATCGATTTTTCTCTCGAAAGTTGTATCTACGATTTGACCTGACTGTGTATGCCTACAAAGCAAAATCCTTGTCGTTTTGTGGCAGCCCGAGCTCGCGGCTTGTCTAATTGGGCCTTAAGCGTGCTTTATTATCTTATTAACGGTTTCCACTTGACCGTTGGACTGGGGGTGATAGGGTGTTGAAAAGTATTTTCTTATGCCGTATTGCGCACACTAATTGTGAAAATATACATTGTCGAACTGTTTACCATTATCGGTAACATTCATGTGTGGGATTCCAAATTGGTAGATGATATTCTTCCAAACGAACTCACTCATCTATTTGCATGTGATCTAGGCCAGGGGTTCGGCCTCAACCCATTTCATGAAGTAGTCCACTGCGACCACTGTAAATGTCACACCCTCTTTTACAGGTAGGAATGGTCAGATCGGGCCTATTCCCCATTTCACGAAAATCCATGGACTAAAGACCGATGTGAGGTGCTTAGGAGGGCTGTGTATGATCGTTGAAAAATTCTAAAATTGAGCGTAGGATCGGGCATTAGCAATTGTGTCTTTTTTCAAAGTTGGCTATAAATACCCCCGTCGCAGTATCTTAATGGCTAGGGTGTGTTCGCCAAAGTGATTTCCACAAATCCCCTCGTGGATCTCCGCGAGGACGGACTCAACTTCGTTCTTACCCAGATATTTAATAATGGGAGTGAGAACCCTTTCTTAAATAACATATCATTAATTAAAGTGTACCTGGCCGACCTCAGTCGAAGTCGGCTTGCCTAGATCCTATCTTCAGGGAGAACCCCATTCTGGAGGAATTATTTGATCAATTATATCCAGCTTGTCGACTAGCCACTGTCCACTTAGTAAATCTCATTCTCGTCGCTCGACGTGGGCATCATTCGGGTTATGCTAACACTGTCGAACTCGACAGCCCCCGCTGAAGTAGCCAGGCGAGCGAGAGCATCGACCTTGGTATTTTCCATCCTAGGGACCTTGTCCATGTGGACCTACCTAAACCATTGTATTAATTTGGCCACGAGAGCTTGGTATCTCGCATCTTCTCGTCATTTGCCTCATACTCCCCTTGGATTTGTCTTACAATTAGTTATGAGCCACTAAGAAATTGGAATTATTGGAAGACTCTTATTGATGTTGCCATGCGGAGTACCGCGATGAGCACTTTGTATTTGGCCTTGTTGTTAGTGTCTTGGAAGTCTAAACGGATTAATGAGATGAATACCCGATTGTGCGAACTGAAAAGGATGATTCCGGCCCCTGCCACATACATCTTACATGGTAAATGGGCAACCTTACCTGGTCCCTAATTGAAGGTTAACTCGACTATAAAGTTGGCGAATGCCTTCTCTTTGATCGTTATTCGGGAGGCGTACAAGATGTCGAACTGTCCTAGCTCAATAGACCATTTAAGCAATCATCTCGCGGAATCTAGTCACTGAAGAATTTTATCAATGGGAAGGTTGTAAGTACTTCTACTTGATGATAGAAGAAATATGGCCTAAGTTTTCGCACGCTAATAACTAGGGCGTAAGCCAGCTTCTCAATGGGCAGGTACCTAAGCTCGGCGTCTCTTAAAGACTGTCTAACATAATATTCCGACTATTGCTCCTTGTTTTCTATTTGAACTAACACTGCACTGATCGTAGATTCGGAGGCGGCCAATTATAAGTTTAGTTTTTTCGCTACTTGGAAACTACTCTCGCATCGGCCAAATACTCCTTCAAATGTTCAAATACTTGTTGGCATTGGTTCGACCTTTAGAACTTTCCATTCTCCAATACGTCAGAAAATGGCTTTCATATGAACCTCCTTTTACATGACGTGGGGGCTATATCTTGATTATAGCTTTGCCCTTCTACAAACAGAGATATGGCAAAGAGTTCTGTAAAGTTATTGCAGCGTAGATTTGGGACCTTGTTTAAAATTATGAGATTTGGGATTTTAGGTCTGAGCACTCGCCACATTTTACTTATATTAATTTGTACATTTAAGTTACATTATTCTGCACGTATTAACTTGTACGTTTCATTTCATATTTTCACCCAAATTTAAAATTAACGTTTCGGTTATATTAATTTATATGTTCTGTGCCCAGTTGCACAATTACAATTGATGCACACTTGACTAACTCTTAGAAAAATCATGTTAACAATTGAATGGCAGCAAGGTTTCAATATAGGTAGTGAAGAATCTAAATATGAAGTTGAAGGGGACCCTTTGTGGATAAGAAATAAATGGCACTAATATTAATTTTGCATCCATTCATGAGGGATACATGTTGTCCCATATGTGTGAGGAATAAAGGGAGTACTTAATTTTTATAAAACGGAGCCAATTGGTGCCTTGCGAGTGGTTAGTGGTTTTTTATTGTAATTATTAATTAAATTAAAAATGTTAAATGTGTGATTCTTGATATTATTATAATATGCTTCTCTCTATAATTACTAAACTACTTCTATATCATTGTGGCCATGTAATATTAAGGCCGGAAAGAATACTAGCTAGCTACTATATACTATATACTATCATCATAGTTTTTCTATCTACTTTCATTCACATTATTTAAACATGTGATGATTTCTTTTTGGAAACGTGCAAACCATGTGAGCTTTAGTTAAGGTGATAGGCGAAGCTTGTGGTCCGGAGCTTGAGATAAGGATGACAGCTGGTGAAGTTTATGGTGTCAAGTGAAGCTTGAATGGGCAATAAAAAGACTAATTAATAATGTGTCTTTTTAATCTTCTTCTCTTTCTTCTCTTCAAATATCTTTTCCCGTCGTCACATCGCCAATCAGTTAGTCTAAAAAATGGTACTAATTCAAGGTGGTCATTTTGAGATGTTGGAGAAGAATATTTTTACTTACCATGCATCACCGAAAAAGATGACCGGCCGGAATAAACTTTTAAATATTTTGCAGTTAATTTGTTGACAAATATGTTATCGAAATTTAAACTTAAATAAAATTAAATTTACCAACAATATATCTTAAGTAACATGGTTACTTTCAAAAAATAATTTAACCATAACTAAATGGTTACTTGCAAAAAATAATTAAAGTAACTGAATGATACTGTGCATATAAAAAATCCAATTCTAGATATTTATTGTACATAAGCTTCCCTCAACTTTTTCATCAACGTCTGACTTCTTGATCAGTTTTGAACGCTCTAGTATATGTATAATTTTCTTGATCTAATTAATTAATTACTATGGGATGGGCCAATAATATTCTTCAAAGTATTATTCAAATAATATTCCAACTGTCAATAAAGTATTATTCAAATAATATTCCAATTGTCAAGAAAATTATATATATATATATATATATATATAATTAGAAACTTGTACACGTTAATAGATAGGTTTATGTGATTAATATACACGGGAAAAAAATATATTTTTGATTCAATGAGAATTTTTGATCAACAGATTCAGTCCTATGTTTCTTTTTTTGTCCTTTTTTTTCTGTGGTAAAAACAGTCCCATCTGTTAAGTTTTTTGCAAATTTGATCCCATTAAAATATTTCAAATAACTATGGGACTAAATATGGTGGAGAAAGGACTAAAATCATGAAACCAACATTCTTGTGGGACAATAATTTTTTTCCAATATACACAAAGCAAAATATGTAGAAAATAAAAGGGTGAAGGGGGACCATATGTGGATGAGGGATATTTGGCATTAGACAAGATAAGGAATATGTGGCAATGGGCAAGAAGAGGCCTCCTAACTTTTCTGCTATATATATCCATCAAATTAACATTTTTATTTATACATACATACTTACTCCAATCTATTCCGCAGTATTAATATATAATTCCCTTCATTTTTCTTATTCTAAACTATGTTCGCTTTTGGATTTATTCCCATAGCGAAAACGAACCCACTAAAGTAATTATATCATTTTATTGTAGATTATTAATTACCGTCGATGGTATTTAAGTTTATACAAAATATGTAGAAAATAAAGGGGACCATTTGTGGATGAGGGATGTGTCACTAGGCAAGATAAGAAATATGTGGCACTGGACAAGATGAGGCCTCCTAACTCTTCTTCTATACATATATCGATCAGACATAGTCATTTTAATTGTCGATCCCACAAAGTGTAGTAATTTTAATTGGACGGTTTGTGTTAATACAAGCAAATAAAGGAGTGGGTTGGGGGGTTGGATTGTTGTTTCTAACTTTATTAAAAAATATATATATAAAATAATAACATTATAGTTTTAGTTCTCGGATTTGCTTCCACTTGAATGATTCTTTCTTTGAATCTTTCCATTAAACTAGTGGTACGACCAAATTAGTCCAATTTATTTCTTAAATTTAATTAATTAGAAGTATGATCCCTAATTAATCTATTCTAATGAATAACCCTAAAACATGTATTTGAGATTCAATTCATAAAACTTTCAGTTGGTCGATTAGGCATCCATATCTGGGCAATGATTTAATGGAACAAAATAATAGGACAAACTAGACTATGAATACTAGATGATCGTTTCATACGATCTAGACTTTGTTATACCAAGGGTGTTCTGCCGTATTTGCTACTCTGATTACACAATTATAACAATTACGGATTATAAAGTGCAATCTAGCTAGAAATAATTAATGAATAAATAAGGGTGGTCAAACCAAATAAACTCATTAATCAAACATGCATAAAATAAATCAAATAATGAAGAAATCAAGAGTGATGGTTACGAAATCCATTATTAATTAATCGAAAATCAATCTTTACAAATGTTTGCGCCTCTTCGAGCTAGGAAAGAGATTAGCCAAACATGGCTACAAAATTATCAATAAAAAAAATTGAAAACACCAATTAATAATCTGAAAAAAAAAATCATCTAAAAATGAAAAAAAAAACTGAACTAAAAAATATAAATTAAATCTAAATAAATTATGAAAAATATTAAAAAGTCAACTAAAATTTTAAAAAATAATTAAATAAAAAAAAGAATAAACTAAATAAAACTTGAGAAATATTTTTATGAAAATCATGCTAAAACATAAAATAAAAAAAAAATTCCTATGGGAGCGTGGGAAGGGAGACTGGGAGTATTGGAACAAGCAGGTGATCTCCTACACGGGAGGTGTATGACAAAATGTGTCAGTGAACTATAAAACATGTTTCTACAAACAAATATATGGCAAAGAGTTCCGTAAAGTTATTGCACCGTAGATTTGGGACATTGTTTAAAATTAAGGGATTTGGGATTTTAGGTTTGTACACTCTCCACATTTTACTTATATTAATTTGTACATTCCAGTAATATTAGTCTGCACGTCTTAACCTGTACGTTTCATTTCATATTTTCACCCAAATTTAAAATTAACGTTTCAGTTATATTAATTTATATGTTCTATGTGTCCAAATTGCACTAACTTTTTTTAAAAAATCACGTTAACAATTGAATGGCAGCAAAGATTTCAATATAGGTAGTGAAGAATCTAAATATGAAGTTGAAGGGACCATTTATGGATAAGAAATAAATAAAGACTAATATTAATTGTGCATCCATTCATGAGGATATGTGTTTTAAGAGACATAACCTTCACCAGCTCCGGACATTGGTTACCACAAGCTTCGCCTATCACCTTATCTAAAGCTTACATGGTTTGCACGTTTCCAAAAAGAAATCATCACATGTTTAAAGAATGTGAATGGAAGTAGATAGAAAACTATGATGACCACACACATGTACAGTGTATACTATTACTTAATATTATGTAATATATAGTAGTATTGTTTCCGGCCTTAATATTACATGGCCACAATAGTATAGAGGTAGTTTAGTAATTATGGAAAGAAGCATATTATAATAGTATAAAAAAATCACACACTTTACATTTTTAATTTAATTAATAATTACTATAAAAACCACAGACCACACGCAAGGCGGCAATTGCTTCGTTTTATAAAAATTAAGTACTCCCTTTGTTCCTCTATAGGAGGGACATACCTTAATTTATAGCACCTAAATTAAGGAGTATTATAAAATAATAGATGTAGTACAAGTAATGTAATTGAGAAAGACAAAATAAAAGATGGAGTTGATTAATAAAATAATAAAAAGTATTTGCCAAAAAATGGAATTGGTATATTATAGAGAACGGACCGAAATTAACATTATTGTCATTTATTTCTTATCCACAAATGGTCCCCTTACCGAAACATATCCCTCATTAATAGATGCACAATTAATATTAGTGCTATTTATTTCTTATCCATAAATGGTCCCCTTCAACTTCATATTAAGACTCTTCACTATCTGTATTAAAACCTTGCTGCCATTCAATTGTTAACGTGATTTCTCTAAGAGTTGGTCAAACCTTGCTGCCATTCAATTAATATAACCGAAACTTTAATTTTAAATTTAGGTGAAAATATGAAATGAAACGTACAGGTTAATACTTGCAGACTAATGTAACTGAAATGTATAAATTAATATATGTAAAATGTGGCGAGTTTACAAACCTAAAATCCCAAATCTCAGAATTTTAAACAAGGTCTCAAATCTACGCTACAATAACTTAACGGAACTCTTTTATCTTTGTTTGTAGAAACATGTTTTATAGTTCACTAATACATTTTGTCATACACCTCCCGTGTAGGAGATCCCCTGCTTGTTTCAATACTCCCACTCTCCCCTAGGAGATTTTTTTATTTTAAGTTTTGGCATGATTTTCTTAAAAATATTTCTGAAGTTTTATTTAGTTTATGGCTTAATTGCGAATAAAATCACCACTTTTTCATAAATTGCAATCTAATATATATAAACTTTTGAATTTTGGCAAACAAATCATCACTTTTACTTTCTTTTGCAATTTCAACTTCGGGCAGTTTGCTCCCTTGCCCGAGAGTTAATGTGTACAAAAAATGCTCCATCATCAGCCTAGTAAGCATCCACGTCAATAAATATTTATTAACATAATAAATAAACATTTAAAAATAAATTACTATTATATATACTATTAATAAATTTAAAAGTATAAGTTATATTTTTTAAAGTATTAGAAGTTAAAAAACTTTAAAAAATTAAAAATTTAATAATAAAAATTTTAGAATAACACTTTTAAAAATAAAATAAAAATTAAAAGAATAAAATAAAATAAAAAATTTACAAATAAAATAATTAAAATGCAAAATTAAAAATTTAAAATCAAACGTTCATTCTCGTCAAATCTTCATCCTCGAGAAAAAAAAATAGTTTTGCAAAAAAAAAATCAATATTCAATTACACCAAAATCCCTTCATTTTCAACCTCATATTGCCTTCGTCGTTGCCCCACCCCCACCATCCCATTGTTGCCCCACTACGACCCAACGTTCCTTGCGCTACCGCATCTTCACAATGTAATTTTAATTCTGCAAAAAATCTCAAAATCTCCAAAATCTAATTACACAAAAAATTTCAACATTTAATTACACCAGAATATTTGTTGCTCCAATTACACTAAATCAAACTATTCTGCAATAAAAAAAAATAAGATACCATGGACCATTACAAAAAGCGAGCACCCATTTTGAGAGCCGAGGGTTGAGTGGCGTGTGCGGTGACTCTATTCACATTTCAAAATTGATTAAAGTGTTGATGGGAAGGAATATGAATGAAAGGTGGAGGTGTAGCTGGAACGGGAGTGGGGTCGGGGAGGGTGGCTAGAAGCATGGATTGGGGGAAATTTTTCATTAGGTTTAGTTTCCTGAGTTTAATTATATTTTTTTTATATTGTGTTACTCGAGGGCAAATTATATTCTCTAAGAAATATTTTTTGTGTTAATTTTTAATAATGACAATTTTAATTATAATTGTGATATTGAATATTATTTGTTTGTGTTGGTTTCTATTTTAATTTTATTAGAAGAAATTAGATGTTGATTTTAATATCTTATTATATTTAAATTTATTTATAGTATTTATAATACTTAATTTATTTTTAAACTATTATTTATTATGTTAATAAGTATTTATTGATGTGGATGCTTATTGGGCTGATGATCGTGCATTTTTTGTACACATCAATTTTCGGGCAAGGGGACAAACTGCCCGAAGTTAAAATTGCAAAAAAGAGTAAAAGTGATGATTTGTTTGTCAAAATTCAAAAGTTTAGATTAGATTGCAATTTTTGAAAAGGTGATGATTTTATTCGCAAATAAGCCTTAGTTTATTCTTATTTTTTTAAAATTTAATTCGTTTTTAAATTTTATTTGACTTTTTAATATTTTTCATAGTTTAGTTAGGTTTAATTGATTTTTTTTAATTCAGATTATTTTTTATTTTTAGTTGATTTTTTTTTTCAGATTATTAATTGGTGTTTTCAATTTTTTTATTGATAATTTTGTATCTTGTAGCTCGAAGAGGCGCAAACATTTGTAAAGATTTGATTTTTGATTAATTAATAATGGATTTCTTAACCCTCACTATTGATTTCTTCATTATTTGATTTATGTTCTGCATGCTTGATTAATGAGTTTATTCGGTTTGACCACCCTTATTTATTCATTAGTTATTTCTAGCTAGACTGCACTTTATAATCCGTAATTTTTATAATTGTGTAACCAGAGTAGCAAATAGGTGATGAGAACCGCGATTGCAAAAAACACAATTAACAAACGAAGAATGATAACAATTGTTGCCCCAACTCAGGTTGGCAAGAAACAATTAGGGTTTTGACAAAATTGTCAAGGTTTTTATTAAGTTTTTAACGTGCCAAATAAATAAGACGTACTATAGTATTTACAGGACAAAAAGGACTCAAACTATTCTAGAAAGGACCGACTTTCCTACCCTAATTCCAGCCGTGCAAATCTAATCAAATAAAGGACTAAAACTATTATAAAAAGACCAAATCCATCCTAATCTAGAAGATATGAAAATAACCGCAAAATAAAAGAGCAAAAAGTAAATCTTGGTGAATCTTGCAAAGATTCACACGCATCTTGAATATCTTGAGTATCTTGATAAAAGTAGGACAATATCTTTCAATTCTTGCCAATCCTACTTCAACCATATCGCGGGTCCCTTCTATTGAGTCGGGCCTTGCGCCGCTTCCCTTAGCCTAGCCCGCCTAGCCCGACTGTATGCATTCTTTAGCCCGCGACCCTCGTTCAAGATCATTCCTGTCTCCTTCAAGTTCGTCCTTGTCCTCAAGGACTAATTCCGGAAAACGTTCTCGCATCGTCCCCAAATGCTCCCAAGTTGCTTCTTCTAATGGTAAATCTTCCCACGCATCCTTTCCCTTGACCCGCGACTTCAATGTCACCCTACTCCTTCCCATTCAAACTCCCTTGTACCTTTACCATAATTGGTGCTAACCGGCCCCAATTCCTTCATCCATTGAATTCCCAAGACGATATCCGGTCCTACGAGCGGAAGAGCGAATAAATCAACCCTCGTCTCAATCCCTTGCATGTCCATAGGGATATCTTTGTACACAACATCGCATTCTAATTTTTTGCCACAAGCGACCCTCACGTTAAATGGTCTCACTCTTGAAGTCTTGAGATCAAGCTTGCTCGCCAATTCTTGATTAATAAAGTTGTGCGTTGACCCGGTATCCACGAGAACCTTAACCGGCTGACTCCGAACGCATGCAACCAACTTCATCGGCCTTGGCCCATGCTCTCCCGTTATCGCATGCAACGACACTTCCACGTCCTTTCCTCCTTCATGATCCAACTCGACGGGCTCAATGAGAAATGCTTAAGCTGATTTACATCTATGCCCGGGTACGAATCGCTCGTCACAATTAAAGCATAATCCCTTCTCACGCCGCCTTTGCATCTCATCCCATGAGAGTCGCTTTACCCCCGGTGGTCCGGTCCGGCTTGCTACCTCCTCAGTTTTACCGGGTGTTACAACCCTTGCCTCTTCACTCTCTTGCGGTACAGAATTATTACGCCTCCAATCTGGTCGAACGCTTCTCCTAGTGGCCGCTAGATGATCGTCCCTCAAACGGGCTGTCTCCACTGCATCCAAGTACGTTTCTGGACGATATACTCGAACCTCTGTCCCGAGTTCAGGTTTTAACCCGCCAACGAATGCCCCCACGAGCGCTTTCTCCGGCCAATCTTGCACCCTACTTGCGACGCGCTCAAACTCCTTTTGGTACTCGCGTAAGGTGCCGGTTTGTTTGATGTGGGATAATGCCTCATCGTAATCGGTGTAATCGGACGGCCCAAAGCGGGTCATCAATTCCTTTTCGAAATCCTTCCAGCGCACAGTCCTTTCTTTTTTCTTGTAAACCCTACTAATCCATTGCCACCAAATATTAGCTTCTCCTTCCATGTAATAAGCAGCGTAACGTACCTTATCTTCTCGTTTGATATCATGCAAGTATTGGTTGGCTCGACTTAGCCATGAAACTGGGTCGTCCCCTTTAAAGGTCGGACACGTGAGCTTGGGTCGATTGGTTTGTCGTTCGTCCCTTCCCCGATCATCTTTTGCTTCTTGACGGGTCGAGTTCGATTTGTCAGAATCCGATTCAAATGACGCGGACTCTTCTGATGAATTGTTCTTGTCCTTCTTCTTCTCCCGTTGGCGATCCCCGAGTTTCCCTACCTGGCATGACAAATCTGCAATGGTCTCAACCATCGCATCGAACTTGACGCCTAGATTCACCACAGTTGTCTCCAAGAGTTCAATCCTTTCCTTTTGAGTTCCCGTCTTTGCTCGTGTACCTCTCGCGATTCTCGAATACTCTCAATGAAAGCACCAATTTGATGGGAACCGCGATTGCAAAACACAATTAACAAACGAAGAATGATAACAATTGTTGCCCCAACTCAGGTTGGCAAGAAACAATTAGGGTTTTGACAAAATTGTCAAGGTTTTTATTAAGTTTTTAACGTGCCAAATAAATAAGACGTCCTATAGTATTTATAGGACAAAAAGGACTCAAACTATTCTAGAAAGGACCGACTTTCATACCCAAATTCCAGCCGTGCAAATCTAATCAAATAAAGGACTAAAACTATTATAAAAAGACCAAATCCATCCTAATCTAGAAGATATGAAAATAACCGCAAAATAAAAGAGCAAAAAGTAAATCTTGGTGAATCTTGCAAAGATTCACACGCATCTTGAATATCTTGAGTATCTTGATAAAAGTAGGACAATATCTTTCAATTCTTGCCAATCCTACTTCAACCATATCGCGGTTCCCTTCTATTGAGTCGGGCCTTGCGCCGCTTCCCTTAGCCTAACCCGCCTAGCCCGATTGTATGCATTCTTTAGCCCGCGATATGAAACGATCGTATGAACACCCTCATAATAACAAAGTCTAGATCGTATGAAACGATCGTCTAGTATTCATAGTCCAGTTTGCCCTATTATTTTGTTCCATTAAATCATTGCCCAGATATGGATGCCTAATCTACCAACTGAAAGTTTTATGAATTGAATCTCAAATACATGTTTTGGGATTATTCATTAGCATAGATTAATTAGGGATCATACTTCTAATTAATTATAGTTAAGAAATAATTTGGACTAATTTTATCGTACCACTAGTTTAATGTCAAGATTCGAAGAAAGAATCATTCAAGTGGATGCAAATCTAAGAACTAAAACTACAATTTTATTATTTTATATATATTTTTTAATAGAGTTAGAAACAACAATTCAACCCCCCAACCCGCTTCTTTATTTGCTTGTATTAACCTAAACCGTATAATTAAGATTACTACACTTTGTGGGTTCGACAATTAAAATGACTATGTCTGATTGATATATGTATAGAAGAAGAGTTAGGAGGCCTCATCTTGCCCAGTGCCACATATTCCTTATCTTTCTCAGTCACACACATCCCTCATCCACAAATGGTCGGATCCCCTTTATTTTCTACACATTTTGTATAAACTTAAATATCATCGACGGTAATTATATAATAATAAAAAATAAAGTGATATAATTACTCTAGCGGGCTCGTTTTCGCTATGGGAATTAATCCAAAAGCGAACATAGTTCAGAATAAAAAAAAAAAGAAGGGAATTATTAATTAATTTTGAGGAGCATACTGGAGTAAGTAAGTATGTATAAATAATAATGTTAATTTGATGGATATATATAGTAGAAGAGTTAGGAGGCTTCATCTTGCCCAGTGCCACATACTCCTTATCTTGTCGATTGCCACATATCCCTCATCCTTTTATTTTCTACATATTTTGTTTAGTGTATATTGGAATCTTTTTATTTATTGTCCCCAAAGAATGTTGCTTCATGATTTTAGTCCTTTCTCCACCATATTTAGTCTCATGGTTATTTGAAATATTTTAATGGGATCAAATTAATTTGCAAAAAATTAACAGATGGGACTGTTTTTACCACAAAAAATAAAGGACCAAAAAGAAACATGGGACCAAATATGTTGACCAAATATTCTCAATGAATCTTCTGGTGTATATTAATCACATAAACCTATCAATTAACGTGTACAAGTTTCTAATTATATATATAATATTTTATTGACAGTTGGAATATTATTTGAATAATACTTTGAAGAATTTTTGTTCTTTTTCCAATTAAAATATTTTCAAACCAAGGGATACATCACTATATATAAATAGTTATCATGTGATTTTGTGAGATATTTTAATAATATATACGCGGGTAGAGTAAAGCCTCATGAATCACAGAATGAGAGCATCTTTTATTCTATAAAGAAATCAGTCCAATAATTGTGGTCACGTTCACATCACTTTTGTTGTTTCCTCTGTTAATTTTTTTTAATTATTTAGAGCCCCATTCTTGGATGTTGTGACTTGTGGTAAACCAGAAAAAATAGAGTCCAAAAGCAATCCTCCTATGCAGATATTGGGGAATTTTATTTTTTAAGGACCATGACTTATGGGGGTGGCAAAATAAGGATAGTAATTTTTTGGGCTGGTAATTTAGAGAACACATTTTTCTAGAAGTAGCGAATTAAGGAACAAAATATAGTACTAGTAGTATCACTGAACAATATTAATTATTTTCAGTGAATAATATTACTTGATTTCACCGAATATTATTCATTGATCAGTTTTAGTTAGTTTTACCGAACAACATAAATTATTTATTTTTAATAGTATCACTTGTACATCGTGGTGCGCACAAGTGGTATTCAACTCTTTTAAATTAAAATAATACGTGTAGTATATGCTCTCTTTATTTCAATTTAACTATCATTTTAATTTTTCACACAAATTAAAAAATTTATTCTATACTAATGATTATTTATATAAAATAACTAATATACACTATACAAATTATTAATAAAAATTATTTATGGTCAATTATCCAATTTATTAATGAACCTATCACAAAAATAAAATAAAATAAAAAGGTAAATTAAAAAAAAAAAAACAATTAATATTTCTTGAAAAACAAAAAAACAACAATTATCGTAGACATTTTTTCCTCTAAAATGATAATTAAATGGGACGGGCAGAGTATACAGGTAAATGATCGAGTATACAGTAAATAAGTTGTTGTAGAATATGCTCCTCAAGAAAAAGCTTCGATTTGATATATTACACCACTACAAAAAAATATTGATTTAATGAGGGAATTTAAAGAGGGGAACGAAACCCTCATTAATTACCGAGGGTTTTAACGAGGGTACTGATTCACGAGGGCTTTAACGAGGATAAAATATTCACGAGGGCCTTTCCCCTCGACAAAGTTCAGGTGTCGGATAGCGAGGGTGAGCTGGCCCTCATCAAATATCAGCAGACAAATCACGAGGGTTCGAAACCCTCGGCAAATTTTGCATGCCAGTCACGAGGGTTAAAAACCCTCGTCAATTAATTTGGAAATGAATCCATGTTTGCGAGGGTTGTTTGCCCTCTTTAAAGCACTCAGCAAACTTCTATATACCCACACCACTTGCCTCATTTCTTTAGTTTAATTTGTGCCTCAATTTTCAATTTCAAAACTAAATTCGGGAGAAAAGAGAGAAGCAAGGCCTTCTATACCCTACACACCACTGCTGGAATATTTCTACAGTAAGTTTTATTTGGTTTTAATTAATCATTTAATTATTTATAAATATCAGTTATTTTATTATTTAATTAGTATGAAATGTTTTATTGTTTAGTATTAATTAATATTTCAATTGTGCAGTTTATATTGTGTATTAAGTATTAATTGTTTAAAAAAATATTATTAGTATATTGTGTATTTAATATTAGTTGTTTAATTATTTGGTATTAGTTTGTTTAAATATTTAATATTAATCGTTTATATATTTAGTATTAGTTTATTTAATTATTTAGTATTAATACGTGTGTATGTTTAGTATGTAGCTTAATATGTGTATGTTATAAACTTAATATGTGTATGTTTAGTAGTATTATTTTAGTATATATCTTAATACGTGTATGTTTAGTATTATTTTAGTATATAGCTTAATATGTGTCTTTTAATTAAAAAACGAGTGTATATATATTGGACACATGTTAGTAAATAGTGAAAAAGAATATAAAAATGATTATTTAAAATTTTTATTGAGAATATTTTAATAAAAATTATCAATATAGGTGTATAGTACACGTGTTAGTCAACAAATAAAAGTGATTATTTTAAAATTTTATTGAAAATCTTTTAATAAAAAACAGTGTACATATATTGGACACGTTTTAGTAAATAATGAAAAATAATATAAAAATAATTATTTAAAAATTTTAATGAGAATATTTTAATAAAAATGATCAATATAGGTGTATATGTACACATGTTAGTCAATAATGAAAAATATTAAAGTGATTATTTATAAATTTTATTGAAAATATTTTAATAAAATCGAGTGTACATATATTGGCACTAATACATATTTTGCTTTAGATGACCCTTAAAAAAGGGTCTTGGACAACGGTTATAAAGGTCATCCAAAATGAAAGTTGTTCAATTAAAGTAACAACTTAGACAGCGGTTCAAAACCGTTGTCCAATGTAACCATAAATTAATTTATGTATTTAAATAATTAATATATGTATATAAATAAATGTACTCATAATAATAAATAGTGCAAAGGAATATAAATTATTTAATTCACAACTTTATTATAAATATTTTAGTTAAACCAAACACTTTTATTAATGTATGTGTATATATAAATGTACTCATATATAACAAACACTTGTATTATAAATGATTAAAAATTAACAAATAATATATGATACACATATAGTAAGAATGTCACGCCCCAATTTTCATAAAATGAATTTTCTAAAAAATAGTTAAAATAACTAACTTGAGCGCCATTAAATTTGAATTTAAATGTATAACAGTAACAACAACGGCTATTTATTTGGAAATAATCTAACGGTAAGAACAACGGCTAATATTTATATAAATAACCTTAATTAAATAATGTTGAACACCCATAATACTAAAACTTGAAAGGGAATTCACGAATAAGTAAAAATCTCTAGATATACTGGAAATTCGATTAAACATAAGCTTTGATAATTTATTTCGTCTAAAACTCTTCTCCCATCACCACTCCTCGCCCTCCAACTCCTCAACCTGAAATGGGAAAAATATTGGGGTGAGCATGCAAGCACACTCAGTGGAAATAAATTATTCAAAATTAAACTCAAGTATAAATCACATGATATACAAGTCAAATAAAGAATTCACATGTAACTTTGTCAATAGTAACTTTGCCATAGAAACATTGCCATAGAACTTTGTCAACTTTGCCACTTTGCCAACTTTGCCACATAGATATTGAGCACGGCGGGTTAAACCCGAAGATCCGTCGATCCTGGACCACATAAGGGCCCCTGGCTATTAAACTTTGCCGGGCACGGTGGGATACACCCGAAGACCCGTCGACCTCGGACCTCAATAAGGGCCCCAGGCTATTAGAATAACATGGAATAGTAAATTTAAACAAGCATCTCAAGTCATTTATACATAACAATTAAAATTTAATAACATGCATACTCTACGAAACCACTATAGAGTTGATAGCATTTAAATCCCCACCTTGAAAGATGAATGCAGAGGTGATAAGTTGAAGCCTCGAAAAGAATTAATCCTCGTAATTATAAATGCGCCACCGTAAAATTTAAATTCTACTTAGAAAATAATAAAATAAATCCTTAAAAGTAGGATAATATGAATTTTCATGAATTAATTAAAAATTTCCTAATCTTACGATTCAACTTCATGTCTGCTGCCTATAATCATCAAACTCATTAATTAATATAAAATTCCTATTCTTCTATCAATTTCACGTACACTACTTACTACAAGAATACCTTATTAGTTATTAAAACTATTAGATATAATATTTCTATACTAATTAAACACGTGTAGGCCTTAAAATATAAATCTATTATCTAAATTCTTATATCAATTAAAGGTTTTAAAAAAAAAAATGATCTGCAAGCATTCACATTTCCCAATAAAATTTGTCAAATGCAAGTCAACAAGACATTTAATAGTCCAAGTCTAAATCTTGTTCAGCCCTCATACACAATATGACAAAAGAACACATGTACTGCACCTATTACATAAATGTATACATATATAGGTGGATAAAAGCAATGGTTGTCAGTAAAACATATTAATCAAAATTTGTATAGAAAACTGGGAAAAATATGGCTGGTACAAAACATGAATCTGTAAAAAAAAAAAATGATAACAGAAGATGAGTGAAAGTACCAATATTCCGTGTACGGCTGCCGTGGAAACAGAGGAGATTTTGTGAAGAAGGAATCATCAAATTTTAGGGTTAAACACCCTATAAATACACTTATTAAAAATGGGCTTGGATTTGAGTGTGGGCTTGAATTAGAAAAATAAAAATAAAAATAATATTTAAGTTGGGCCTTAAATAAAAATAAGTGTTGTATGAGTTAAAAAAATATAAAGGCTTTTAATCTCTATTTCAAAATAATATAAATTATATGTAATAATAAAATAAATTAAATTAAGTACTTAAACACGCCTATGAACTTAATGAAAAGAATTACGGGTATTACAACCTCCCCTACTAATAAAAATTTCGTCCTCGAAATTTAGAAACTTACCACGTGGAAAGAAATCTGGAATTTAAACATAACTAGTCTTCTCGCACCCACGTGGCTTCATCTTTTCCATGTCGGCTCCATTGTACCTTGACGAGGGTGACATCTCGATTGCGAAGCTTGTGAACCTTTCTCTCTAGTATATGCTCGGGTATCTCTTCATACGTCATGTCTTGGTTTACCTCCAAAGTAGAGTGATTGACAACATGACTTGAGTCATGCACATACTTCCTCAACATGGACACGTGAAAAACATTGTGTACGGCAGCCAAAGATGGGGGTAGAGCTAGTCGATAGGCTAGGTCGCCAACCCGCTCGAGAATTTCGAAAGGGCCAATAAACCTTGGTTTAAGTTTTCCTTTGCCACCGAACCTGACAACTCCTTGGTGGGTGAGATCTTTAAGAATACTTTCTCCCTTGAGAAAAAACTGTAATTGTTTTCTCCGTTTATCGGCATAAGACTTCTGTCTATCCTGAGCTATCTTAATTCTTTCTCGGATCTTGTGTATTGCCCCAGCAGTCTGTTCAACCATTTCTGGTCCCAAAATCTTCTTCTCACCAACCTTGTCCCAGTAAGATGGAGATCTGCATCTTCTTCCATACAATGCCTCGTAAGGAGCCATTCCAATTGTTGCTTGATAACTGTTATTGTAGGCAAACTCAACTAATGGCAAATGAGATTCCCAATTTCCACCATGATCCAAAACACATGCCCGCAACATGTCCTCTAAGATCTGAATGGTCCTTTCAGATTGTCCATCAGTGTGCGGATGGAAAGCCGTGCTAAAGTTCAACTTCGTTCCCATAGCCAGATGTAAGCACCTCCAAAACTTTGAGGTGAATCTGGTGTCTCTATCTGACACAATTGAAATAGGAACTCCATGAAGCCTTACAATTTCTCGTACATATATCTGAGAAAGTTGGTCCATTCCAAAAGTCATCTTTACAGGTAGGAAATGTGCAGACTTCGTTAGTCTATCAACAATGACCCATACTGCATGGTTCCCCTTTATCGATCGCGGTAAACTTACCACAAAAAATCCATGGTAATGTGTTCCCACTTCCACAATCCGAATTTCAAACGGTTTTAGTAACCCTTACGATCGTTGATGCTCAAATTTTAACTTGTTGGCATGTCAAACATTGTTCAACGAAAGTTCCAATGCTTCCTTTCATGTTCCTCCACCAAAAGATTGCTCTTAGATCTCGATACATTTTTCTTCCTCCAGGGTGAGCGGTGTACGGTGTACAATGAGCTTCCTCTAGGATTTCACTTCTCAACTTCTCATCCTTGGGCACGCACAACCGTCCCTTGGAAACCAGTGTACCATCAGGTGCTATCATGAATCCCTTAGAGAGCGGTTATAACAGCTGTCCAAGTAACAGCTGTCCAAGCTTGGACAGCTATTAAAAAACCGATGTCCAAAAGTTGGGCTTGGACAGCGGTTTTCAACCGCATTGCAAGAGGGGGGCTTGGACAGCGGTTATTAACCGCTGTCTAATTTTTTTTTTTTTATAATTTCGTTTATTATGTTAGATAGACAGCGGTTATTAACCGCTTTCCAATATTTTTTTTTAATTATTAATTTATATTTTAAAAATCCTATAATAAAACTATAAACCAAAACTTATATATATGTCCAATACCATAAACCATAAACCAAAAATCCTATAATAAAACCATAAACCAAAACTTATACCACATATATATATATATACCAAAACATCAAATAAATAAACATACACATCATGAAATAAATAAACATACAATCATAAACATACGTTCAATACACCAAAAACATGAAATATATATCATCACAAATATATAATTTAATTACATGCTACCAAAATTTCAAACAACGATCACTCAATATCGCATTTAATATAAGAATCGATTGTAAAGGTACCCCGTCAATCGTTTTTTTCCATTTCTCCGATTTTTCTTAGAGTAAGACTTGAGCTCACGCTCATAGATAAACCGCAAACAACGAATCAATCAATATAGTATGAATTTTTATTCAATCAATAATAATTTAAATAAATCGATAAATTGACTTACATTGAGAGGAATGTTAGATTAGAGAAACGCGGATTATATCTTCAATAAAGCAACACAAAAAATGTCCACAATGTTCATTATCTCGTTGCCTCGTAACACATTGATTAACAATTATAATCACGTATTACAATTATGATTTCTTTCTATTAATTTGATAATTTACTAAATTAAATTTACCTTAATGTTAATCCAGTTCACTTTATTTAACTTAGATCTTGAACCTTGACTCAAGGCGACTCGATACATCATCATCACACTATTATTATTATAATTAAAAAATAAAAATAGATTAAATATGCATAATTTTAAAAGTAAAACAAATCATTGTATAAAATATTAAAAATGAACTTACGCTTCCATATATGAAACGAGATCGTATGATTTGAATAAACTCCATCCCGAAATGGGTCCATAAAATACACACTTAATGTACTCATGTGTATGGCGACCAAACACCCAATGGTTCCTATATTATATTGAGAATATTAAAATTAATCGCAAATTTAGCATATATATATGCAAATATTATAAACATGAATACAAATTTTAAGGAAATGTTTATCACTCACCCCACATTTGTTGGCCAAAAATGAGATGATCGCTCCCGCTTTGATTCAAAGATATGATTAACTAACCCATCCATGGTTTGTACCCTATCACCCAATATGCAAGACATCTGGGAGGAGACGAAGGAATACATTCCACTTGCTCGGATATCTCTGGAGAGATATACCTCACCCAAATATCTTTAACCAACATATATACGCTAATTAATATTTAAAAAGAAAATTAAACTATACAGAAAGTGAATATTGAGAATTAGTAAACACATACCTGAGGTAAAGGGCTATGGTGGTTGCACTCAACCACTCGTCATTCAAGACTTCAAGACATGTTCCTCAATCGATTTAATTCTTGGAAAGTATTCTCGATGAAAGTGAGCAAGCATGGGAACCGTGGATTTATCTCGAAAGCATTAGACGATACCATCCGGTCATGGGATTACCAAGTCTCTCCAAATGGGATAACCAAGTCTCGAGCGCAGTGGAGTCCTCGTTTCTCCCTCCGACATTTGCCTCGACACCCCCTCGATTTCTCTTTAGCCTTTTGTGGTGATTTCTTCCGAGGCATTTGTGGTGTCGGCAGATTCTACAATTAATTTGTAATATTATTTAGAAACACAAATAAGATAATGAACTTTAATAACATATATTTTACCCTCATGGTGCTGGAGACCAAGTTGCTCGGCCATTCGATGAAGTGCCCGACCGCTGTTCCGACTGTGACGGCTTCATCGATTGGTTTTTGGCATTCTTTGAATCCTCTTGTCCGATTACGGGTACATCGAGTGTGACCCTCACGAAACCAGGAGTGATGGGATGACCATGAATCATTCCATGGGAGCTGTGCAACGTTCCTGTGGCCACCAACTGATCGGGATCCTCCAAATAAAGGTAGCAAAAGGTCGTTGGTTGTTCGAATAACATATTTAGTTAGAAAATTTTAATACACTAGTCTTTAATTAAAACAAATGTGAGACATGCATATCTAATACCTGAGAGACGTTTTGAAGTGCCTCAATAAAGTCGTCCCTAGGGTTAGCTGAAAATATAGCATTAGCGACACTATGTTCACAGCTTGCTCCACTCGAATAGATTCTGTGGCTCGTTCTTCTCTCGGACCTCAAACGTTCCACATCTTTAGACAACTTGGCAACCTGTTCCTTTAGTATACCCACCATATTCTCTCGGACCTCAACCTGTTCCACATCTCTGAAATAAGTCGAAACGGGTAAGAATAGGCTCACTCTCTCCAGTTTTTCTTCTTTCTTCTTTCTATGATAGTGATGAACGTGTCCCTTTATTAGATATATTAAAAGTGAATATATAAAAAAAATTAAAAGTTAGGATTTTGATCTCACCATATTTTCTCTTATTCGTGCATAACCTTTGTTCGAGCCACGATATCGTGCCTCCATCGACTTGGCTTGATCGCTATTTTTATTACTTCGATTCTACAATATAATAGAAATATGATAAACACTGAAAAACTATATGCATTAGAAATTGAGGAAATGACATTGATCAATTTTACCTGGAAATCATCCTCCATAGCTCTGCTCACAAACTCCTCCCAGTATGGAGCCACCATACGGTTATTCTGATACGCCGGAGGCGGACTAGTCGAGTAAAGACCAGTTTTCGGATCTCGTGTGTTACTTCTCAACCAAGTCCGAAAATTCTTGGCCATTACTCCAGCTTGCTACAATATTTGCTTCTTCTTTGTGTGGTCAAGACCTCTGAATGTAGTCTATACGCATATAACATAACAATTTAGTAAATTTAAGGGTCATACTACAACTTTCAATAAATATATAATTAACATACCGTAAGTTCGTCCCATATTCTTTCCTTCAAAGGAGTGAAATTCACGCTACGCCACTTTGGTCGGCAAAAGACGATAGGATCACGCCCCCCCGATCGAACTCCAATGTAGAAGGACAACGACTCACTCTCTTTTCCTCTTGCCTGTCCAAACTCATTGAACGATAACTGCAATAACATAGTATTTAATTATGTTCAAATATCAATCAATATATTTATCGATTTCAAACTGTTCAATTGTAATAAAATTACCCGAAGTGTTTTTCCCTTGCTACGAGCTCTCTTAATAGATGACATGGTGACTATACCCTCGAGCGCTTTCTCCCCCTGAGTCGCTAGTGGTGGTGGGAGCATCGATGTCACACTCTCTCAAGTCATCGATGTCACCGATCATATGCACCATGATCATATATCCATGATCTCCATCGAATATCCATCATCATCTCCATCATCTCCGGGGATATGGCAAACGAGACATGATCCTCGTAAGCGTAAGAAACAACATTTAATAAATAAAAAACAAACAATATTCAAAACTATGCTTAAATCCTCACACAAGCATATTATCAAACACCTTGGGTGCATCAATTGTTCATATATAAATTAGCATAAAAAATCAAGTCAAGCCACACAATATATATTCATCTCTAACAAGTTGTTCATCTCTAACACTAACAACATTAATCCTAATAAATTAACACTAATTTATGTTTAAATCCTCACACAAGCATATTATCAAACACCTTGAGTGCATCAAACACCAATATATATACAACAATATACATACACCAATACATACAACATGATATATATACACCAATATACATGATATACATATATACACCAATATACATACACCATACATACAATTAAACAAAGCCACTAACAACAATTAAACAAAGCCACACAATATATATATATATAAACAATTAACAATATATAAATCAAGCATCAATTGTTCATCTAACAACAATTAATCCTAACAAATTAGCTAATTAATCAAACCAAATACAATTATATAAACATTTAATCCTAATATATATATATACATACTAACATATATATAATATACACAATATTAATTCAATATATATATATATACTAACGTATATATACATACATATATATATATAGAAAAGAAAAATTACCTATGGAAGGAGAAAGCTAGGCGGCGGCGGCGGCGGTAGGGGAGCTTGGCAACAAGGCGACGGCGGCGGTGATAGGGGAGGACGCGCGGCGGATGATTCGATTTGGGGGAGAGGGAGGAGGAGGCTAGGGCTTCTGGTTCGCGATTTGGAGCTAATGGGAAGGCGACGATGGTGGTGGAAGGGGAGAACGCGCGGCGGAGTTCGATTTAGGGTAGAGGAAGGAGGCCGGACTTCGATATATATATCAGCTGCATGTTTAATTCACGATTTGGGGAAAAATTCCTTTGGTTCGCGATTTGGGTGTATATATATTAATTATCCGACCTCTTGGACAGCGGTTCCGAACCGCTGTCCAAACTATGCCCTTGGACATCGGTTCAAAATCGCTGTCTAAAATATTTGCACAGCGGTTCTAAACCGCTTTCTAAGTGTTGTACTTGGACAGCGGTTTTGAACCGCTGTCTATTTTTTTTTTTTTTATTAAAACCCGCTCTCCAAGTCAGAGGCTTGAGAGTCATGCTTTGAAAAAAAGGTCGCCCAAGTGCAAATTGCCCAAGCTTAAATGTGTAGTAGTGGACGTATCTGAAATTGTGTTGACTTTTTAATATTTTTCATAATTTATTTAGATTTATTTTATATTTTTTAGTTCAGTTTTTTTTTTTTCCATTTTTAGATGATTTTTTTTTTCAGATTATTAATTGGTGTTTTTAATTTTTTTTATTGATAATTTTGTAGCCATGTTTGGCTAATCTCTTTCATAGCTCGAAGAGGCGCAAACATTTACAAAGATTTGATTTTCGATTAATTAATAATGGATTTCTTAACCATCACTCTTGATTTCTTCATTATGTTATGCATGTTTGATTAATGAGTTTATTTGGTTTAACCACCCTTATTTATTCATTAATTATTTCTAGCTAGATTGCACTTTATAATCCGTAATTGTTATAATTGTGTAATCCGAGTAGCAAATACGGCAGAACACCCTTGGTATAACAAAGTCTAGATCGTATGAAATGATCGTCTAGTATTCATAGTCTAGTTTGTCCTATTATTTTGTTCCATTAAATCAATGTCCAGATATGGATGCCTAATCTACCATCTGAAAGTGTTATGAATTGAATCTCAAATACATGTTTTAGGGTTATTCATTAGAATAGATTAATCAGGGATCATACTTCTAATTAATTAAAATTTAAGAAATAATTTGGACTAATTTGGTCGTACCACTAGTTTAATGGCAAGATTCAAAGAAAGAATCATTCAAGTGAATGCAAATCCGAGAATTAAAACTACAATTTTTTTTTTTAATAGAGTTAGAAACAACAATCCAACCCCCAACCCCTCCTTTATTTGTTTGTATCAACACAAACCGTCCAATTAAAATTACTACACTTTGTGGGATCGACAATTAAAATGACTATGTCTGATCGATATATGTATAGAAGAACCACTAGTTTAATGGCAAGATTCAAAGAAAGAATCATTCAAGTTTAAGCAAATTCGAGAACTAAAACTACAATTTTATTATTTTATATATTTTTTTAATAGAGTTATAAATAACAATCCGACCCCCCAACCCCCTCCTTTATTTGCTTGTATTAACACAAAGCATCCAATTAAAATTACTACACTTTGTGGGATCGACAATTAAAATGACTATGTCTAATCGATATATGTATAGAAGAAGAGTTAGGAGGCCTCATCTTGCCCAAATCTTGCATATTATTTTTATCTTGCCCAAAGGACACACATCCCTCATCCACAAATGGTCCCCTTTATTATCTACATATTATGTATAAACTGAAATATCATCGATGGTAATTAATAATCTAAAATAAAATGATATAATTACTTTAACGGGTTCGTTTTTGCTATGGGAATAATTCCAAAAGCGAACATAGTTTAGAATAAGAAAAATGAAGGGAATTATATATTAATACTGCGGAATAGATTGGAGTAAGTATGTATGTATAAATAAAAATGTTAATTTGCCCATTGCCACATATTCCTTATCTTGTCGAATGCCATATATCCTCATCCACAAATGGTCCCCTTCACCCTTTTTTATTTTCTACATATTTTGTTTTTGTGTATATTGGAAAAAAATTATTTCTTGTCCCACAAGAATGTTGGTTTCATGATTTTAGTCCTTTCTCCACCATATTTAGTCCCATAGTTATTTGAAATATTTTAATGGGATCAAATTTGCAAAAAACTTAACAGATGGGACTGTTTTTACCACAGAAAAAAAAAGGACAAAAAAAGAAACACAGGACCAAATCTTTTGATCAAAAATTCTCATTGAATCAAAAATATATTTTTATCCCGTATATTAATCACATAAACTTATCTATTAACATGTACAAGTTTCTAATTATATATATATATAATACTTTTTATCGACAATTGGAATATTATTTGAATAATACTTTATTGACAAATGGAATATCATTTGAATAATACTTTATTGACAAATGGAATATTATTTGAATAATACTTTGAAGAATATTATTGGCCCATCCCATAGTAATTAATTAATTAGATCGAGAAAATTATACATATACTAGAGCGTTCGAAACAGATCAAGAAGTCAGACGTTGATGAAGAAGTTGAGGGAAGCTTATGTACAATTAATATCTAGAATTGGATTTTTATATGGATCAGATCATTCGGCCATTTTAATTATTTTTTGCAAGTAACTATTTAGTTATGGTTAAATTATTTTTTGAAAGTAACCATGTTACTTAAGATATATTGTTGGTAAATTTAATTTTATTTATGTTTAAATTAACGATAACATATTTGTCAACAAATTAACTGCAAAATATTTAAAAGTTTATTCCGGCCGGTCATCTTTTTTGGTGATGCATGGTAAGTAAAAATATTCTTCTCCAACATCTCAAAATGACCACCTTGAATTAGTACCATTTTTGAGACTAACTGATTGGCTGTGACGACGGGAAAAGATATTTGAAGAGAAGAAAGACACATTATTAATTAGTCTTTTTATTGACTAGATAACAGCAAGTAGAAGGATATACAATCTAGGATCGACAGCCTTCTACAACATAGAAACAGAAAATTAATAACTCAAATACATACAAACAGCTAGCACGAGACTATGAGACTAGTCTAGCATATTTTTGTCACGTACATGACAATTATTGAAAGCCAGAAAAGCAACACTTATTATTAGATGTATACCCAAAGTACGTGGATATGCATGCATGCATGCTTGTTTAGGCAGTAATAGAACCCTTGGTGCAAAAACCAGAACATGCATTGGTACATTTTTCAACTGCTCCATTCACAACTTCACTTGCATCTAGTCACCCAAAAAAAAAAAGCGTAATTAGAATAATCGAATCTCTTGTCTATGACAAAAGATAAAAAAAAGCTATATAGCAAATAAAAATAATAATAATGATCGAGCTTTACCAGAATTTTGGAGAGTGGTTATGGCAGTGCACACAGAGGACACACACCCCAACTTGCAGTATTCATTGACTGCATTGAGTCAAATTACATGCAATTTGCATCAAAATGAAATCTTTGCAGCAAGTAAACTAAATAATTAGAACAAATGAGTTTATTTATTTTACCAGTGTTTTCGAGAATATCATGATTCCAATTAGGGGACATGTCCCACTAAGGATTCTGCATCCAGAGATTGATGCACAATTATCCCGGAGAGTCCCGTTAAGCTGCAGTTGGAAGATTAAAAAGACATTATTAATTAGTCTTTTTATTGCCCATTCAAGCTTCACTTGACACCATAAACTTCACCAGCTGTCATCCTTATCTCAAGCTCCGGACCACAAGCTTCACCAGCTGTCATCCTTATTTCATCCCACTAAGGATTCTGCATCCAGAGATTGATGCACAATTATCCCGGAGAGTCCCGTTAAGCTGCAGGTATTATAGACATTTCTGGCAGAGAAGCTTGGGCAACAACTCTTTGCCTCAACTTGAATTTGTCCCAAAACAAGGCTCACCAAAAGAGCACTCATAATAACAATTTTACCTTCCATCGATCGATCTTCTCGTGATATATCTTCTTAATTTGTATTGATGAAATGCTGATGAAACTAGACTTGCAGATACCCAACTTAAATAGTAGTTGTTCTGCCATTCAAGCTTCACTTGACACCATAAACTTCACCAGCTGTCATCCTTATCTCTTGCCGACACATATGGGACACCACGTATCCCTCATGAATGGATGCACAATTAATATTAGTGTTATTTATTTCTTATCCACAAATGTTCCCCTTCAACTTTATATTTAGATTCTTCACTACCTATATTGAAACCTTGCTGCCATTCAATTATTAACATGATTTTTCTAAGAGTTAGTCACATGTGCATCAGTTGTAATTGTGCAACTGGACACACGTAACATATAAATTAATATAACCAAACGTTAATCTTAAATTTGGGTGAAAATATGAAATGAAACGTACAAGTTAATACGTGCAGAATAATGTAAATGAAATGTACAAATTAATATAAGTAAAATATGGCGAGTGCACAAACCTAAAAACCAAAATCTCATAATTTTAAACAGGTCCCAAATCTACGCTGCAAAGAACTTTTTACGTAACTTTTTGCCATATCTTTGTTTGTAGAAGGGCAAAGCTATAATCAAGATATAGCCCCCACGTCATGTCAAGGAGGTTCATATGAAAGCCATTTTTTGACGTATTGGAGAATGGAAAGTTCTAAAGGTCGACCAATACCAACAAGTATTTGAACATTTGAAGGAGTATCTGGCCGATCGAGAGTAGTTTCCAAGCACCGAAAAAAGCTCAACTTATACTTGGCAGCCTCTTAATCTACGATCGGTCAAAGTGTTAGTTCAAATAGAAAACAAGGAGCAATAGTCGGAATATTATGTTAGACAGTCTTTAAGAGACGCCGAGCTCAGTGTACCTGCCCATTGAGAAGTCTGGCTTACGCCTAGTTATTAGCGTCTGAAAAACTTAGGCCATATTTCTTCTATCATCAAGTAGAAGTACTTAAATCCTTCCCACTGATAAACTTCTTCAGTGACTAGATTCCGTGGGATGATTGCTTAAATGGTCCATTGAGCTAGGAGGATTCTTCCGACATCTTGTACGCCTCTCGAATAACAATCAAAGAGAAGGCACTCGCCAACTTTATAGTCGAGTTAACCTTCAATCGAGGGACCAGGTAAGGTTGCCAATTTACCATGTAAGATGCACGTGGTAGGGGACGAAATCATCCTTTTCAGTCCGCAAAATCAGGTATTCATCTCATTAATCCGTTTAGACGTCCAAGTCACGAACAACAAGGCCGAATACAAAGTGCTCATCGTGGTACTCCGCATGGCAACATCAATAAGAGTCTTCCAACTCCAAGTTCTTAGTGGATCACAGCTAATTGTAAGACAAATCCACGGGGAGTATGACGCAAATGACGAGAAGATGCGAGATACCAAGCTCTCGTGGCCAAATTAATACAACAGTTTAGGCAGGTCCACATGGACAAGGTCCCTAGGACAAAAAATACCAAGGTCGACGCCTCGCCGCTTCGGCTACTTCCGGAGGGGGGGGTCTGTCGAGTTTGACAAAGAGTATAACCCGAATGATGCCCCCGTCGAATGACGAGAATGAGATGTACTAAGTGGATAGTGGCGAGTCGAGAAGCTAGATATAACCGGTCAAAATAATTCCTCTAGAATAGGATCTAGACAAGCCGACTTCGACTGAGGTCGGCCAGGTACACTTTAATTAATGATATTTTATATAAGAAAGGGTTCTCGCCCCATTATTAAATGTTTGGGTAAGAACGGTTTGAGTCCGCCCTCGCGAGATCCACGAGGATTTGTGGAAATCAAATGGGCAACCACGCCCTAGCCTTTTAAGATCTTGAGACGTGGGTATTTCTAGCCAAGTTTGAAAAAAGACACGATTGCATATGCCCGAACCCACGCCATTGTTAGCTAGCTTTGTAACGATCATACACAAATCTCCTAACCACCTCTCATCGGTCTTTAGTCCATGGCTTTTTCGTGAAATTAGGAATAGGCTTGATCGACCATTCCTACCGGATAAGAGGGTGTGAAATTTACAAAGGGTCGCAATAGACTACTTCATGAAATGGGTTGAGGCCGAACCCCGGACAAGATCACATGCAATTAGATGAGCGAAGTTCGTTTCGGAAGAATATCATCTACCAATTTGGAATCCCACACACGATTGTTACCGATAATGGTAAAAGTTCGACAATGTATATTTTTAATTAATTAGTGCGCCGCGATACGGTATAAAAAATACTTTTCAACACCCTATCACCCCCAAATTCAACGGTTAGATGGAAGTTATAAATAAGATAATAAAGTAAGCTTAAGGCCTAATTAGATAGCCTGAAAGATAATTGGGCGCACAAGCCGCCAACGGTATAATCGTTGTAATTAACGACATATCGATTGGCGATCAAGGAAACACCTTCGCCATGGCCTATGGAATGGAAGCGATCTTACTTGTCGAGCTCAATGAGCCAAGCTACCGAGTAGCCACCTACAACAATGAAACTAATGGTCAGCGCAAGCGGCGCAGAGCTCAACCTTCCGAAGCAAGGAGGATAGAGGCCGACCTTAGGAACACAACTTATAAGCAATGGTCAGAGAAGCATTAAACCTCGAAGTCAAGCTCCGTGACTTCAAAGTGGGGGGCCTCGTCCTGAGTAGAATATTTGCCCCAAACACAAGAGTGTTTGGTGCCATTCTGCAGGACCCTTTCGTCACAAGGAAATTACCGAATGGAGCTTACGAGCTTAAAGAGATAGATGGAAATGCGTTCAAGTACCCATGGAACGAAAAGTAATTTGAGGAAATACTATCCATAGATTAAAAAAAACATGGGTAGTAATGGTGTACGATAAAGACAAGTCATGAGCTCGGCCGCCACAAAACGACAAGGATTTTGCTTTGTAGGCATACAAAATCAAATCAAGATACAACATTCGAGAGAAAAATCGGTGGTTCCCCTATCTCTAATCAAGTCCGGTAAAATCTATAACAACCGAGATCGTCTCCCGATTCGACACACATCAACTAGCTACTAGCCTAGCCTACACACTCCGAGCAATCATGTCAAACAACTTGAGCAATCAACACGTCCCATAGCACCTATAAATAGGAGAGGATTGGAGGAGAGAAAGAAATTTCCCAGAGATGCAGTTTTAGTGAGAGAAAGTGTGTGGGAGAAAGGCAAATCCCTAGTTCTCTGTCACGCAAGGATGGGTCCTGATGCGACCTCGGGTCCTACCACCCCACGAGGCCGCCAAATATTAAAAGCGGCCACATAAATAAGATCGATGACCACTATGGAGAAATGGTTGAACTCTCCTCGCTAAGATCAACGACCAATCCGGCCGTCGCAGAGCTGACCCTATCAATCGCCTTAAACAAAAAGGCCGGGCGTGATGAAGAGGAAAGAGGTTGGGAAAACCTGACTGTGGAAAGGAGGGAGAGAGCATACGGGCTTCCCATTCTACCCCACACTTTGGGAGCATCCAACCTACCTCAAAACCTATTGGTGTATGCGAATGTAAATGTTATTTTGACCTTTGGGTCCATATGTATGGGAATGATGTTTTGACCTTTGGGTCAATATATGAGAATTTTATGCGGCCTCCGGGTGCAGGTCTCACGATCCCCTGGGTAAGATGGTCGTTATGGCCTGTGGGTGCGGGTCTCATGATCCCCCAGGTAAGATGGTCGAAATGAATGATGTATGGGCAAGGACTGTATGGCGCCCAAAGAATATGATATGTTATGAAAGATCTAGTCGACGGGCTAGACACAAAGAAAGGAAAGAAAATATTTTTATGAAAATGATATGTTTGTGTACTGCGCCAATCTGTATAACAGCATACAGGTCATCCTCACCGAGAATTCAAATTCTCACCCCCTACCTTTAATATTTTCAGGTTATGAAGACGGAGAGCCCGTGTAGTCGGAGGTGTGATATGGTGTTTCCGATGATACCCTGCGCTTTTGTCTATCTTAAGCTTATTTAACATCACGGTTCCTCTTTTATAACTTATTTAACACTTCTATAGTCTCTCGATGAATGTTATGTGTATGACTTATACTTAATTTTTGTTATTGCCAATCTTTTTAAATGATCCATTTATGATGGGCTTTCCTAAAAAAAGGCCTTCGCGTTTCCCTCTATACAACAACTTATTTATTAATTTGTATAGGGTATATTAGTTATTTTATATAAATAAACATTAGTATAGAATAAATTTTTTAAGTTGTGTGAAAAATTAAAATGATAGTTAAATTGAAATAAAGAGAGCATATACTACACGTACTATTTTAATTTAAAATAGTTGAATACCACTTGTGCGCACCACGATGTACAAGTGATACTATTAAAAATAAATAATTTATGTTGTTCGCAAAAAAACTAACTAATCCTGATCAATGAATAATATTCGGTGAAATCAAGTAATATTGTTCACTGAAAATAATTAATATTATTCAGTGATACTACTAGAACTATATTACGTTCCTTAATTCACTACTTCTAGAAAAATGTGTTCTCTAAATTACCAGCCCAAAAAATTACTATCCTTATTTTGCCACCCCCATAAGTCATGGTCCTTAAAAAATAAAATTCCCCAATATCTGCATAGGAGGATTGCTTTTGGACTCTATTTTTTCTGGTTTACCACAAGTCACAACATCCAAGAATGGGGCTCTAAATAATTAAAAAAAATTAACGGAGGAAACAACAAAAGTGATGTGAACGTGACCACAATTATTGGACTGATTTCTTTATAGAATAAAAGATGCTCTCATTCAGTGATTCATGAGGCTTTACTGTACCCGCATATATATTATTAAAATATCTCACAAAATCACATGATAACTATTTATATATAGTGATGTATCCCTTAGTTTGAAAATATTTTAATTGGAAAAAGAACGAAAATTCTTCAAAGTATTATTAAAATAATATTCCAACTGTCAATAAAGTATTATATATATAATTACAAACTTGTACACGTTAATTGAAGGTTTATGAGATTAATATACACCAGAAGATTCATTGAGAATATTTGGTCAACAGATTTGGTCCCATATTTCTTTTTGGTTCTTTATTTTTGGTGGTAAAAACAGTCCCGTCTATTAATTTTTTGCAAATTAATTTGATCCCATTAAAATATTTCAAATAACCATGAGACTAAATATGGTGGAGAAAGGACTAAAATTATGAAGCAACATTCTTTGGGGACAATAAATAAAAAATTTCCAATATACACGAAACAAAATATGTAGAAAATAAAAGGGTGAAGGGGGACCATTTGTGGATGAGGGATATGTGGCAATCAACAAGATAAGGAGAGATCTTGACCTTTGGCAAAGATGAGGCCTCCTAACTCTTCTACTATATATATCCATCAAATTAACATTATTATTTATACATACTTACTTACTCCAAATCCTCCTCAATATTAATTAATAATTCCCTTTTTTTTTTATTCTGAACTATGTTCGCTTTTGGATTTATTCCCATAGCGAAAACGAACCCGCTAGAGTAATTATATCACTTCATTTTTTATTATTATATAATTACCGTCGATGATATTTAAGTTTATACAAAATGTGTAGAAAATAAAGGGGATTCGACCATTTGTGGATGAGGGATGTGTGTAACTGAGAAAGATAAGGAATATGTGGCACTAGGCAAGATGAGGCCTCCTAACTCTTCTTCTATACATATATCAATCAGACATAGTCATTTTAATTGTCGAACCCACAAAGTGTAGTAATCTTAATTATACGGTTTAGGTTAATACAAGCAAATAAAGAAGCGGGTTGGGGGGTTGAATTGTTGTTTCTAACTCTATTAAAAAAATATAAAAAATAATAAAATTGTAGTTTTAGTTCTTAGATTTGCATCCACTTGAATGATTCTTTCTTCGAATCTTACCATTAAACTAGTGGTACGACCAAATTAGTTCAAATTATTTCTTAACTATAATTAATTAGAAGTATGATCCCTAATTAATCTATTCTAATGAATAATCCCAAAACATGTATTTGAGATTCAATTCATAAAACTTTCAGTTGGTAGATTAGGCATCCATATATGGGCAATGATTTAATGGAACAAAATAATAGGGCAAACTGGACTATGAATACTAGACGATCGTTTCATACGATCTAGACTTTGTTATTACGAGGGTATTCTGCCCTATTTGCTACTCTGGTTACACAATTATAACAATTACGGATTATAAAATGCAATCTAGCTAGAAATAACTAATGAATAAATAAGGGTGGTCAAACCAAATAAACTCATTAATCAAACATGCAGAACATAAATCAAATAATGAAGAAATCAATAGTGAGGGTTAAGAAATCCATTATTAATTAATCAAAAATCAAATCTTTACAAATGTTTGCGCCTCTTCGAGCTAGGAAAGAGATACAAAATTATCAATAAAAAAACTGAAAAAAAAAATCAACTAAAAATAAAAAAATAAACTGAATTAAAAAAAATCAATTAAACCTAAATAAACTATGAAAAATATTAAAATGTCAAATAAAATTTAAAAACGAATTAAATTTAAAAAAAAAGAGAATAAACTAAGGCTTAATTGCGAATAAAATCATCACCTTTTCAAAAATTGCAATCTAATCTAAACTTTTGAATTTTGACAAGCAAATCATCACTTTTACTCTTTTTTGCAAATTTAACTTCCGGGCGGTTGTCCCTTGTTCAAAGTTGATGTGTACAAAAAATGCACCATCATCAAATTTCAAAGAAGCATCCACATCAATAAATACTTATTAACATAATAAATAATAGTTTAAAAATAAATTAAGTATTATAAATACTATAAATAAATTTAAATATAATAAGATATTAAAATCAACAAAAAAAATCAACATCTAATTTCTTCTAATAAAATTAAAATTAGAAACCAACACAAACAAATAATATTCAAAATCACAATTATAATTAAAATTGTCATTATTAAAAATTAACACAAAAAATATTTCTTAGAGAATATTATTTGCCCTCGAATAACACAATATCAAAAAAAAAAAATTAAACTCAGGAAACTAAACCTAATGAAAATTTGCCCCCAATCCATGCTTCTGGCCACCCTCCCCGACCCCACTCCCGTTCCAGCTACACCTCCACCTTTCATTCATATTCCCTCCCATCAACACTTTAATCAAATTTGAAATGTGAATAGAGTCACCGCACACGCCACTCCACACTCGGCTCTCAAAATGGGTGCTCGCTTTTTGTAATGGACCGTGGTATCTTGATTTTTTTTAATTGCAGAATAGTTTGATTTAGTGTAATTGGAGCAACAAATATTCTGGTGTAATTAAATGTTGAAATTTTTTGTGTAATTAGATTTTGGAGAATTTGAGATTTTTTGCAGAATTAAAATTACATTGTGAAGATGCGATAGCGAAAGGAACGTTGGGTCGTAGTGGGGCAACAATGGGATGGTGGGGGTGGGGCAAATTGTTTAAGGCAATATGAGGTTGAAAATGAAGGATTTTGATGTAATTGAATATTGAATTTTTTTTTGCAGAACAATTTTTTTTTTCTCGAGGATGAAGATGTGACGAGAATGAACGTTTGATTTTAAATTTTTTATTTTGCATTTTAATTATTTTATTTGTAAATTTTTTATTTTATTTTATTCTTTTAATTTTTATTTTATATTTAAAAGTGTTATTCTAAATTTTTTATAATTATATTTTTTATTTTTTGAAAGTTTTTTAACTTCTAATACTTTAAAAAATATAACTTATACTTTTAAATTTATTAACAAAGATATATATAATAGTAATTTATTTTTAAATTTTTATTTATTATGTTAATAAATATTTATTGACATGGATGCTTACTAGGCTGATGATGGAGAATTTTTTGTACACATTAACTTTCGGGCAAGGAGGCAAACTGCCCGAAGTTGAAATTGCAAAAGAAAGTAAAAGTGATGATTTGTTTGCCAAAATTCAAAAGTTTAAATATATTAGATTGCAATTTATGAAAAAGTGGTGATTTTATTCGCAATTAAGCCATAAACTAAATAAAACTTCAAAATATTTTTAAGAAAAATCATGCTAAAACTTAAAATAAAAAAATTTCCTAGGGGAGAGTGGGAGTATTGAAACAAGCAGGGGATCTCCTACACGGGAGGTGTATGACAAAATGTATTAGTGAACTATAAAACATGTTTCTACAAACAAAGATAAAAGAGTTTCGTTAAGTTATTGCAGCGTAGATTTGAGACCTTGTTTAAAATTCTGAGATTTGGGATTTTAGGTTTGTAAACTCGCCACATTTTACATATATTAATTTATACATTTCAGTTACATTAGTCTGCAAGTATTAACCTGTACGTTTCATTTCATATTTTCACCCAAATTTAAAATTAACGTTTCGGTTATATTAATTGAACGGCAGCAAGGTTTGACCAACTCTTAGAAAAATCACGTTAACAATTGAATAAGCAAAGAAGGTTTTAATACGAGATAGTGAAGAGTCTTAATCTGAAATTGAAGGGGACCATTTATGGATAAAAATAAATAAAGACTAATATTAATTAATTGTGATCCATTCATGAGGATATGTGTCGGCAAGAGACATAACCTTCACCAGCTCCGGACATTGGTTACCACAGGCTTCGCCTATCACCTTATCTAAAGCTTACATGGTTTGCACGTTTCCAAAAAGAAATCATCACATGTTTAAAGAATGTGAATGGAAGTAGATAGAAAACTATGATGACCACACACATGTACAGTGTATACTATTACTTAATATTATGTAATATATAGTAGTATTGTTTCCGGCCTTAATATTACATGGCCACAATAGTATAGAGGTAGTTTAGTAATTATGGAAAGAAGCATATTATAATAGTATAAAAAATCACACACTTAACATTTTTAATTTAATTAATAATTACTATAAAAAACCACTGACCAATCGCAAGGCGCCAATTGCTTCGTTTTATAAAAATTAAGTACTCCCTTTGTTCCTCTATAAGAGGGACATACCTTAATTTATAGCACCTAAATTAAGGAGTATTATAAAATAATAGATGTAGTCCAAGTAATGTAATTGAGAAAGACAAAATAATAGATGGAGTTGATTAATAAAATAATAAAAAGTATTTACCAAAAAATGGAATTGGTATATTATAGAGAACGGACCGAAATTGTACGTAACATGGTACTCTTAAATATAATTTGATGAATATATATAGAAGAGGAATTAAGAGGTTGTGTAGTTTATCTCTTGCTGACACATATGGGACAACACCTATCCCTCATGAATGGATGCACAATTAACATTATTGTCATTTATTTCTTATCCACAAATGGTCCCTTTGCCGACACATTTCCCTCATGAATGGATGCACAATTAATATTAGTGCTATTTATTTCTTATCCATAAATGGTCCCCTTCAACTTCATATTTAGATTCTTCACTACCTATATTGAAACCTTGCTGCCATTCAATTGTTAACGTGATTTTTCTAAGAGTTAGTGCAAATCGGACATAGAAACATATAAATTAATATAATTGAAACTTAATTTTAAATTTGGGTGAAAATATGAAATGAAACGTCTTGGTTAAGACGCAAGCAGACTAATATAACGAAATGTATAAATTAATATAAGTAAAATGTGGAGAGTGTACAAACCTAAAATCCCAAATCTCTTTAATTTTAAACAATGTCCCAAACCTACCCCCGCAATAACTTTTACGGAACTCTTTGCCATATATTTTGTTTGTAGAAACATGTTTTATAGTTCATTGACACATTTTGTCATACACCTCCCGTGTAGGAGATCACCGCTTTCTTCCAATACTCCCAGTCTCCTTCCCACGCTCCCATAGGAAAAAAAATTTTTTTTTTTTAAGTTTTAGCAAGATTTTCATAAAAATATTTCTCAAGTTTTATTTAGTTTATTCTTTTTTATTTTATTTAATTTTTTTTTTTAAATTTAGTTGACTTTTTAATATTTTTCATAATTTATTTAGATTTAATTTATATTTTTTAGTTCTTTTTTTTTTTTTTCATTTTTAGATGATTTTTTTTTAGATTATTAATTGGTGTTTTCAATTTTTTTTTTATTGATAATTTTGTAGCCATGTTTGGCTAATCTCTTTCCTACCTCGAAGAGGCAAACATTTATAAAGATTTGATTTTCGATTAATTAATAATGGATTTCTTAACCATCACTCTTGATTTCTTCATTATGTTATGCATGTTTGATTAATGAGTTTATTTGGTTTGACCACCCTTATTTATTCATTAATTATTTCTAGCTAGATTGCACTTTATAATCCGTAATTGTTATAATTGTGTAATCAGAGTAGCAAATACGGCAGAACACCCTTGATAACACAAAGTCTAGATCGTATGAAACGATCATCAAGTATTCATAGTCTAGTTTGTCCTATTATTTTGTTTCATTAAACCAATATAGATGCCTTCTACCATCCGAATGAATCTCAAATACATGTTTTAGGGTTATTCATTAGAATAGATTAATTAGGGATCATACTTCTAATTAATTAAATTTTAAGAAATAATTTGGACTAATTTGGTCGTACCACTAGTTTAATGGCAAGATTCAAAGAAAGAATCATTCAAGTGGATGCAAATCCGAGAACTAAAACTACAATTTTATTATTATTATTTTTTAATAGAGTTAGAAACAACAATCCAACCCCCAACCCCCTCTTTTATTTGCTTGTATCAACACAAACCGTCCAATTAAAATTACTACACTTTGTGGGATCGACAATTAAAATGACTATGTCTGATCGATATATGTATAGAAGAACCACTAGTTTAATGGCAAGATTCAAAGAAAGAATCATTCAAGTGGAAGCAAATCCGAGAACTAAAACTACAATTTTATTATTTTATATATTTTTTTAATAGAGTTAGAAACAACAATCCGACCCCCCAACCCCCTCCTTTATTTGCTTGTATTAACACAAAGCATCCAATTAAAATTACTACACTTTGTGGGATCGACAATTAAAATGACTATGTCTAATCGATATATGTATAGAAGAAGAGTTAGGAGGCCTCATCTTGCCCAGTGCCACATATTTCTTATCTTGCCCAGTGACACACATCCCTCATCCACAAATGGTCCCCTTTATTTTCTACATATTTTGTATAAACTGAAATATCATCGATGGTAATTAATAATCTAAAATAAAATGATATAATTACTTTAGCGGGTTCGTTTTCGCTATGGGAATAAATCCAAAAGCGAACATAGTTTAGAATAAGAAAAATGAAGGGAAATATATATTAATACTGCGGAATAGATTGGAGTAAGTATGTATGTATAAATAAAAATGTTAATTTGATGGATATATATAGTAGAAAAGTTAGGAGGCCTCTTCTTTGCCCATTTCTTACATATTCTTATCTTGTCGAATCGCCACATATCCCTAATCCACAAATGGTCCCCTTCACCCTTTTTTTTTTTTTTACATATTTTGCTTTGTGTATATTTGAAAAAAATTATTTCTTGTCCCACAAGAATGTTGGCTTCATGATTTTAGTCCTTTCTCCACCATATTTAGTCCCATAGTAATTTCAAATATTTTAATGGGATCAAATTTGCAAAAAACTTAATAGATGGGACTGTTTTTTACCACGTAAAAAAAAAAAACAAAAAAAAAAAACATAGGACCAATATGTTGATCAAAAATTCTCATTGAATCAAAAATATATTTTTTTTCCGTGTATATTAATCACATAAACCTATCTATTAACGTGTACAAGTTTCTAATTATATATATATATATATATATATATATTTTTTATTGACAATTGGAATATTATTTGAATAATACTTTATTGACCGTTGAAATATTATTTGAATATTACTTTATTGACAAATGGAATATTATTTGAATAATACTTTGAAGAATATTATTGGCCCATCCCAAAAAAAAAAATTAGATGCGTAATTATACATATAATCGAATCTCTTGTCTATGACAAAAGATAAAAAAAGTTGATATAGCAAATAAAAAATATCTATAATGATCGATTTTTTATATGCAGAATTTTGGAGAGTTTAATTATTTTTTTGCAAGTAACCATTTACACATGGTTAAATTATTTTGACTAAGTAACCATGTTAAATTAAGATGTATTTTGCATCAAAATTAAATTTTTTAAGTTTAAATTTCGATAAATATTTGTCAACAAATGAGTTTATTTATTTTAAAAGTGTTTTCGAGAATATCATGATTCCAAATATTCTTCTCCCACATAAGGAAATTCTGCATCCAGAATTGATGCACAATTTTGAGACTAACTGAGTCCCGTTAAGCTGCAGGTATTATAGACATTTCTGGCAGAGAAGATTAAAACAACAACTATTTGCCTCAACTTTTTATTGTCCCAAAAACAAGGCTCACCAAAAGAGCACTCATAATAACAATTTTACCTTCCATCGATCGATCTTCTCGTGTTTGCAATGGGTACAAATTATAATTTGTATTTATGAAATGCTGATGAAACTAAACTTTAACATTTTTAATTTAAATAGTAGTTGTTCTGCCATTCCACTTCCACTTGACACCAATTGGCTTCACCAGCTGTCATCCTTATCTCAATTCCTCTATAAGAGGGACGACATCACCTTAATTTAAGCTCACAAATTTTGCACGTTTTATAAAAAATCATCACATGTTTAAATAAATGATGTAATTGAGAAAGAAAAAATAATAGATGGAGTATATAATAAAATAATAAAAAGTATTTGCCGAAAATGGAATGGGTATCTTATAGCCAACAATGATATAGAAGTAGTTTAGTAAATATAATTTGAAGAATATATAATAATATCAAGAATCACACATTTAACATTTTTAATTTAATTAATAATTATAGAATGGATCTTATATAATTATTAGTGTTATTTATTTCTTATCCACAAATGTTCCCCTTCAACTTTATATTTAGATTCTTCATTACCTATATTGAAACCTTGCTGCCATTCAATTGTTGACATGATTTTTCTAAGAGTTAGTCACATGTGCATCAAATTGTAATTGTGCAACTGGACACACGTAACATATATATTAATATAACCGAAAATGTTAATCTTAAATTTGGGTGAAAATATGAAATGAAAACGCATAAAGTTAATACGTGCATAATAATGTAAATGAAATGTACAAATTAATATAAGTAAAATGTGGCGAGTTCACAAACCTAAAAACCAAAATCTCATAATTTTAAAACGGGTCCCAAATCTACGCTATGCAAAGAATTTTTACGTAACTTTTTGCCATATCATTGTTTGTAGAAGGGCAAAGCTATAATCAAGATATAGCCCCCACGTCATGTCAAGGAGGTTCATATGAAAGCCATTTTTTGTGTTCCTTAAATTGAGAATGGAATTCGTTCTTCTAGAAAGATGTGTTCCTTAAATTACCAGCCCAAAAAATTTAAAAAAAACCACTTGAAGCAAGGCGCCAATTGCCTTCGTTTTATAAAAAATTAAGTACTCCCTTTATTCCTCTATAAAGGGACATACCTTGATTTATAGCACTTAAATTAATGAGTATTATAAAATAATAGATGTAGTACAAATGATGTAATTGAGAAAGAGAACATAAATGGAGTTGAAATAAAATAATAAAAAGTATTTGCCAAAAATGGAATGGGTATCTTATAGAGAACGGACCAAAATTGTAACATTGTACTCTTAAATATAATTTGATGAATATATATAGAAGAGGAATTAAGAGGTTGTGTAGTTATCTCTTGCCGACTATAGGACACCATTCTATCCCTCATCAATGGATGCACAATTAAATTAGTCCATTTATTTTCTTATCCACAAATAAACTTCAATCTCATATTTAGATTCTTCACTATCTATATTAAAACCTTGTTGCAATTCAATTGCTAACATGATTTTTCTAAGAGTTAGTCAAGTGTGCATCGATTTGTAATTGTGCAGCTGGACACACAAAAACATATAAATTAATATAACCTCGAAGCGTTAATTTTAAATTTGGGTGAAAATATGAAATAAAACATTGCTAATTTACCAAAATAATGTATGCGAAATGCAGGGCGAATATCATCCTTTTCGAGTTCTCGGACCTAAAATCCCAAATCTTATTTTTAAACAAGGTCCCAAATCTATTAATAACTTTAGACGTGCCATATCTTTGTTTGTAGAACAAAGCTATAATCAAGATATACAAAGTGCTGTCGTGGTTCATATCCATTTTTTGACGTATTGGAGAATGGAAACATAAAGGTCGAACCTTCCAACAGCAAGTTTTGAACATTTGAAGCTCACATCTAATTGTTTCCAAGTAAAAAAAATCCACTTAAACTTGGCCGACGAATATGATGAGAAGATCTGATACGAGTTAGTTCAAATAGAAAACAAGGAGAAATAGTCAAATATTATGTCAAAATCATCCTTAAGAGAAAAACAAGGTCACGAGCAGTCTTGTCCATTTAGAATCTTCCCGGCTTAAAGTTGTTAGGTCGACGCCTTAGGCCATATTTCTTCTATCATCAAGTAGAAGTACTTACAACCTTCCCAGTTAAAATTCTTGTGACTAGATTCCCCGATGATTGCTTAAATGGTCCATTGAGCTAGACGATTCCGACATCTTGTAATAATCCTAATTAAAATCAATAAGGCACTTCTCCACTTTTATAGTCGAGTTAACCTTCATACCGTAAGGTTGCCAATTTACCATGTAAGAATTCTCAAGAATCATCCTTTTCACCTTAAAATATATTATTCATCTCATTAATCCGATTAGACTTCAAGCCACGAACAAAAGTTTGAATTTAATTAATGGTATTTTATATAAGATCAATAAGGTTTTCCAACTCCAAGTTCTTAAATGCTCACAAAGAACGAAGACAAATCCACCTGGGACTATGAGACAAAATGGCGAGAAGAATTAAGATATCAAGTGGTATTTGGCCAAATTAATACACGGGTTTAAGCAGTCCATTTGGACAAGGTCCACTAGGATGGAAAATTTAAATCGACACTCTCGACTCTATGGGTTTCTATCCAAGTTTGAAAAAGACACGATTAGCATAACCGAATGATGCCCCGTCGAAATTTTGTCGCTAAGTGTAATAGTGGCACATCCTCCTAAGCACCTATAACCGGTTCTCGGTCTTTAGTCCAGAATGGGGTTCTCCTGAAATAGGATCTAATAGGCTTGATCCGACCATTCTTTAATTAAATATATTTTATATAAAAATTCTACCCATTATAAAATGTTTGGGTAAGACTACTTCATGATCCATGGGATTTGTGGAAAACCCGGGCGAACACGCCCCAGAAGATCACATGGGTATTTCTATGAATGAAAAAGACACGGTTGGAAGAATATCATCTTGTCAATTTGGAATCCATACACACGAAGCACCTCATTGGTCTTTAGTCCAATGGCTTTTTTTTGAAATGGGGAATGGTAAACATTCCTACGATAAGAGAGTGTGAAATTCTGATTTTTTTCATGAAATGGGTTGAGGCCGAACCCCCCAAGATCACATGCAATTAGATGAGCGAAGTTCGTTTGGAAGAATATCATCTACCAATTTGGAATCCCACACATGATTGTTACCGATAATGGTAAAAATTAGACAATGTATATTTAGATATTAGTTTCATATCAAGAAAATACCCACCCTATCACCCCTAGTCCAACGGTTAGATGGAAAGATAAGATAATAAAAAATGCGCTTAAGGCCCAATTAGATAGCAAAGAAAATTGGGCGAATTAATGAACTACAATATCTTAATGAAACGACATATCGATCATCAAGGAAACACCCTTTGCCATGGCCTATGGAATGGAAGCGATCTTACTTGTCGAGCTCGATGGGCCAAGCTACCGAAAGTAGCCACCTACAACAATGAAACTAATGGTCAAAGCAGAGGCAAGCTCAACCTTCGAAGTAAGGAGGATAGAGGCCGACCTTAGGAACACAACTTATAAGCAATGGTCGAGAAGAATTAAACCTCGAGGTCAAGCTCCGTAACTTCAAAGGGGGGGCCTCGCCCCGAGTAGAATATTTGCCCCAAACACAAGAGTGTTTGGTGCCATCTGGGTAGGACCATTTCGGTCACAAGGAAATTACCGAATGGAGCTTCTTAGCTTAAAGAGATGGATGGAAATGCGTTCAAGTACCCATGGAACGAAAGAAATTTGAGGAAATACTACCCATAGATTAAAAAAAACGTGGGTAGTAATGGTGTACGCATAAAGACAAGCCTCGAGCTAGGGCAGCCACAAAACGGCAAGGATTTTGCTTTGTAGGCATACACAGTCAGGTCAAATCATAGATACAACATTCGAGAGAAAAATTGGTGGTTCCCAAAATATCTGCCACTAATCAACTCCGGTAAAATCTATAACAACGAGATCGTCTCCCGATTCCACACACATTAACTAGCGACCAGCCTAGCCTACACACTCCGAGCAATCATGTCAAACAACTTGTGCAATCAACACATCCCATAACACCTATAAATAGGAGAGGATTGGAGGAGAGAAAGAAATTTCCCAGAGATGCAGTTTTAGTGAGAGAAAGTGTGTGGGAGAAAGTCAAATCCCTAGTTCTCTGTCACGCAACGATGGGTCCTAATGAGACCTCAGTCTACAACCCCACGAGGCCGTCAAATATTAAAAGCGGCCACATAAATAAGATCGATGACTACTATGGAGAAATGGTTGTAACACTCCTCGCTAAGATCGACGACCAATCCGGTCGTGCAGGGATCTAAACCTATCGATCGTCTTAAACAAAAGACCTCGCGAGATGAAGAGGAAAGAGGTTGGGAAAAACCTGACATGGGGAAAACGCCCCTAGAGCATTAAGACTACCCCACACTTTGGGTGCATCCAAAATTATCAAAAAAAAATTGGTGTACACCAATGTAAATGTTATTTTGAAAAAAAAATCAACTAAAAATAATTATGTTTTGACCTTTGGGTCAATATATTAAATTTTAATAAACTATGAAAAATATCTCAAAATCCAAATAAGATGGTTGTTATGGCTTTAAATTCTCACGATCCCCTGTAAGATAAATAAAAAAAATGAATGATGTATGGGCAAGGACCTATAGTTGCCAAAAATATGATATGTTATGAAAGATCTAGCCTAAACTTTTCTAATTTTGAAAACAAAGGAAAGAAAATATTTTTTTGAAAATGATATGTTTGTGTCTTTGTCCCTATATAATGAAAGATACTGATCATCCTCACCAAGAATTCAAATTCTCACCCCCCTACCTTTTAATATTTTCGTGTTATGAAGACTTAGAGCATAATAAATAAGGTTAAATATGGTGTTTCCGGTATTATATACCTATAAATTTGTTTATCTTAAGATTATTTAACATCACATTTCCTCTTATGAACTTAATTAGCCATGTCGAGATGACAAACACTTCTATAGTCCTCTATGAATGTTATGTGTATGACTTATACTTAATTTTTGTTATTGCCAATCTTTTTAAATGATCCATTTATAATTTGAGAAAAGACAAAATAATAGATGGAGTTGATTAAAAAATAATAAAAAGTATTTACCAAAAAAAAGGAAATGGTATATTATAGAACAGACCGACAACAATTGTACTTAGTCCATGAATATATTAGATGAAATTAAGAATTGTGGCGTTTATCTCTTGCTTTACCATATATGGGACAGAGGTGTATCCCTTTACAAGGTTTATATCTATAGACTTTATAATCATGAAATTATTTATCCATAAATGGTAAACAATTCACAATTCATATTTTCACATTTAGATTTATCTTCGATATTGGAAGAATATTTTCTACCAATTTTAATATCCCACACCAAGATTAGTTAAAAACGAATATGGTAAATAAATTAATATAATTGTAATATTTTTAAAAATTTGGGTTTAAAATATGAAATAAGAAAATATCTTTTTAATGAATCACCCTATCGATTAACGATAGATAGAACAAATTATATAAGATAATAAAATGGAGAGCAAGGCCCAAAATAGATAAATCGATCTCTTAATTTTAAACAATGTCCCAAATCTAATCAATTAATAAACGGTTATATCGATTTGCATATCTTTGTTTCAAAACCACGTTTTATAGAATGATAGGCATTTTTACTAACACAACTTATAAGCAATGGTATAAAGAACCTTTATTAAAACCATTAAACAATCCCAACTAATTCCCACAAATACAAGGGAAATTTTTTTTCCTTTTAAGTTTTAGCATGATTTTCTTAAAAATATTTCTCAAGTTTTTTTAGTTTATTCTTATTTTATTAATTTAATTTCAAGGTCATTTCAGAACGGACTTTTTAATAGCATAATTTATTTAGATTTATTTTATATTTTACACAAGAGTTTTTTTTTTCCATTTTTAGAAATTTTTTTTTCAGATTAAAAAAAATTGTTTTAAATTTTTTATTGATAAAGAGAAGCCATGGAAATCTTTTCATACAAAGAAGAACATTTAACATTTATAAAGGAAATTTGATTTTTAGATTAAAAATAATGGATTCTTAAAAAAAAAAAACATGGGTAGATTTCTTCATTATGTTATGCATATTTGATTAATGAGATTTATTTGGTTTGACCACATTATTTATTCATTAGTTAAGAAAAACTGTGATTCAAATCATGTCAAACAAATTGAGTAATCAACATATATAACAACACCCTTAAATAGGAAAGTCTTGGATCGAAAAGAAATTTCGCCTAGATGCATATTTTAGTTTGTCCTATTATTTTGTTCCAGAAAATCAAATCCGAACAAATTTGTCAATCTACCATATATGACAACACCTGAATTGAAACTCAAATACCACCCCACGAGGGTTATTCATTAGAATAGAAAAATAAGGATCATGACCACTAATTAAGAAATGGTTGAAAGAAAATGGACTAATTTTGGTTTTGACTCAATCCAGTTTAATGGCAAGATTCAAAGAAAAAATCATTCAAGTGGATAAAAAGAGGAAAGAACTAAAAAAACAATTTTTTTTTTTTAATAGAGGAAACAAATGTATCCAACCCCCCAACCCCACCCCTTGCGATTGACTTAAACAAAAAACCCTAATTAAAAAAACAGGTTGGGGGATCCAATGTAAATGACTATTTTTCCTTCGATATCCCATTCTAGAACCACTTTAGTTTAACATCCAAGATTCAAAGAAAAATCATTTAGTTGAATGTAAATCCGATTTGACTCATACAATTTTATTATTTTATATGATGTTTTTTACCTAGGGTTTAAACAAATTTTTACCGAATCCCCCCCCAAATGGTCTCATGAATCCTGTATTTGATTGTAGTAACACAAATGGCACAATTAAAATTACTATATTTGTAAATGAAGATTAAAATGACTAGATGGTCGGATATGTATAGATATGGTGTTTTAGGAGGACATCTTGCCCAAAGAATATTTCTTATCTTATTTAACATCATGGTCCATCTTATGGTTATATGGTGTTTCCGATTTTCTATATTTTGTAAAACTTAAATATCATCGATGGTAATTAAATCTAAAATAAAATGATAAAATTACTTTAAAGTGCACATTATGGTTTTGCTCATGGGAAACATCAATAAGAGTCTTCCAACTCCAAGTTTTAGTGGCTCAAAAAAAAATTTTAAGATTAATCCACAAGGAATAGATTGGCAAATGATGAGAAATAAGAGATAAGAATTTCGATGGATAAATTAATACAAAAGTTAGGAGTCCCACGTGGACAAGGTCCCATATGGAAAATTATCTTGTCGATGCTCACATATCCCTCATCCACAAATGGTCCACGAGTTTTTATTTTCTTATATTTTAACCTTTGTGATGCCCCGAAAAAAAAATATTTAGAATGAGATGTACAAAGAATGTTGGTTTCATGATTTTAGTCGGATATAAACGGTCAAATAATTTAATAGAATGGTTATTCTGAAATATTTTAATGGGATCAAATTTTATTGAAAAACTTAACTTAATTATTGATATTTTATTTCTACCCGCGAGAAAAAAAAGGACAAAAAAAAACGAGGAATGGATAAAATCAAAAATTCTCATTGAATCCAAAATATATTTTTTCACGTGTATATTAATCACATAAACTTTTCTATATTGCGACGGGGTATTTCTATTATATATATATATAATACTTTTATGGAAATTGGAATAAATTTGAATAATACTTTATCCGATATTCCTACCGAATAAGATTTGTGAAATTTAGAGTTGGTCACATGAACTTATTTTATGAAATGGGTTTGAAGAACCCCATTGGCAAGATCACATACAATTAGATGAATTAGTTTGTTTTGAAGAATATCATATACTAATTTGAAATCCCATCAAATTGTCGAACCCAATGGTAAATTGTTCAACAATGTATATTTTCTAGAATTGTCTTTTTTATATACGCAAAAGAAAATTCTTTTTTAACACCCTTTTGCAAGAACCATTTAGTTATGGTTAAATTATTTTTTGAAATAACCATGTTAACTTAAGATGTATTGTTGGTAAATTTAATTTTATTTAAGAAAAAATTTCGATAAAAATATTTGTCAACAAATTAATCGATCGCGATTTAAAAAACATTCCGCCGCCATCTTTTTTTGGAATGGAAGCAATCTTAAAATGAGCTTCTCCAACATCTCAAAATGACCACCTTGAATTAGTACAATTTTTTGAAACTAATGATCAGCGATGCGGACGAGAGCTCAACCTTGAAGAGAAGAAAGAGAGGATTAAAAAAGACGACCTTATTAACACAACTTATAAGCAATGGCTTCAGAAGCATTAAACCATGAAGGTCAATCTCTTGACTTCAAAATGGGACAACCTCTTCCCTCATGAATATTCGCCCCAAAACACAAGAGGGTTTGGTGCCATCCGGGATATTATTTTGGTCACAAGGAAATTATCCACAAATGGTCCCTTCAACTTTAATTTAGATGGATGGAAAGGCGTTCAAAACCCATGGAACGCCATGCAATTGAGGAAATACTACCCATATATTTAAAAACAAAACATGGGCAGTAATGGTGTATACATAAAGACAAGCCATGAAATTAATATAACACAAAACGACAAGGATTTTGCTTTTTAGGCATACATGAAATGAAACAAATCATAGATACAACATTCGAGAGAATAATCGGTGGTTCCCAAAATATCGCCAAGTAATCAAGTCCGATAAAATTATAACAACCTAGATCGCTCCCGATTTAAACACATCAACTATCTACTAGCTAGCCTTTTTTACACTTTTTATTATATCAATCATGTCAAACAACTTGAGCAATCAACATGTCCCATAGCACCTATAAATAGGAGAGGATTGGAGGAGAGAAAAAATTTCCCGAGATGCGAAATAGTGAGAGAAAGTGTGTGGGAGAAACACAAATCCCTTGTTCAATTTAAGGATGGGTCCCGACCTCGACCTCGCCTACCACCACGAGGTCGCCAAATATTAAAAGTGGCCACATAAATAAGATCGATGACCACTATGATTGGAACTCTCCTCGCTAAGATCGACTACCAATCCGGTCGTGCAGGAGCTGACCCTATCGATCGACTTAAACAAAACACCAGCGTGATGAAGAGGAAAGAGGTTGGGAAAACCTGACTGTGGAAAGGAGGGAGAGAGCATACAGGCTTCCCATTCTACCCCACACTTTGGGAGCATCCAACCTACCTCAAAACCTGTTGGTGTATGCGAATGCAAATGTTATTTTGACCTTTTGGTCCATGTATTTTGACCTTTGGGTCAATATATGAGAATTTTATGCGGCCTCCGGGTGCAGGTTTCACGATCCCCTGGGTAAGATGGTCGTTATGGCCTGTGGGTGCGGGTCTCACGATCCCCCAGGTAAGATGGTCGAAATGAATGATGTATGGGCAAGGACTGTATGGCGCCCAAAGAATATGATATGTTATGAAAGATCTAGCCGACGGTTAGCACAAAGAAAGGAAAAGAAAATATTTTTATGAAAATGATATGTTTGTGTCTTTAAGAAATCTATATAATAAAGATATCTGGTCATCCTCACTAAGAATTCAAATTCTCACCCCTACCTTTAATATTTTCAAAGTAATGAAGACGGAGAGCCCGTTTAGTCGGAGGTGTGATATGGTGTTTCCGATGATACCTAGCTTTTGTCTATCTTAAGCTTATTTAACATCACGGTTCCTCTTATGAACTTAATTCGTATGTCGAGATGACAAACACTTCTATAGTCTCTCGATGAATGTTATGTGAATGACTTATACTTAATTTTTTTTATTGCCAATATTTTTAAATGATCCATTTATGATGGGCTTTCCGAAAAAAGGCCTTCGCGTTTCCCTCTATACAACAACTTATTTATTGTATACTCGATCATTTACCTGTATACTCTGCCAGTCCCATTTGATTATCATTTTAGAGGAAAAAATATCTAGGATAATTGTTGTTTTTTTATTTTTCAAGAAATATTAATTGTTTTTTTTCAAAATTTACCTTTTTATTTTATTTTATTTTTGTGATAGGTTCATTATTAAATTGGATAATTGACCATAAATAATTTTTATTAATAATTTGTATAGGGTATATTAGTTATTTTATATAAATAATCATTAGTATAGAATAAATTTTTTAATTTGTGTGAAAAATTAAAATGATAGTTAAATTGAAATAAAGAGAGCATATACTACACGTACTATTTTAATTTAAAAGAGTTGAATACCACTTGTGCGCACCACGATGTACAAGTGATACTATTAAAAATAAATAATTTATGTTGTTCGGTAAAACTAACTAATACTGATCAATGAATAGTATTCGGTTAAAATAATTAATATTATTCAGTGATACTACTAGAACTATATTACGTTCCTTAATTCGCTACTTCTAGAAAAATGTGTTCTCTAAATTACCAGCCCAAAAAATTACTATCCTTATTTTGCCACCCCCATAAGTCATGGTCCTTAAAAAATAAAATTCCCCAATATCTGCATAGGAGGATTGCTTTTGGACTCTATTTTTTCTGGTTTACCACAAGTCACAACATCCAAGAAATAATTTAAAAAAATTAACGGAGGAAACAACAAAAGTGATGTGAACGTGACCACAATTATTGGACTGATTTCTTTATAGAATAAAAGATGCTCTCATTCAGTGATTCATGAGGCTTTACTGTACCCGCATATATATTATTAAAATATCTCACAAAATCACATGATAACTATTTATATATAGTGATGTATCCCTTAGTTTGAAAATATTTTAATTGGAAAAAAGAACGAAAATTTTTTCAAAGTATTATTCAAATAATATTCCAACAAATAATAAAAAGTATTATATATATAATTACAAAACTTGTACACATTAATTGATAGGTTTATGTGATTAATATACACAATAAAGATTCATTGAGAATATTTGGTCAACAGATTTGGTCCCATATTTTTTTTTGTCCTTTATTTTTGGTGGTAAAAAAGTCCATCTATTAATTTTTTGCAAATTAATTTGATCCCATTAAAATATTTCAAATAACCATGAGACTAAATATGGTGGAGAAAATTAAAATTATGAAGCAACATTTTTGGGGACAATAAATAAAATATTTCCAATACACACGAAACAAAATATGTAGAAAATAAAAAAAGGGTGAAGGGGGGATTTTGTGGATGAGGATATGATATGCGAATCGACAAGATAAGGAGTATGTGGACTTTAGGCAAGATGAGGCCTCCTAACTTCTTCAACTATATATATCCATCAAATTAACATTATTATTTATACATACTTACTTACTCCGGTCTGCTCCTCAATATTAATTAATAATTCCTTTTTTTTTTTTATTCAAACTATGTTCGCTTTTGGATTTATTCCCATAAATAAAAAACAACCCGCTAGAGTAATTATATCACTTTATTTTTTAATATTATATAATTATAAATGATGATATTTAAGTTTATACAAAATGTGTAGAAAATAAAGGGGATTCACCATTTGTGGATGAGGGATGTGTAATCGAGAAAGATAAGGAATATGTGGCCTTTGGGCAAGATGAGCCTCCTAACTTTTCTTCTATACATATATCAATCAGACATAGTCATTTTAATTGTCGAACCCACAAAGTGTAGTAATCTTAATTAGACGGTTTAGGTTAATACAAGCAAATAAAGAAGCGGGTTGGGGGTTGAATTGTTGTTTCTAACTCTATTAAAAAATATATAAAATAATAAAATTGTAGTTTTAGTTCTTAAATTTGCATCCACTTGAATGATTCTTTCTTCGAATCTTGCCATTAAACTAGTGGTACGACCAAATTAGTCCAAATTATTTCTTAACTATAATTAATTAGAAGTATGATCCCTAATTAATCTATTCTAATGAATAATCCCAAAACATGTATTTGAGATTCAATTCATAAAACTTTTAGTTGGTAGATTAGGCATCCATATTTGGGCAATGATTTAATGGAACAAAATAATAGGGCAAACTGGACTATGAATACTAGACGATCGTTTCATACGATCTAGACTTTGTTATTACGAGGGTATTCTGCCCTATTTGCTACTCTGGTTACACAATTATAACAATTACGGATTATAAAAAGTGCATAAATTTAGCTAGAAATAACTAATGAATAAATAAGGGTGGTCAAACCAAATAAACTCATTAATCAAACATGCAGAACATAAATCAAATAATGAAGAAATCAATAGTGAGGGTTAAGAAATCAATTATTAATTAATCAAAAATCAAATCTTTACAAATGTTTGCGCCTCTTCGAGCTAGGAAAGAGATACAAAATTATCAATAAAAAAACTGAAAACACCAATTAATAATCTGAAAAAAAAAATCAACTAAAAATAAAAAATAAATTAAATAAAAAAAAATTAATTAACCTAAATAAACTATGAAAAATATTAAAAAGTCAAATAAAATTTAAAAACGAATTAAATTAAAAAAAAAAAAATAAACTAAGGCTTAATTGCGAATAAAATCGTCACCTTTTCCAAAATTGCAATCTAATCTAAACTTTTGAATTTTGACAAACAAATCATCACTTTACTCTTTTTTTGCAATTTAAGTTCGGCAGGTTAATCCCCTCTTACTCCAAAGTTGATGTGTACAAAAAATGCACCATCATCACATCATATTGAAGCATCCACATCAATAAATACTTATTAACATAATAAATAATAGTTTAAAAATAAATTAAGTATTATAAATACTATAAATAAATTTAAATATAATTAGATATTAAAAAAAAAAAAATCAACATCTAATTTCTTCTAATAAAATTAAAATTAGAAACCAACACAAACAAATAATATTCAAAATCACAATTATAATTAAAATTGTCATTATTAAAAATTAACACAAAAAATATTTCTTAGAGAATATTATTTGCTCTCGAATAACACAAAACAAAATCAAAAAAAAATTAAACTCGGAAACTAAACCTAATGAAAATTTGCCCCAATCCATGCTTCGCCACCCTTTGCCCCCATCTTTGTTAAAGCTACACCTCCACCTTTTCATTCATATTTCCTCTTTATAGTCGAGTTAACCTTCAATCGTGACCGTAAGGTTGCTTTACCATGTAGATGCTTGGCGTGGTAGGGGCGAAATCATCCTTTTCAATCCGGCAAAATCATTCATCTCATTAATCCGTTTAGACGTCCATCACGAAAACAAGGCCATATTTCTCATCTATCATCAACATCAATAAAGAGTAAATCCAACTCCAAGTTCTTAAAACTCACGCCAATTGTAAGACAAATCCACGGGGGATGATTGCGCAATGAGTCCATTGAGATACCAAGCTTCGACATCTTAATACAACAGATTTATGCCTCATGGACATAACAATACCAAGAGAAGGCTCTCACTCGCCAACTTTATAGTCGAGTTAACCTTTAGCATAACCGGATGCACCACAATGATGGTTGCTGAGATGTACTAAGTGGATAGTGGCGTCGACAAGGGCGGATATAACCGGTAAAAATAATCCTTTTAGAATGGGGTTCTCCTCAAGATTCATCTAGGCAATCCGCGAGGCGTCCAAGCCACTTTAATTAATGATATTTTATATATGAAAGGGTTCTCGCTCCCCATTATTAAATGTTTGGGTAAACGCCGTGAGTCGATCCTCATTGAGATCCTCGAGAGGATTTGTGGAAATCACATGGGCGACCACGCCCGCCTTTAAGATCTTGAGGCGTGGGTATTTCTAGCCAAGTTTGAAAAAAACACGATTAAGATATATGCGATCCCTACGCTATTGTCGCCGGCTTTGTAACGATCATACACAACCCTCCTAAGCACCTCTCATCGGTCTTTTAGTCCATGGCTTTTTTTTAAAGTGAAATGGGGAATAGGCTTGATCTGACCATTCCTACCCGGATAAGAGGGTGTGAAATTTACGATGGTATAATATACTACTTCATGAAATGGGTTGAGCCGAACCCCTGGACAAGGTCACATGCAATTAGATGAAAGCGAGTTGTTTGGAAGAATATTATCTACCAATTTGGAATCCCACACATTATTGTTACCGATTGGTAAAACAGGTTAAATGTATATTTTCACAATTAGTGCGATGTATAATGAAAATACTTTTCAACACCCTATCACCCCAAATCCAATGGTTAGATGGATGTTGAAAATAAGATAATAAAACGCTTAAGGCCCAATTAGATAACTGAAGATAATTGGGCGCATAAGCCGCCATTTTTGTCGTCGAATGAACGACATATCGATTAGCGATCAAAAACACCGCCGCCACGGCTATGGAATGGAAGCGATCTTACTTGTCGAGCTTTAAAGAGCCAAGCTACCCAGTAGCCACCTACCCAATGAAACTAATGGTCAAAGCGCAAGCCGCAGAGCTCAACCTTCTTGAAGCAAGGAGGATAGAGGCCGACCATAGGAACACAACTTATAAGCAATGGTCGAGAAGCATTAAACCTCCAAGTCAAGCTCCGTGGACTTCAAAGGGGGGCTCGCCCCGAGTAGAATATATGCCCCAAACACAAGAGTGTTTGGGAGCCATCTCAGTAGGACCCTTTTGGGTCAAAAAGAAATTACCGAATGGAGCTTACGAGCTTAAAGAGATAGATGGAAATGCGTTCAAGTACCCATGGAACCAAGCAATTTGAGGAAAATACTACCCATAGATTAAAAAAAAAAAGATGGGTAGTAATGGTGTACGATAAAGACAAGCCCGAGAGCTCTCGGCTGCCACAAAATGGCAAGGATTTTGATTTGTAGCCATACACAACGAAATAAATCATAGATACAACATTTTGAGAGAAAAATCGGTGGTTCCCAAAATATATACCCTTAATCAAGTACGTTAAATCTATAACAACCCGAGATCGTCTCTCGATTAAACACACATTAAACTAGCGACCCCTAGCCTACACACTCGAGCAATCATGTCAAACAAATTGAGCAATCAACCGTCCCCCATAACACCTATAAATAGGAGAGGATTGGAGGAGAGAAAGAAATTTCCTAGAGATGCGCAGTTTAGTGAGAGAAAGTGTGTGGGAGAAAGGTAAATCCTAGTTCTTCTTTGTCACACAAGGATGGGTCCCGATCGCGAACTCGATCTACCACCCCACGAGGCCGCCAAATATTAAAAAAGCTGCCACATAAATAAGATCGATGACCCATGGAGAAATGGTTGGAACTCTCCTCGCTAAGATCGACTACCAATCCGGTCGTGCAGGAGCTGACCCTATCGATCGACTTAAACAAAAGACCGGCGTGATGAAGAGGAAAGAGGTTGGGAAAACCTGACTGTGGAAAGGAGGGAGAGAGCATACAGGCTTCCCATTCTACCCCACACTTTGGGAGCATCCAACCTACCTCAAAACCTATTGGTGTATGCGAATGCAAATGTTATTTTGACCTTTTGGTCCATGTATGGGAATGATGTTTTGACCTTTGGGTCAATATATGAGAATTTTATGCGGCCTCCGGGTGCAGGTTTCACGATCCCCTGGGTAAGATGGTCGTTATGGCCTGTGGGTCCCCAGGTAAGATGGTCGAAATGAATGATGTATGGGCAAGGACTGTATGGCGCCCAAAGAATATGATATGTTATGAAAGATCTAGCCGACGGGCTAGCACAAAGAAAGGAAAGAAAATATTTTTATGAAAATGATATGTTTATGTCTTTTGCTAATCTATATAACAAAGATATCTGGTCATCCTACTTCAAGAATTCAAATTCTCACCCCTACCTTTAATATTTTCAGGTTATGAAGACGAGAGCCCATGTAGTCCGGAGGTGTGATATGGTGTTTCCGATGATACCTGCGCTTTTTGTCTATCTTAAGCTTATTTAACATCACGATTCCTCTTATGAACTTAATTCGTATGTCGAGATGACAAACACTTCTATAGTCTCTCGATGAATGTTATGTGAATGACTTATACTTAATTTTTGTTATTGCCAATCTTTTTAAATGATCCATTTATGATGGGCTTTCCGAAAAAAAGGCCTTCGCGTTTCCCTCTATACAACAACTTATTTATTGTATACTCGATCATTTACCTGTATACTCTGCCCGTCCCATTTGATTATCAATTTAGAGGAAAAAATATCTAGGATAATTGTTGTTTTTTTGTTTTTCAAGAAATATTAATTATTTTTTTTCAAAATTTACCTTTTTATTTTATTTTATTTTTTGTGATAAGTTCATTATTAAATTGGATAATTGACCATAAATAATTTTTATTAATAATTTGTATAGGGTATATTAGTTATTTTATATAAATAATCATTAGTATAGAATAAATTTTTTTAATTTGTGTGAAAAATTAAAATGATAGTTAAATTGAAATAAAGAGAAGCATATACTACACGCTATTTTAATTTAAAATAGTTGAATACCACTTATGCATGCGCACCACGATGTACAAGTGATACTATTAAAATAAATAATTTATGTTGTTTTAGCAAAAACTAACTATCTTGATCAATGAATAATATTTCGGTGAAATCAAGTAATATTGTTCACTAAAAATAATTAATATTATTCAATTGATACTACTAGAACTATATTACGTTCCTTAATTAAGCTACTTCTAGAAAAATGTGTTCTCTAAATTACCAGCCCAAAAAATTACTATCCTTATTTTGCCACCCCCATAAGTCATGGTCCTTAAAAAAAAAATTCCCCAATATCTGCATAGGAGGATTGCTTTTTTGACTCTATTTTTCTGGTTTACCACAAGTCACAACATCCAAAATGGGGCTCTAAATAATTAAAAAAAAAAATTAACGGAGGAAACAACAAAAGTGATGTGAACGTGACCACAATTATTGGACTGATTTCTTTATAGAATAAAAGATGCTCTCATTCAGTGATTCATGAGGCTTTACTGTACCCGCATATATATTATTAAAATATCTCACAAAAATCACATGATAACTATTTATATATAGTGATGTATCCCTTAGTTTGAAAATATTTTAATTGGAAAAAGAACGAAAAATTCTTCAAAGTATTATTCAAATAATATTCCAACTGTCAATAAAGTATTATATATATAATTACAAACTTGTACACGTTAATTGATAGGTTTATGTGATTAATATACACCAGAAGATTCATTGAGAATATTTGGTCAATAGATTTGGTCCCATATATTTTTTTGGTCCTTTATTTTTGGTAGTAAAAACAGTCCATCTATTAATTTTTTGCAAATTAATTTGATTCCATTAAAATATTTCAAATAACCATGAGACTAAATATGGTGGAGAAAGGACTAAAATTATGAAGCAACATTCTTTGGGGACAATAAATAAAAATTTCAATATACACGAAACAAAATATGTAGAAAATAAAAGGGTGAAGGGGGACCATTTGTGGATGAGGGATATGTGGCAATCGACAAGATAAAGAGTATGTGGCACTGGGCAAGATGAGGCCTCCTAACTCTTCTACTATATATATCCATCAAATTAACATTATTATTTATACATACTTACTTACTATAGGTCTACCTCAATATTAATTAATAATTCCATTTTTTTTTTTTTAAGAACTATGTTCACTTTTGGATTTATTCCCATAGCGAAAATGAACCCGCTTAGAGCAATTATATCACTTTATTTTTATTATTATATAATTACCGCTCGATGATATTTAAGTTTATACAAAATGTGTAGAAAATAAAAGGGGATCCGACCATTTGTGGATGAGGGATGTGTAACTCGAGAAAGATAAGGAATATGTGCCTTTGGGCAAGATGAGGCCTCCTAACTCTTTTCTTCTATACATATATCAATCAGACATAGTCATTTTAATTGTCGAACCCACAAAGTGTAGTAATCTTAATTAGACGGTTTAGGTTAATACAAGCAAATAAAGAAGCGGGTTGGGGGGTTGAATTGTTGTTTCTAACTCTATTAAAAAATATATAAAATAATAAAATTGTAGTTTTAGTTCTTAGATTTGCATCCACTTGAATGATTCTTTCTTCAAATCTTTCCATTAAACTAGTGAATACGACCAAATTAGTCCAAATTATTTCTTAACTATAATTAATTAGAAGTATGATCCCTAATTATTCTATTCTAATGAATAATCCCAAAACATGTATTTGAGATTCAATTCATAAAACTTTTCAGTTAGTAGATTAGGCATCCATATATGGGCAATGATTTAATGGAATAAAATAATTGGGGCAAATCGGACTATGAATACTAGACGATCGTTTCATACGATCTAGACTTTGTTATTACGAGGTATTCCGCTTATTTGCTACTCCTGTTACACAATTATAACAATTCACGGATTATAAAGTTCAGTTTAGCTAGAAATAACTAATGAATAAATAAGGGTGGTCAAACCAAATAAACTCATTAATCAAACATGCAGAACATAAATCAAATAATGAAGAAATCAATAGTGAGGGTTAAGAAATCCATTATTAATTAATCAAAAATCAAATCTTTACAAATGTTTGCGCCTCTTCGAGCTAGGAAAGAGATACAAAATTATCAATAAAAAAACTGAAAACACCAATTAATAATCTGAAAAAAAAAATCAACTAAAAATAAAAAATAAATTGAATAAAAAAAATCAATTAAACCTAAATAAACTATGAAAAATATTAAAAAGTCAAATAAAATTTAAAAACAAATTAAATTAAAAAAAAAATAAGAATAAACTAAGGCTTAATTGCGAATAAAATCATCACCTTTTCAAAAATTGCAATCTAATCTAAACTTTTGAATTTTGACAAACAAATCATCACTTTTACTCTTTTTGCAAATTTATATTCGTAAAGCGGTTTGTCCCCTTGCCGAAAGTTGATGTGTACAAAAATACACCATCATCGACCCGATATCCACATCAATAAATACTTATTAACATAATAAATAATAGTTTAAAAATAAATTAAGTATTATAAATATTATAAATAAATTTATAAATATAATAAGATATTAAAATCAACATAAAAAATCAACATCTAAGTCAAAGGTATTACGTTGTAGTTAATTTGATGATACCGGATCACGGAAGATCAAATTAAACTCGCCGTAATTAAGTACAAATTCGAACCCAGATGGAAATGAACAAACCAGATTGGCTTGTCTTGACCAAGGGATTACACTAGGGCATTTAGGTCTTGGTGAATAAGGACCCACAAGAGGAAAAACTCTTTTGTCTTGAATATACAAAAATTAAACCTCGGTGGTGTGTTGTTTTTAATCTCAAGTCCTTAAATAGGATCATGTGAAATTAATAACTATTGCTTTGACTTATGATGGGAAGAGAGTCCAATGCGATTCGATACCTTATATCTTGGGCAATATTATTAATTACATAGCGATTCTTTGACATTTAATCGGAGAATCTCTCATGCAAATCGTCTTGCTTGATTTGTCCCAGTGGGCTCGAACCATTATCATACCAAATCTTGCAAGTGAAAATTTATTTAGAATATGAATAATAATATTGAGCTAGTCTTTACTTCAAGGACAAAAGATACTAATTAATATAAAGCTTGTTCAAATACTTAATTAATTAATGGACTAATATAATCTTAAAACGAAATAATGACCGGGAGCCTATTATAGTGAAATTGTAATATGGGTTAAGATGGATAGTTCAATATTAATTTTTATAGTGGAAGAAATTAATATTAATGGACTTGAATAATATTTGGCCCAATATTATAGCTTCATAGTCCATTGAAGGTCCAATCTTAATTCTCCTCAACGCCTCAAATAGCCCAAAATGAAGTCCAATTAATGAAAAAGAGAGAAGAAAAAACATTTTTGCTAATATTTCCTTGCTTATTTTTTCGAAAATATGTTGATAAAAAAGAAAGAAAAGATTGTCTTGATTTTCTTGTAGATATTTTATGGAAAGAGATAATTATTGTAGGAATACATAATTATCCCATAAATTCAAGAAGTCAAATTTTATTCTTTATGCCTTTAGTTATTTTCGAAAATTAGGGAAAGGAAGAGATTTTTATGGAAAAATTTAATTAAGGAGAAAAGAATATAGGAGATATATTCAAGATTTCTTGGAGACCAAGAAAAGATTTTTCTTCCCTATTTTCCTATCCCCAAAATGCCCCCCCCCCAACCCTATATATATAGATAATTTTTTCATTCCCAAGTGCAATTCCATGTGTTGGAAATATTAAACCAATCCACAAAGGTGGTAGCATAATATTTTTTTTTTCTCTCTTGTTAAAATCGTTCGTCATGAATCCTCCCACCGGATTACGTTAAATGGACTTTGGGACATATTTGGTAGGGCACCACTTTGGGTTGATCCATCGCCTCAACAGTTGTCTCTGCAAGAGGTATGTAATCTCGTAACTCCTAGTTCCACATGTTTAGGATTTACGTGAATTACGGGTACGATCAATTATTATGTTGAATTGATTTAGATTAATTCATGTTAGTAATTAATTATTTAATTTGAATATGTATTTAAAATCATCTCTAATAGATCCGGGCACCCATAATTTTCCAACAACCTATTCAACCTGGCGTGTTTTGAATCTCCAACGGAAGAAACCTATTGTCAAATTTAAAGGCGAGAAGGGTTGAAAATTTTACGACGAAGACTATTCTTTTCTCGGTGGATCATCCGGTGTACGCTTATTTTTAGAGATGTCCTATTTTGGAGGGATGTTCGCTGCAGAACATTATTGAGGACTTTTGCTCGCCGGATGCGTATGGTGAGATAGGTTTGTTGATCTGGAGTGAGAATGAAGAATCTAACGGTGATGGGAAGTCTTCTTGAGTTAATAGCAGACGCCCGATGTTGCGAGTTGATTAACAAAAGCGATGGGATATCGAGTTTGAATTTGAGGAAGAAGGAGGACAATCAACGTGGGACGTTGAGCATCTTTGCCCGATGGGAGCAGTCGAGGAATGCTGACGGATGAGACCACGGCGGTGAAACCTGTTCCACTTTCTTTCGCACTTTGAAACCCTAGATCAAGTATCCCGGCTCTTCCGGATGGGGTGAAGGCATCGTTGAAACTCACTTCAATGTACTCTTTGTCAAAAACTAATTCAGGATGGATGAGAGGACCAAGCAACCCGGTTGAAGTGGAGGAATCGGGGCTACTTGAAAAGAAGGTGAAAATGCACTCTACCCGATGCATTATCTGGAAATGAACATAGTAGAATTGATGTTGGCAGGTTAGGGGCCTCGAAGTCTCAATGCTCTGTTAAGCCTGAGAGTCCTACTAGAGGAAACATCTGAATCTCTAATGCAAAGGGATTCAAGTTTGAGCGTCCCGTCGAAGAATTTGAGGTCTCTGTCTGGTCAGAAAAGTTTTGGAAAAGCGGTCAAAATGCTTGGACCTACACCTTCATCTTTCAACCTATGCGTATTAGGTCTATGGAGGCAGAGGACCTAAAGAAGGCCGTAACCCTCTTCCGCATCTTGAGAAGAACGTCCAGAAACTTTTTTACAGCTTGAAAAAGAAGGAAAAGGCGACGAGGCCGAACATCGAAAAAACTCCAAGAAGGTCGAGGTCGACTAACTATTGTAATCTAGCTACGACTAACTCAAAGCTACGGAATTGTGTATTAATCGAAGCCTGGAAGGTTCATTTTTCAACAATTGAAGAGTACACTGCTAGACGATCTCGAAGACAAAGCCGTTTACGAGCAGAAATCGCCGTGGTGGATCCGACTTCAAAGAGTCGGCGAATTGAAGACTTTTCTTCAAATGTTGAAACGACTACAAAGCAGAAGAAGAAGCTAAAAATGGGGAGTTAATGAAATTGCTTCTCGAAAGTTAGCGTAGCAATTCTTGAAAAGAAAAGAAGACGCGTAAATAAAGGCGAAGTAAAGGAACCCAAGAAAGAAGGCGGTAGTGACGATCTTAACTACTTGCTCACTCGCCCGAAAGCGGATCAAAGAACAAAATATGGAATCAAGAGAAGAAGGGTCATAGAAGAGGCTATCGGAAGGAAGAAATTGCCAAGCCCGAGGAGGTCGGGCCAGCCTTCAAAAGGAAGAAAAGAAGGCTATTGTAACCTGTTGAATCTGATGAAAGTGGATTGAGCGAGCCCTTTACGCGGCATGGATGATGTGCTTACTTGCAGAGAAGATCTTCACGAACCATGGAGGGTCACAAAAAACAGTTGGTTATGTGATGTCTTTATGATCTGATGAGTTCGAGAAGAAAGATGATATGTTTTTGACAAAATCTTTATGGATGTTTTAGGCAGAAATGTCACTTTTCTATTAAGAGGTCATGAGAGAAGGACTCCATTATGACACAGACATTCGCCCTAGATATGAATTTCTCGATACCTCACTCTAAAAAAGAAACAGATCTTATCCAACAGATTGGAACAAGCTTATATAGATGCTTATTTAAAAGAGGAAACATAATTGAAGAGGATGCCAAAGCGAAGTACTTAAAGGATGTGACATATTCCAAATTCGGAAGGCATGAGGGACAAAGAGTAAGCAGAAGAATGGTTCTTAGACGGAATGTTAGGGTACTTTTTGCCGTCATTTATGTCTTGTAAGATACAATTCTCTCAATGAAATGAACGACATTTTACGATCCTAGACATCATCTCAATGTCTTTACAGTTTCTTGTGTTCTTCTCTTTACTTTTCTTTTACATTATCCATTTTTTCTTATTTATGTTTTGGTTCCGTCAAAAAGGAAAAATTGCCGGAAATTTGTAGTTTGATGGAAGTTCCAAAACGGATAATGTTATAGACCACGGACACATTGGTAGTGATGATCTAGATATCGGACTAGGATGACCGGTGAGATGTATAGACTCTCGATGTAACCGAATGGTCACATATTGAGGGCCGAACTCAATATGTATGAATCGGAAGATCCGGAAGATCGAAGATCCGGAAGACCTATATCGAGTGGAGAAATCAAGTCTGCAAGTTGAGCTTTAAGACAACTGCATCGGAAGACTGAGATCGTAGACCGATCGGCTTGGGCCGATCGAACGACTCTTAACGGTGTTCAAAAAAGGACATCAAGACAACACAAATATCGAATCTACGAAGAATGTCAACCTAAGTTGGTAAATCAAACACTAAATAAGTGCTTCGATAACTTGATGAGAAAAGACATCGTATGTCATATATTTGAAATTGGGGACGGGTGTCGAGTTGAACGCAATTTAGAAGGACAAGCTTGCATGCTTTTGACCATGCCGCCTGTGCACATCAAATCGGACACTACCAAACCTCTATAGTAAATAGACGAAATTAATTTACTCTCCAGCGGCTAGTTCGTTTAGTGCCTATATATACGGATCAAACCTTCTTAGTAAGGTTCACGAAAATAATACTCAAGATCAAGCTCTCAAGATTTCCGTCTTTAAAACACAAATTCAAGATTTATTCTTAGAGGTGTTCATCCCATAAGTTCTTAGCATAGAATACTTATCCTTTAGCTTTAGGCTACTTAAAAGATATGATAGTATTCCGGTTTGAACAACACAAATCTTATACCCAAACAAAAGTTAGGTTAAGTTTGTTATATAGCAAGATTTCTGCAAGAGGGTTTCTAGATTATATTTACGGGATTGGTTGAGTGAGAAATTGAAACATCACATTGGTTGTCTTTGTTGGACTAACACATTAAAACTAAGTCAGGTTGGTTAAGTTAGTGCCGCATTGATAGGGAAGAGGGGCGTAAGACAAGTTGTCCGAACCACTATAAATATGTGTGCCTTTACTTTGCTTTACATTTACTTGCACCATACTTTTGTTATCCATGCTATGCATACGTACTGGATGGGATTAGCATCAAGCTACTTCGTCCGACTCGGTTTGACACCTTTGTCATCCTGTCTACACGATTAGTCAATCCTTATTTGAGTAAACCGGTTTTTCTACGGGTTAATAATCTTCATCACCATCGGTTAAACCGATAGACTGACGAACCCGATTTGCTTGACAAATGAGTAAGTGGATATCGATCCAAAGCGATCCAACATCGACTCGATCGGACATAAATTAAATCATCTGGTCCACAAAAACTTTTGAAGTCTATTCACCCCTCCCCTAGAGACTTCAACCTCAATCTACGAAACCCGTTTCGACCTACAAATGAAAACCTTCACGGCCATAAAAGATCCGATAAAACTTCATTTTTAAGTATAGATATCTATCTCACTTTTTAAAGTTTATGGCTAGAATGCTCTAAAAAGCTGTTTCTACCACGCAACTTGTTTTCTCGAGATTCTTGATCAAGTTTGGAGGGATAAGAACATTACCACCAAGTCAAATCAGTTTCATTATTTATTTATAAAAAAAAATATTTAATCATTTAAATAAGTGTTCATTTTAGATTGGTTGAATGGGCAACCTTGGATTGATTGAACGAGGCGGTTGAACTATTAAATGATCTCTGTTTATTTTTTTTTAATATTTTCTTATATTATACTCCTTTAGTCCTGTTTTAGATTGCTCATTTATTTCTTTTATGGCCTTGTTTTTCTGATGAGAGTTCTTCATTAGGAATTTGAAATGATAAAAAAGATTTTTAAAGTGGGGTATGATAGTCCCTACCTCTCATCTATCCTACCACCTACTTCAATCATATTATCATTTCATATAATAAACAACTCACTCACTAAAACCGAGTCAAATAGTGAGTGTGCAATTTAAAAATAGAGACTGGGAGTACTATTTTATAAAAATGCCCAGTCAATGCACTTTAATATTCATATTTAATATTAATTTATCGGAACTTAAGGCATATAAATAATATAAACGTGATGGTTTTCTTATTGAAGACAGGAGTATAAAAAAGGGAAAAACTAGCATATTTGTGTCCCACATCGAAAGTAAATATTAGAAAAATGTGAGAAGGAGTAATTTACAGCTCATGACTCACACCGTTAAACTGGTCTTTCTCGTCCTCCCGCTTGCATCATCAAGTAAGCTTAAGTTTCAACGCTAATTTGTTTAAAGCCCTACATTCAGCCTTTGGATTAAAACAGGGTGGCCCTGAGGAGGGGGGGACCGCCCCGGGTCCCCCTAAAATTGGGGCCTACTAAAGTTTATATAATGTAATATATATATTAAAAGATTAATTGAAAAACATTTATTTGGATAAGAAGAAGTGAACCATAATATTTTATTAAAAAATAATAATTTTTATCCCGAATTCTCCAACTGCTCGCCCAATGGTTTCATTCTTAGGCACAATTAATTAAGTTCACAAAACACGAAGTGATATGCCATATTTTTTTTGTTAATAGGGCTATATTTTATTTTAAATCTGCACATCGTACTCTTCCTTGCTTAATTATTTCAATAGATATGCAATTTTTAAATTTTATCAAGTTTAAGTATCTTGTTTTTCAGAACCTCGGTTTAGGTATACAAGAATTAAAATGAATCATAAGACTATTCCTATGCGATCCTGACTAGTTTCTCTGAGTTACAATTTTGGGTGATTTATCTTGGGTCTCAATATAATAGATGGTCTATCTCTTGAGAGTAGTGAAAAAAATTTATGTTTTAGGTCACACGCTAAGTAATTGGAAAATTTGATATAGGGGTCAATGGTCATATTCTAGTTCCATTTTTTCTTGAACATCAGATGTAATGTGACATTTTAAATTATCGAACAAAAGCTATTCTTAAATAGTTTGGTGGTTAGACAAAGGAAAAAATAAATGTTGCTGCTTCTTTGAACAATCTCTTTAAAAGTAGGCTAATAGGTGTTCCTTAAGTTTGATTTGATTTGAAGTAGGCTAATAGGTGTTACTTAAGTTTGATTATATTTGAATATGTATGGACCATGGGATTGTGTTTATTAGCATTAATAACTTCATATTTTAACTTAATTTATCACTCTCTAATTAATTGAGTTGGAGTATCAATTCTTACTTTTTTTTGAAAAGTGTTCTATCTGGATTTATCATGCATAATGAATTTACTTCAGTGTAAAAGTTCATTCTTAAGCTTTCTTAGTTTATGGTCCTACTGGCTACTATGACATATTATTCTTTGAAGTTTTAATCTGCCTTGACTAACTAAAAATTGGATTAAGTTCATACTTGATAATTTCTTTTTTCTCCTGCTATAATATAAAAGTACTTGATTTACATCAAAGCTCAATGCGCCTTGGTAACTAAAAAAGTGGATTGATGTGTAAAATTTTTTAATTCGTTTTTCACCCTTACATTGTTTATTAAGCTATTTAGAGCTTTAGAAAAGAACCTTATAGGAACAATGTTATATTCTATTATAATAACTTTTCTCGCATTTTTCTTTACTTGTCTTTGCTTTCAGTAATTTCGCTTGCCATGTCTTTTATTATTATAGTTTTTACTGGTGCAAGAATAGACTTATTAGTCACAATAATATTTATTGCATCTAATATAGTCAGTTTTTCATATTTGAGCCTAAAAGTTTAGACTCTCTTCTTTTTGATATTTTGAATAAAGTGGAACATAAGTATATTTTCCAACATAATTAATCCACTAGATTAAATGGTCTCAATACTTATTTTGATGTCCTTTTTCCTCATAGTGAGATATCTTTAGTATTGTGAGGTTATGATATGTGCAATATAAACATCTTAATTTGGACCTTATATTTGTATAGGCTGCTTTAGTGTTTGAAAATAAGTTTCATTACAAAGTATCTATGATTAAATTTTAATATGTAACAAAATAATACATGATTTTTTTTTTTTGTAATTTCTGATTAATTAATTTAGTTTTGATTTGGCTTCTTATTGATTTTTTAATATGTAATAACTAACAAAAGGATACATAGGTTTTGCTTTAGTTGCTTGCTTATTTTTATTTCACTAATTGCTGAAAAAAGGCGATCATGTTTTTCACATATTACAAATAATTTAACCCAATATACTCTATTGATTATTTCAAGAACGGTTTTCTATTCTTATTCTAATGAAGTGATAAAAAATTGCATTACTTTTTAGTGTTTATGGACCAAACATAGATTCGGTGCTTGAACTTATATATTATTCTGAATTCATTGCTTTTGAGGAAAAATAATGTTGCAGTTTGGTTATGGTACTTTTTATTGGCAATTGACGCACATGAGCTGATTACATTACGGATTAAGTTTGTGTGGGTGGTCCATTTTTTTAGTTAATAATTGATTTGGTTTATTTATCTGTTTTTTTGGATTAAAGTTTTTTTTATTTGTATTGTATAACTAATGCTTTACAAATGTTCATTATTATACATAATAGACCTTTTGTTTTAGATGAGATGAAATTAACTTTAAGCTGGTATCGAGTCTTGACTTCAGCATGTTAAGGTTCGATTCACATTAAAAGCAACTCCACCCATATTTAATTCTCCGCTTCGATGGGCCTCCTCCCAATGATGGAGTAATAAATTAAAAGCGCAGTGAGGGGTGTTAGGGAAATTAAATAAACAAATTAATTCAACATATCTCTACAAATTGAGACTTTAAGATGAGATGTAATTCTTTCCATCGACTTTAAAAAATGATTTTAAGGTGTTTTTGGACGATTCGTGGCACGGTTCGATTGAACCAATCGATCGATTCGGTTCCAACACCACACCTACATCTAAGTTTTTCTTCCGTGTCTTTTCAAATCACCTATGATCACAATTTTTACCACTCGATTATGACCATAGTACAGGAATTCACCATTCTTTTATACAAACATGGTAGGACAAAAATGGTTTAATTACCCATCTGGTCCCCATATGAATAAACCCTCATGAAATTGGTCATTTTTAGGCAAATTTGGTCCCTAAAGATTTTTCCGTCCATTTCTATGGAAGTGGTACCACCAGCGTAGATTAGTTGCACTTTTGGTCCCAAAAAATTATTTTTAAATATAAATTATTATTTAGTTTAAAAATAATTTAATATAATTTTTAGTATATAAACTATCCAAAAAATTTATATAATTAACTTTATAATTCATAGTCTATTAGAATAGTTTAAAATTAAAATTTATAAAAATTATAATTAATATAAAGACTATTTATATTGTTTGATTTTTTTACATTAATTTATAATTCATAGTTTTGGAGTAATTGTAGAACTTTTCAAATAAAATCTAACTAATATTCATATTTTTATAATTATTCTTCTTATTACGTCCAAAAATTATGTACGTTTTATTTAGTTGATTTTTTACAAATTATATATATATATATATATATATATATATATATATACATATATATATATATAGAGAGAGAATAGAGAATAAGATTTAGAACATATACGGTTTTTATGGAACGGTTAATGAGGTGTCATGTCAACTCATCATCCATAATTAATTTTATTTTAAATACATTATATAGAATGTTTTTATAATTAATATACTATACTACTAAACCATGAACCTAAACCTAGATCATGAACCATTGGTCGGAATTGAACCATGAACTACTGGTGGCAGTGCGGCGGGGTTAAAATAAAGTCGGGTAAAAAAATAAAAACTTAACGGTTGGGAACATTTACGCAAAAAAGGACCACAAAATTACCATGGGACTTAAGCGCAAACATAAAATTTACATGGGACCATACGCGAATTGACCGCGACTAAAAACTTAGCAGAGGTTGATTTTTTCTTAAAAGTTAAATCAATTACAATAGTTTTCTAAGATAATCGTTACTATAGTTCTTCATCAGACACGTGACATATCTTTTTGTCTCGCTATGAGCTAAAATAGTGTTATAACCTGGATGGACCCAAATCCCGAATTGGTATGATATTGTCCTTTGGGGCCAAGCCCGCGGATTTATTTTGAGCATCTGTAGGATATTCGGTGGGATATTCTTTCACGATATTGTTGGGTTGGAGCTGGTTGGGAAAGGATTACAGGGAGCAAGAAGGGCAGTTGAGGTGAGCACTTTCCTCGACCAAGGGCGAGGTCGAGCATGTCAATTCGAGGGAGGACAAAGCGCTTTCGACTAGTTGAGGTGAAACCTTCCGCTTCGACCAGGGCGAGGTCCCGGCGGTCAAGGTTTCGGCAGGATGGGCCAATCTGTTTTGGCCGGTTTCATCTTTAAATGTCTATTGAATTGTTGTATTTGTGTATCACTTTCAAAAATTTAGTATATCTCGGCTTGGTAGTGCCCCCGGGCGTAGTCATTCTGATATTTGGGTAACCAAATTTGTGTTCTTTAATTTCTTGTTCTCTCAATTTCTCCATAATTGGGTTTAATTCCTAACAAGCGATATCTGAGAGTGTCGGGTTCGGAGGATCTGATGGGAGCAATTATGATGGTACGAAGGAAATGCTTTGTTGAAATTTGATGGAGCAGTTCGGATCTGAAGTGCCGGATCGAGAGGATTACTGTCACGGTGAAGATCATACCCGACCTTTGGGTTCAAAACGGAAGATATGAAGGACTGACGAGTGGAAGTTCTTTGGGCGGGAAAGGCGATGAGTGTGGTTAAATCTATATTTTTTTCGGGAGCGTCGCCTACACCGCGATAAAAGCAAAAACCACGAAGGAGTTGTTGGAGATTTTTGAATGAGATGTATGAAAAACATCCTCGGCCGATTAAAGGTTCATCGATCTGCGAGGCTATTCAACTAAGGATGGCGAGAGGATCTTTGTGTTAAGCCGATGAGTTTTTCATTTTTGGTCCATGGGACACCCCCTCGTGAGTTTGGTCCCAAACCTTACACTTTTGGTCCGTGGCCAAAATTTTTACATTGGTCCACCGTCAACTTTTACCCTTCAATTTTGATTACACTTTTGGTCCCATAGGATTTCAGTCCAACATGTCGCGTGATGGATAATATGGGAGGGAAACCGCGTGTGACACTTTTTGGTCCCCATAGGATTTTTTACTCAATTTTTTTTTCATCAAATTTTCCAGAATTTCTATTATAATTATGACATAACTTTTATAACAAGTAATTCAACAGAAAAATCAACTTGACATAAACTATTAGCAAAGTGACCAACAAAATAAATTTACATATGATCTGATTACTTAAATCCCAGTTCTATAATCATTGTTTCTTCCATCGAACAATTAAATAAATAAGAATTTAAAGCTAATTACATCCCAACCATCAATTTTCCAGAAATACAAGGATTTTGTCACCACAAAGGCAGGAATCAATTGAATAATTGGCTCTTCAGTCTTCACATTAAACTCAACACATTAAACTCAACTTCTCCAGCTATTTTATGAACCAATAATATCACTAAATGAGGTCAGCAATACAACAATCTTAATTCAGAATCATCCAGCTTTAATGTTGAAATCCCAATTGTGACTTCTAATTCCTTTTCCCAACACAGCCAAAGATATTTCAAACCTTGTACTTTGCATTCATTTATGTTGCACCGCTCCTCATTTTTCTAAATTGGTAAATATTACATATTATAACTGTATAATTGTATAAGAAAATAGGAGATAAATACAGTAAACAATTTTTTAAACTAGGAATAGTTGATGTGTGTCGAATCGGGAGACGATCTCGGTTGTTATAGATTTTACCGGACTTGATTAGTGGCAGATATTTTGGGAACCACCGATTTTTCTCTCGAATGTTGTATCTATGATTTGACCTGACTGTGTATGCCTACAAAGCAAAATCCTTGTCGTTTTGTGGCAGCCTAAGCTCGCGGCTTGTCTTTATGCGTACACCATTACTACCCATGTTTTGTTTTTAATCTATGGGTAGTATTTCCTCAAATTGCTTGCGTTCCATGGGTACTTGAACGCCTTTCCATCCATCTCTTTAAGCTCGTAAGCACCATTCGGTAATTTCCTTGTGACCCAAAATGGTCCTACCCAGATGGCACCAAACACTCTTGTGTTTGGGGCGAATATTCTACTCAGGAAGAGGTCGCCCACTTTGAAGTCACGGAGCTTGACCTTCATGGTTTAATGCTTCTCCGACCATTGCTTATAAGTTGTGTTCCTAAGGTCGGCCTCTATCCTCCTTTCTTCCAGAAGGTTGAGCTCTACCGCTTGCGCCTGATCATTAGTTTCATTGTTGTAGGTGGCTACTCGGTAGCTTGGTTCACTGAGCTCGACAAGTAAGATTGCTTCCATTCCATAGGCCATGGCGAAGGGTGTTTCCTTGATCGCCGATCGATATGTCGTTCATTACGAAGATTGTACCGTTGGCAGCTTGTCTGCCCAATTTTCTTTCAGGCTGTATAATTGGGCTTTAAGCGTGCTTTATTATCTTATTTGCAGCTTCCACCTGACCGTTGGACTGGGGGTGGTAGGGTGTTGAAAAGCATTTTCTTATGCCGTATCGCGCGCACTAATTGTGAAAATATACATTGTCGAACTGTTTACCATTATCGGTACAATCGTGTGTGGGATTTCAAATTGGCAGATGATATTCTTCCAAACGAACTCGCTCATCTAATTGCATGTGATCTTGCCCAGGGGTTCGGCCTCAACCCATTTCATGAAGTAGTCCATTGCGACCACTGTAAATTTCACACCCTCTTATCCAGGTAGGAATTGTCAGATCAGGCCTATTCCCCATTTCATGAAAAGCCATAAAGACCGATGAGAGGTGCTTAGGAAATACCCCAGTCGTAATATCTTAAAGGCTAGGGCGTTCTCGCCCATGTGATTTCCACAAATCCCCTTGTGGATCTCAGCGAGGACGGACTCGGCTTCGTTCTTACCCAAACATTTAATAATGGGTGCTAGAACCCTTTCTTATATAAAATATCAATAATTAAAGTGTACCTGGCCGACCTCAGTCGAAGTCGGCTCGCCTAGATCCTATCTTCAGGGAGAACCCCATTCTATAGGAATTATTTTACCGTTTATATCCAGCTTGTCGACTCGCCACCGTCCACTTTGTACATCTCATTCTCGTCGTTCGACGGGGGCATCATTCGGGTTATGCTAACACTGTCAAACTCGACAGCCCCCTCTGAAGTAGCCAGGCGAGCGAGAGCATCGACCTTGGTATTTTCCATCCTAGGGACCTTGTCCACGTGGACCTGCCTAAACCGTTGTATTAATTTGGCCACGAGAGCTTCGTATCTCGCATCTTCTCGTCATTTGCCTCATACTCCTTGTGGATTTGTCTTAAAATTAGCTGTGAGCCACTAAGAACTTGGAGTTGGAAGACTCTTATTGATGTTGCCATGCGGAGTACCGCGATGAGCACTTTGTATTCGGCCTTGTTTTTGCCATCGAGAGACTATAGAAGTGTTTGCCATCTCTACATACGAATTAAGTTCATAAGAGGAACCATGATGTTAAATAAGCTTAAGATAGACAAAAGCGCAGGGTATCATCGGAAACACCATATCACACCTCCGACTACACGGGCTCTCCGTCTTCATAACCTGAAAATATTAAAGGTAGGGGGTGAGAATTTGAATTCTCGGTGAGGATGACCTGTATGCTGTTATATAGATTGACAGTACACAAACATATCATTTTCATAAAAATATTTTCTTTCCTTTCTTTGTGTTAGCCCGCCGGCAAGATCTTTCATAACATATCATATTCTTTGGGAGCCATACAGTCCTTGCCCATACATCATTAATTTCGACCATCTTACCTGGGGGATCGTGAGATCCGCACCCACAGGCCATAACGACCATCTTACCCAGGGTATCGTGAGACCTGCATCCGGAGGCCGCATAAAATTCTCATATATCGACCCAAAGGTCAAAACATCATTCCCATACATGGACCCAATGGTCAAAATAACATTTACATTCGCATACACCAATAGGTTTTGAGGTAGGTTGGATGCTACCAAAGTGTGGGGTAGAATGGGAAGTCCGTATGCTCTCTTCCTCCTCTCCACAGTCAGGTTTTCCCAACCTCTTTCCTCTTCATCACGCCCGTCTTTTGTTTAAGTCGATCAATAGGGTCAGCTCCTGCACGACCGGATTGGTCGTCGATCTTAGTGAGGAGAGTTCCAACCATTTCTCCATACTGGTCATCGATCTTATTTATGTGGCTACTTTTAATATTTGGCGGCCTCGTGGGGTGGTAGACTGAGTTCGCATCAGGACCCATCCTTGCGTGACAAAGAACTAGGGATTTGCCTTTCTCCCACACACTTTCTCTCACTAAAACTGCATCTCTGGGAAATTTCTTTCTCTCCTCCAATTCTCTCCTATTTATAGGTGTTATGGGACGTGTTCATTGCTCAATTTGTTTGACAAGATTGCTCGGAGTGTGTAGGCTAGGCTAGTCGCTAGTTAATGTGTGTCGAATCAGGACACGATCTCGGTTGTTATAGATTTTACCGTACTTGATTAGTGGCAGATATTTTTGGGTACCACCGATTTTTCTCTCAAAAGTTGTATCAATGATTTGACCTGACTGTGTATGCCTACAAAGCAAAATCCTTGTCATTTTGTGGCAGCCCGAGCTCGCGGCTTGTCTTTATGCGTACACCATTACTACCCATGTTTTTTTTTAATCTATGGGTAGTATTTCCTCAAATTGCTTGGGTTCCATGGGTACTTGAACGCATTTCCATCTATCTCTTTAAGCTCGTAAGCTCCATTCGGTAATTTCCTTTTGACCGAAAAGGTCCTCTGACGAGATGCACACCAACACTCTTGTGTTTGGGGCAAATATTCTACTTTCGAGGGCAAGGCCGCCCCTTTGAAGTCACGGAGTTTGACTTTGAGGTTTAATGCTTCTCGACCATTGCTTATAAGTTGTGTTCCTAAAGGTCGGCCTCTATCCTTCTTTCTTCTAAAGGTTGAGCTCTGCCCGCTTGCGCTGACCATTAGTTTCATTGTTGTAGTGGGCTAGTTAGTTTGGCTCTCATTTGAGCTCGACAAGTAAGATCGCTACCATTCCATCGGCCATGGCGAAGGTGTTTTTTGATCATCGATCGATATGTCGTGCATTCTGACGATTGTACTTGATTAGCGGCTTATGCGCCCAATTTCTTTCAAAGTTGTCTAATTGGGCCTTAAGCGTGCTTTATTATCTTATTTACAACTTCCATCTAACCGTTGGACTGGGGGTGATAGGGTGTTGAAAAGTATTTTCTTATACCGTATCGCGCGCACTATATGTTAAAATATACATTGTCGAACTGTTTACCATTATCGGTAACAATCGTGTGTGGGATTCCAAATTGGTAGATGATATTCTTCCAAACGAACTTCGCTCGTCTAATTGCATGTGACCATGGCGAGGGTTCGCCTCAACCCATTTCATGAAGTAGTATATTTAATTAATCTGTAAATTTCACACCCTCTTATCCAGGTAGGAATGGTCAGATCAAGCCTATTCCCCATTTCATGAAAAGCCATGGACTAAAGACCGATGAGAGGTGCTTAGGAGGGTCGTGTATGATTTTTAATAAACGACAATGATGATCTCAGTAGGATCGGGTATATGCAATCGTGTCTTTTTTTAAACTTGCTAGAAATACCCGTCTCAATATCTTAAAGGCTAGGCGTGGTGCGCCCGTGTGATTTCCATAAATCCTCTCGAGGATCTTAGCGAGGAATTATTTTACTTTGTCCTCTCGAGGACGGATCTCGGCTTTGTTAAGTGGCTTGGGCGTCTAAACGGATTAATAAGATGAATACTAACATTTTTGCGGTGAAAAGGATGATTCCGCCCCTACCACGTGCATCTTACATGGTAAATTGGCAACCTTACGGTCCCGATTGAAGGTTAACTTAACTATAAAAGTTGGCGAGTGCCTTCTCTTTGATTGTTATTCGGGGCGTCTAAGATGTCGAACTTTCCTAGCTCAATGGACCATTTAAGCAATCAACCCACGGAATCTAATGGAGTAAAGAAGTTTATCAATGGGAAGGATTTAAATACTTCTACTTGATGATAGAAGAAATATGGCTTTATGTTTTTTTTTAAGTAATAACTAGGAACCATGATTTCTCAATGGGCGGTAGACAAAAGTCTGCGGTATCATCGGCGTCTCTTAAAACCTCCGACTTCTACACTGCTCTCGACATAATATTCCGAATATTGCTCTTTGTTTTCTATTTGAACTAACATTTGACTTGACGATCTTTAGGTTAAGTGGCGGCCTAAGTTGAGCTTTTTCATAACTTGGAAACTACTTTCTTTCTTTGGCGGATACTCCTTCAAATGTTCAAATACTTTGGGGCATTGGTTCGACCTTTAGAACTTTTCATTTTCAATACGTCAAAAAATGGCTTTCATATAAACCTCCTTGACATGACGTGGGGGGCTATATCTTGATTATAGCTTTGCCGCTTCTACAAACAAAGATATGGCAAAAAGTTATGTAAAATTCTTTGCGGGATACATTTGGGACCTTGTTTTAAAATTATGAGATTTTGGTTTTTAGGTTTGTGCACTCACCACATTTTACTTATATTAATTTGTAAATTTCATTTACATTATTCTCTCCGCGTATTAACTTGCGTTTATTTTCATATTTTCACCCAAATTTAAGATTAACATTTTGTTTATATTAATTTATATGTTACGTGTGTCCAGGTTGCACAATTACAACGATCTGCACATGTGACTAACTCTTAGAAAAATCATGTCAACAATTGAATTTAATGAGGTTTCAATATAGGTAGTGAAGAATCTAAATATAAAGTTGAAGAGGAACATTTGTGGATAAGAAATAAATAACACCAATATTAATTGTGCATCCATTCATGAGGGATACGTGCATGGTGTCCCATATGTGCCTGGCAAGAGAAAACTACACAACCTCTTAATTCCTCTTCTATATATATTAAATATTTTAATTCAATTATTTTTTATTTTTAGTTGATTTTTTTTTTCAGATTATTAATTTGTGTTTTCAGTTTTTTTATTGATAATTTTGTATCTCTTTCCTAGCTCGAAGAGGCGCAAACATTTGTAAAGATTTGATTTTTGATTAATTAATAATGGATTTCTTAACCTTTAACCCTTTATTGATTTCTTCATTATTTGATTTATGTTCTGCATGTTTGATTAATGAGTTTATTTGGTTTGACCACCCTTATTTATTCATTAGTTATTTCTAAATTATTTATGACTTTATAATCCGTAATTGTTATAATTGTGTAGGAGTAGCAAATAAATAAACGGGAATACCCTAAATAATAACAAAGTTGCTAGATCGTATTTAAACGATCGTCTAGTATTCATAGTCCAGGTTTGCCTATTATTTTGTTCCATTAAATCATTGCCCAGATATGGATGCCTAATCTACCAACTGAAAGTTTTATGAATTGAATCTCAAATACATGTTTTGGGATTATTCATTAGAATAGATTAATCACATAAACCTATCAATTAACGTGTACAAGTTTATAATTATATATATAATACTTTATTGACAGTTGGAATATTATTTGAATAATACTTTGAAAAATTTTCGTTCTTTTTCCAATTAAAATATTTTCAAACTAAGGGATACATCACTATATATAAATAGTTATCATGTGATTTTGTAAGATATTTTAATAATATATATGCGGGTACAGTAAAGCCTCATGAATCACTGAATGAGAGCATCTTTTATTCTATAAAGAAATCAGTCCAATAATTGTGGTCACGTTCACATCACTTTTGTTGTTTCCTCCGTTAATTTTTTTTTTAATTATTTAGAGCCCCATTCTTGGATGTTGTGACTTGTGGTAAACCAGAAAAAATAGAGTCCAAAAGCAATCCTCCTTTGCAGATATTGGGGAATTTTATTTTTTAAGGACCATGACTTATGGGGGTGGCAAAATAAGGATAGTGATTTTTTGGGCTGGTAATTTAGAGAACACATTTTTCTAGAAGTAGCGAATTAAGGAACGTAATACAGTACTAGTAGTATCACTGACCAATATTAATTATTTTCTGTGAACAATATTACTTGATTTCACCGAATATTATTCAATGATCAGTATTAGTTAGTTTTACCGAACAACATAAATTATTTCTTTTTAATAGTATCACTTGTACATCGTATTAAAGGTAGTATTATTCAACTCTTTTAAATTAAAATAGTAGGTGTAGTATATGCTCTCTTTATATCAATTTAACTATCATTTTAAAAAATTTATTCTATACTAATGATTATTTATTTAAAATAACTAATATACCCTATACAAATTATTAATAAAAAATATTTATGGTCAATTATCCAATTTAATAATGAACCTATCACAAAAATAAAATAAAATAAAAAGGTAAATTTTGAAAAAAAACAATTAATATTTCTTGAAAAACAAAAAAACAACAATTATCCTAGATATTTTTTCCTCTAAAATGATAATCAAATGGGACGGGCAAAGTATACAGTAAATAAGTTGTTGTATAGAGGGAAACGTGAAGGCCTTTTTTTCGGAAAGCCCATCATAAATGGATCATTTAAAAAGATTGGCAATAACAAAAATTAAGTATAAGTCATACACATAACATTCATCGAGAGACTATAGAAGTGTTTGTCATCTCAACATACGAATTAAGTTCATAAGAGGAACCGTGATGTTAAATAAGCTTAAGATAGACAAAAGCGCAGGGTATCATCGGAAACACCATATCACACCTCCGACTACACGGGCTCTCCGTTCTTCATAAAAATATTAAAAATATTAAGGGTAGGGGGATGAGAATTTGAATTAGATTGGTGAGGATATCATTTTCATAAAAATATTTTCTTTCCTATATAGATTAGCGAAGATCTTTCAAACATATCATATTCTTTGGGCACCATACACTCCTTGCCCATACATCATTCATTTCGACCATCTTACCTGGGGGATCGTGAGACCTGCACCCACAGGCCATAACAACCATCTTACCTGTGGGATCGTGAGACCTCGCACCCGAGGTCGCATAAAATTCTCATATATTGACCCAAAGGTCAAAACATAATTCCCATACATGGACCCAAAGGTCAAAATAACATTTACATTCGCATACACCAATAGGTTTTGAGGTAGGTTGGATGCTCCCAAAGTGTGGGGTAGAATGGAAAGCCCGTATGCTCTCTTCCTCCTTTCCACAGTCAGGTTTTCCCAACCTCTTTCCTCTTCATCACGCCCGTCTTTTGTTTAAGACGATCGATAGGGTCAGCTCCTGCACGACCGGATTGGTCGTCGATCTTAGCGAGGAGTGTTCCAACCATTTCTCCATAGTAGTCATCGATCTTATTTATGTGGCCGCTTTTAATATTTGGCGGCCTCGTGGGGTGGTAGACTGAGGTCTCATCAGGACCCATCCTTGCGTGACAGAGAACTAGGGATTTGACTTTCTCCCACACACTTTCTCTCACTAAAACTGCATCTCTGGGAAATTTCTTTCTCTCCTCCAATCCTCTCCTATTTATAGGTGTTATGGGATGTGTTGATTGTTCAAGTTGTTTGACATGATTGCTCGGAGTGTGTAGGCTAGGCTGGTCGCTAGTTAATGTGTGTGGAATCGGGAGACAATCTCGGTTGTTATAGAATTTACCGGAGTTGATTAGTGGCAGATATTTTGGGAACCACCAATTTTTCTCTCGAATGTTGTATCTATGATTTGACCTGACTGTGTATGCCTACAAAGCAAAATCCTTGCCGTTTTGTGGCTGCCCGAGCTCGAGGCTTGTCTTTATGCGTACACCATTACTACCCACGTTTTTTTTAATCTATGGGTAGTATTTCCTCAAATTTCTTTCGTTCCATGGGTACTTGAACGCATTTCCATCTATCTCTTTAAGCTCGTAAGCTCCATTCGGTAATTTCCTTGTGACTCGAAAGGGTCCTACCCAGATGGCACCAAACACTCTTGTGTTTGGGGCAAATATTCTACTAAGGACGAGGCCGCCCCCTTTGAAAGCACGGAGTTTGACTTCGAGGTTTAATGCTTCTCTGACCATTGCTTATAAGTTGTGTTCCTAAGGTCGACCTCTTTCCTCCTTGCTTCCAGAAGGTTGAGCTCTGCCGCTTGCGCCTGACCATTAGTTTCATTGTTGTAGGTGGCTACTCGGTAGCTTGGCCCACTGAGCTCGACAAGTAAGACTGCTTCCATTCCATAGGCCATGGCGAAGTGTGTTTCCTTGATCGCCAATCGATATGTTGTTCATTAAGACGATTGTACCGTTGGCAGCTTGTCTGCCGAATTATCTTTCAGGCTATCTAATTGGGCCTTAAGCGTACTTTATTATCTTATTTACAACTTCCATCTAACCGTTGGACTGAGGGTGATAGGGTGTTGAAAAGTATTTTCTTATATCGTATCGCGCGCACTAATTGTGAAAATATACATTGTCGAATTGTTTACCATTATCGGTAACAATCGTGTGTGGGATTCCAAATTGGTAGATGATATTCTTCCAAATGAACTCGCTCATCTAATTGCATGTGATCTTGGCCTGGGGTTCGGCCTCAACCCATTTCATGAAGTAGTCTATTGCGACCACTGTAAATTTCACACCCTCTTATCCGGTAGGAATGGTCGATCAAGCTATTCCCCATTTCACGAAAAAAAGCCATGGACTAAAGACCGATGAGAGGTGCTTAGGAGGCTTGTGTATGATCGTTACAAAATCAGCGACAATGAAAGAGGTTTCGGGCATATGCAATCGTGTCTTTTTTTCAAACTTGGCTAGAAATACCCACGTCTCAATATCTTAAAAGGCTAGGGCGTGGTCACCCATGTGATTTCCACAAATCCTCTTGTGGATCTCGGCGAGGATGGACTCGAACCGTTCTTACCCAAACATTTAATAATGGGAGCGAGAACCCTTTCTTATATAAAATATCATTAAGTAAAGTGTACTTGGCCGACCTCGGTCGAAAGTCGGCTTGCTTTAGATCCTATCTTGAGGAGAACCCATTCTTGAGGAATTATTTTTGACCGTTATATCCGGCTTTTGTCGACTACGCCACTATCCACTTAGTACATCTCATTCTCGTCATTCGGCGGGGCATCATTCGGGTTATGCTAACACTATCAAACTCGACAGCCCACTCTATAGTAGCCAAAGCGGCGAGCGCGTCGACCTTGGTATTTTCCGTCCCTAGGGACCTTGTCCATGTGGACTGCCTTAAACTGTTGTATTAATTGGCCCACGAGAGCTTGGTATCCGCATCTTCTCGTCATTTGCGTCATACTCCCGTGGATTTGTCTTACAAATTAGATGTGAGAGCCACTAAGAACTTGGAGTTGGAAGACTCTTATTGATGTTGCCATGCGGTGTACCACGATGAGCACTTTGTATTCGGCCTTGTTGTTCGTGACTTGGGCGTCTAAACGGATTAATGAGATGAATACGATTTTGCGGATCGAAAAGGATGATTTCGGCCCCTACCACGTGCATCTTACATGGTAAATTAAGAACCTTACCTTGTCCCCTGATTGAAGGTTAACTCGACTATAAAGTTGGCTAGTGCCTTCTCTTTGATTGTTATTCGGGGCGTACAAGATGTAGAATCGTCCTAGCTCAATGGACCATTTAAGCAATCATCCCACGGAATCTAGTCATTTGAAGAAGTTTATCAATGGGAAGGATTTAAGTACTTCTACTTGATGATAGAAGAAATATGGCCTAAGTTTTCGCGACGCTAATAACTAGGGCGTAGTTTGTTCAATGGGCGTGTACCGAGCTTCTCAATGGGCGTAATATTCGACTATTGCTCCTTGGTTCTTTTGAAAAACACCGATCGTGGATTCGTAGGCGTTTCTATAAGTTGAGCTTTTTTCGGTACTTGAAACTACTCTCGCATCGGCGGATACTCCTTCAAATGTTCAAATACTTGTTTGGCATTGGTCGACCTTTAGAACTTTCCATTCTCCAATCGTCGTAAAAAAATGGCTCATATGAACATCCTTGACATGACGTGGGGGCTATCTTGATTATAGCTTTGCCCTTCTACAAACAAAGATATGGCAAAAAGTTATGTAAAATTCTTTATTGCGTAGATTTGGGACCTGTTTAAAATTATGAGATTTTGGTTTTTAGGTTTGTGCACTTTCATGGCATTTTACTTATATTAATTTGTACATTTCATTTACATTATTCTCGCACGTATTAACTTGTATGCGTTTCATTTCATATTTTCACCCAAATTTAAGATTAACGTTTTCATTATATTAATTTATATGTTACGTGTGTCCAGGTTGCACAATTACAACCGATGCACATGTGACTAACTCTTAGAAAAATCATGTCAACAATTGAATGGCAGCAAGGTTTCAATATAGGTAGTGAAGAATCTAAATATAAAGTTGAAGGGGAACATTTGTGGATAAGAAATAAATAACACTAATATTAATTGTGCATCCATTCATGAGTGATACGTGCATGGTGTCCCATATGTGTCGGCAAGAGAAAACTACACAACCTCTTAATTCCTCTTCTATATATATTCATCAAATTATATTTAAGAGTACAATGTTACAATTTTGGTCCGTTCTCTATAAGATACCCATTCCATTTTTGGCAAATACTTTTTATTATTTTATTATCAACTCCATCTATTATTTTCTCTTTCTCAATTACATCATTTGTACTACATCTATTATTTTATAATACTCCTTAATTTAAGTGCTATAAATCAAGGTATGTCGTCCCTCTTATAGAGGAATAAAGGGAGTACTTAATTTTTATAAAACGAAGCCAATTGGCGCCTTGCGAGTGGTTAGTGGTTTTTTATTGTAATTATTAATTAAATTAAAAATGTTAAATGTGTGATTCTTGATATTATTATAATATGCTTCTCTCTATAATTACTAAACTACCTCTATATCATTGTGGCCACGTAATATTAAGGCCGGAAAGAATACTAGCTAGCTACTATATACTATTACATAATATTAATTAATTGTATATACTGGACGTACATGTGTGTGGTCATCATAGTTTTTCTATCTACTTTCATTCACATTATTTAAACATGTGATGATTTCTTTTTGGAAACGTGCAAACCATGTAAGCTTTAGTTAAGGATGAGATAAGGATGACAGCTGGTGAAGTTTATGGTGTCAAGTGAAGCTTGAATGGGCAATAAAAAGACTAATTAATAATGTGTCTTTTTAATCTTCTTCTCTTTCTTCTCTTCAAATATCTTTTCCCGTCGTCACATCGCCAATCAGTTAGTCTCAAAAATGGTACTAATTCAAGGTGGTCATTTTGAGATGTTGGAGAAGAATATTTTTACTTACCATGCATCACCGAAATAAACTTTTAAATATTTTGCAGTTAATTTGTTGACAAATATGTTATCGAAATTTAAACTTAAATAAAATTAAATTTACCAACAATACATCTTAAGTAACATGGTTACTTTCAAAAAATAATTTAACCATAACTAAATGGTTACTTGCAAAAAATAATTAAAAGAATCGAATGATACTGTGCATATAAAAAATCCAATTCTAGATATTTATTGTACATAAGCTTCCCTCAACTTTTGCATCAACGTCGAAACTTGATCGGTTTAACGCCTAAAGATATATGTATAATTTTCTCGATCTAATTAATTAATTACTATGGGATGGGCCAATAATATTCTTCAAAAAGATTATTCAAATAATATTCCAACTGTCGATAAAGTAATATTCAAATAATATTCCAATCATCGATAAAGTATTATTCAAATAATATTCCAATCGATTAAAAGTATTATATATATATATATATATATATATATATATAATTAGAAACTTGTACACGTTAATAGATAGGTTTATGTGATTAATATACACGGGAAAGAAATATATTTTGGATTCAATGAGAATTTTTTATCAACAGATTTGGTCCTATGTTTCTTTTTGGTCCTTTTTTTTCTGTGGTAAAAACAGTCCCATCTGTTAAGTTTTTTGCAAATTTGATCCCATTAAAATATTTGAAATTACTACGGGACTAAATATGGTGGAGAAAGGACTAAAATCATGAAGCCAACATTCTTGTGGGACAAGAAATAATTTTTTTCCAATATACACGAAGCAAAATATGTAGAAAATAAAAGGGTGAAGGGGGACCATTTGTGGATTAGGGATATGTGGCATTCGACAAGATAAGGAATATGTGGCAATGGGCAAGAAGAGGCCTCCTAACTTTTCTACTGTATATATCCATCAAATTAACATTTTTATTTATACATACATACTTACTCCAATCTATTCCGCAGTATTAATATATAATTCCCTTCATTTTTCTTATTCTAAACTATGTTCGCTTTTGGATTTATTCCCATAGCGAAAACGAACCCGCTAAAGTAATTATATCATTTTATTTTAGATTATTAATTACCATCGATGATATTTCAGTTTATACAAAATATGTAGAAAATAAAGGGGACCATTTGTGGATGAGGGATGTGTGTCACTGGGCAAGATAAAAAATATGTGGCTTAGGCAAGATGATGAGCCTCCTAACTCTTCTTCTTCTATACATATATCGATTAGACATAGTCATTTTAATTGTCGATCCCACAAAGTGTAGTAATTTTAATTGGATGCTTTGTGTTAATACAAGCAAATAAAGGAGGGTTTAGGGGTTTGATTGTTGTTTCTAACTCTATTAAAAAAAATATAAAATAATAAAATTGTAGTTTTAGTTCTCGGATTTGCTTCCACTTGAATGATTCTTTCTTTGAATCTTGCCATTAAACTAGTGGTTCTTCTATACATATATCGATCAGACATAGTCATTTTAATTGTCGATCCCACAAAGTGTAGTAATTTTAATTGGACGGTTTGTGTTGATACAAGCAAATAAAGGAGGGGGTTGGGGGGTTGGATTGTTGTTTCTAACTCTATTAAAAAATAATAATAATAAAATTGTAGTTTTAGTTCTCGGATTTGCATCCACTTGAATGATTCTTTCTTTGAATCTTGCCATTAAACTAGTGGTACGACCAAATTAGTCCAAATTATTTCTTAAATTTTAATTAATTAGAAGTATGATCCCTAATTAATCTATTCTAATGAATAACCCTAAAACATGTATTTGAGATTCAATTCATAACACTTTCAGATGGTAGATTAGGCATCCATATCTGGACAATGATTTAATGGAACAAAATAATAGGACAAACTAGACTATGAATACTACACGATCATTTCATACGATCTAGACTTTGTTAAACCAAGGGTGTTCTCAGTTATAAAGTCATGATCTAAATAGAAATAATTAATGAATAAATTAGGGTGGTCAAACCAAATAAACTCATTAAGAAATCCATTATTAATTAATCGAAAATCAAATCTTTATAAATGTTTGCGCCTCTTCGAGCTATGAAAGAGATTAGCCAAACATGGCTACAAAATTATCAATAAAAAAAATTAAAAACACCAATTAATAATCTGAAGAAAAAAAATCATCTAAAAATGGAAAAAAAAAACTGAACTAAAAAATATAAAATATATCTAAATAAATTATGAAAAATATTAAAAAGTCAACTGAAATTTAAAAAAGGAATTAAATTAATAAAAAAAGAATAAACTAAATAAAACTTGAGAAATATTTTTAAGAAAATCATGCTAAAACTTAAAATAAAAAAAAAATCCTATGGGAGCGTGGGAAGGGAGATTGGGAGTATTAATAGAATAAGCAGGTGATCTCCTTACATTTTATTGTATGACAAAATGTGTCAATGAACTATAAAACATGTTTCTACAAACAAAGATATGGCAAAGAGTTGCGTAAAGTTATTGCAGGGGTAGATTTGGGACGTTGTTTAAAATTAAGAGATCGATTTGGGATTTTAGGTTTGTACACTCTCCACATTTTACTTATATAATTTGTACATTTCAGTTATATTAGTCTGCACGTATTAACCAGTACGTTTCATTTCATATTTTCACCCAAATTTAAAATTAAGTTTCAATTATATTAATTTATATGTTCTATGTGTCCAAATTCTTTTAACTTCTTAGAAAAAATCACGTTAACAATTGAATGGCGTGAAGGTTTTGATATAGGTAGTGAAGAATCTAAATATGAAGTTGAAGGGAATTTATTTATGGATAAAAATAAATAAAGACTAATATTAATTGTCAAATCCATTCATGAGGAAAATGTGTCGTGAAGGGGGGAACCATTTGTGGATAAGAAATAAATAACAATAATGTTAATTGTGATCCATTCATGAGGATAGGTGTTGTCATATGTGTCAGCAAGAGATAAACTACACAACCTCTTAATTCCTCTTCTATATATATTCATCAAATTATATTTAAGAAAGTACCATGTTATGTCATAATTTTAGGTCCGTTCTCTATAATATACCAATTCCATTTTTTGGTAAATACTTTTTATTATTTTATTAATCAACTCCATCTATTATTTTGTCTTTCTCAATTACATTACTTGGACTACATCTATTATTTTATAATACTCCTTAATTTAGGTGCTATAAATTAAGGTATGTCCCTCTTATAGAGGAACAAAGGGAGTACTTAATTTTTATAAAACGAAGCAATTGGCGCCTTGCGATTGGTCATTGGTTTTTTATAGTAATTATTAATTAAATTAAAAATGTTAAGTGTGTGATTTTTTATACTATTATAATATGCTTCTTTCCATAATTACTAAACTACCTCTATACTATTGGGGCCATGTAATATTAAGGCCGGAAACAATACTACTATATATTACATAATATTAAGTAATAGTATACACTGTACATGTGTGTGGTCATCATAGTTTTCTATCTACTTCCATTAACATTCTTTAAACATGTGATGATTTCTTTTTGGAAACGTGCAAACCATGTAAGCTTTAGATAAGGTGATAGGCGAAGCCTGTGGTAACCAATGTCCGGAGCTGGTGAAGGTTATGTCTCTTGCCGACACATATCCATGAATGGATGCACAATTAATATTAATATTAGTGCTATTTATTTTTTATCCATAAATGGTGTTAAGATAATTGAATATCACCGTTAATGAGATGATGAGAGGATTTCCACTATATATAAAGATTACAATTATAACAATATTGACCAAGTATTAAGGAAAGGTCAAACAGAATTAAATACAAAATCTAATCTATAATTACATATCAATTATCCTTAATACCCCCATAAGCGTTGCGTTTAAATGAAGAAAAACGCGAAGAAATGAAAATTTTAGAAGCTCAAAAAGCGGTGTTACTCTCTTGGTGAAAATATCTGCCAGCTGAAGATAAGATGGAACAAAACGCGTGGAAATCTTCCCAGAGGAAACTAATTCGCGAACAAAGTGATAGTCCAGATCAATGTGTTTTGCTCGTTTGTGAGCAACCGGATTCGATCGATAAAAATAAAGACTTTGTTGTCACACAAGAGTTCCTGACGAGTGGAGATTTTGACCCAGCTCACCGAAAAGATTGGTGAGCCAAACAATCTCCACCAAAATTTATATATATATATATTCAATTCACAACTCGAAACCAACATCAAAAAAAATTTTTCTAATTATCACTCCAAGAAATGAGATTTCCTCCAAGAAAAACGAGTAACCATAAGTGGATCGTCGGTCTCGGCGGTAATTTTTTCCAATCAAAGATCGGAATTCACCCAATGACAAAGCTCGGATCTTAAAAGGATAAGCCAAAATGGATATGCACTTTTACATAACGTAAGATCCGCTTAAAAAGATTAAAATGATCATCCGGTTGAGTGAAGAAATTGACTAACAATATTTAAAAGATAAATAATCTCATTAATAGTCAAATGAAGGGCCCCGACTAAAGAGCGGATATAAGGTGGGATCATGGAATTAGAGCCATCACTTACCAAAACCTCCCAAATTTGGCAATGGGGTGGCAACCGGTTTGGAATCCAATAGTTTTCCCCGTTCCAAAATGTCGATCGATATTTGGCCCAGCCAACAAAAAAACCATCCGAAAGTGTCACGAGACCTCAAGACCAAGGAAATAGTTAAATACGCCCCAAATCCTTAATAAAAATTCCTTGTGCGTCGCGTCTGATGAATGTTTTGAGCATGTCACCATCATTTCTGTGATAATAATATCATCTACGATAAGAGTAGATAGAGAATAGAAATCCTCGAACGAGATAGAACAACGATGAGTCGATCGACTCGCCAAATCCCAAGTCAAGAGATATGTACTAAAAAAACGTTGAAACCAAGCAAGAGGGGCTTGTTTCAGACCATACAACGCCTTCTTTAGGCGGCAAAAAACATGATCTGAAAAGTGGATCAACAAATCCGGAGGTTGAGCCATAAAACCGGTTTGTCAAGAAATCCATTGAGAAACGCATTCTTGACATCTAACCGATGCAACGACCAATTGAGATCGCACAAAAAGAGCAAGAATAACTTTCGAACATAGAGAAAGACTTGAAACTGGGCTTGAATATATGATGAAAATCAGCCCCGGAACTCGAAATAACCCTCGTGCCCAATAGGCGAGCTTTTATGATTTCGATATAATATTTTAATGAAACTTTGTGCGAAAAAACCCACTTCAACCAACAATATTAAACTAAGGCACAAGATCCCATTAATATTTTGATGAAGAGCATTGATCTCTTCTATACAATAAAAAAACATTCTAGATTTGATTTTGTCTTTGAACTAAATAATCAGAGAGGATAGCAAAAAAAAAATAAGAAAATGATCAACTTTACAACACCCCTTAAGATTTTCACCATAGGATGGAAAGTTGCCCAACGGATATTGGTTGAGGATCTTACCGCAATTTGGGTCAATTTATAAGTTATAAAGTGGTGCCAATGGTGGAAATGGTTAATCGAAAATAATTATAACCAAAGGCACGGAGCTATCTCATCGTCCAAAGAAATGACGTGGGACGAGAAAACAGTGGTGATAACAAGGGACGAATGGATGGTGGCAGAGGTGTGTTTACGACGATAGTGCCATCCAAAAAACTTGAGATGTCCAAATAATGGTGATGCAGAAAGTTCTCGGAAAGGAAAATATAGTTCATCAAACCGAAAGCATGCCTTGATAGAAAAACCCGAGAAATAAATTTTTCGAGGCAATGAAATCCATTTATGTGTCTTTAAATACCCAAGAAAGATCTGAGGCCGACTTTTGGGTGCCAACTTGTGTTATCCTCAAAAATGGATAAACCCGACAACCGAATTTAAATTGGCATAGTTCGAATCGATCCAAAAATAAGTTCAAAGGGAGACTTGTTAGACAAAGATGCAATGAAAGCGCATTATTAATAACGTAAACTGCAGCGGGCAAATGCATCAAACCACAAAGATATGGAGCATGTGAATGAAATAACATAGAAAGACACATTTGAGATATATCTATGCTTTACGTTAAAGACGCCCATTCTGGCGAGGAGTGTATGGACACGAGAGAGATGAAAGAATGCCATGTAGTGACATAAATTCACGGACTCTAGAATTCACAAATTAAATGCCACCATCACTTTGGAAAACCTTGATTTTTTTGGAAAATTGAGTGCAGAAAAAAAGCATGAAATTTTACCAAAATATCATAAAATTCAACTTAAAGACGAAGGGGATAAATCCAAGAAAACGAGAATGATCATCCACAAAAAGCCACATAATATTTAAACCCATCGATGTTACAACCGGGCCATACAAATCACGAAAATACTAAGTCAAATTATCGCATCAACACGTTTTTCATTCAACAAAAAAGCTAAACGTTTGCTCTTAGCCAACTGACAAGAGGAACAAAGTGTAGGATTAGGGTTGGGAATCACGATCAGAAAATTATAGGGGATTGGCGAAGGAGATGATGCTGCCGGAGGGGACCAGTCCGGAGAGCACAACGTCGGAGGGGACCGTCCGACGAAGAAGGAAGACGCGGAAGAGAGAATAGGTTTAGGATCGTTTTTGCTTTGATACCATGTTAAGATAATTGAATATCACCGTTAATGAGGTGATGAGAGGATTTCCACTATATATAAAGATTACAATTACAACAATATTGACCAAGTATTAAGGAAAGGTCAAACAGAATTAAATACAAAATCTAATCTATAATTACATATCAATTATCCTTAATAGGTCCCCTTCAACTTCATATTTAGACTCTTCACTATCTATATTAAAACCTTGTTGTCATTCAATTGTTAACGTGATTTTTCTAAGAGTTGGTCAAATGTGCATCTGTTGTAATTGTTCAACTGGACACACAGAACTTATAAATTAATATAACCGAAAAGTTAATTTTAAATTTGGGTGAAAATATGAAATGAAACGTACAAGTTAATACTTGCAGACTAATGTAACTGAAATGTACAAATTAATATAATTAAAATGTGGCGAGTTTACAAACCTAAAATCCCAAATCTCATAATTTTAAACAAGGTCTCATATCTACGCTGCAGTAACCTTACGGAACTCATTTTTCTTTGTTTGTAGAAACATGTTTTATAGTTCACTAATACATTTTGTCATACACCTCCCGTGTAGGAGATCACCTGCTTGTTTCAATACTCCCGCTCTCCCGTAGGAGATTTTTTTTATTTTAAGTTTTAACATGATTTTCTTAAAAATATTTCTCAAGTTTTATTTAGTTTATTCTTATTTTTTTTAATTTAATTCATTTTTAAATTTTATTTGACTTTTTAATATTTTTCATAGTTTATTTAGGTTTAATTGATTTTTTTAACTCAGTTTATTTTTTATTTTTAGTTGATTTTTTTTTTTCAGATTATTAATTGGTGTTTTTAATTTTTTTTATTGATAATTTTTTATCTCTTTCCTAGCTCGAAGAGCCCAAACATTTGTAAAGATTTGATTTTCGTTAATTAATAATGGATTTCTTAACCCTCACTATTGATTTCTTCATTATTTGATTTATGTTATGCATGTTTAATTAATGAGTTTATTTGGTTTGACCACCCTTATTTATTCATTAGTTATTTCTATCTAGACTGCACTTTATAATCCGTAATTGTTATAATTGTGTAATCAGAGTAGCAAATAGGGCAGAACACCCTTGTAATAACAAAGTCTAGATCGTATGAAACGATCATCTAGTATTTATAGTCCAGTTTGCCCTATTATTTTTGTTCCATTAAATCATTGCCCAGATATGGATGCCCAATCTACCAACTGAAAGTTTTATTAATTGAATCTCAAATACAAGTTTTGGGGTTAATTCATTAGAATAGATTAATTAGGGATCATACTTCTAATTAATTATAGTTAAGAAATAATTTGGACTAATATGGTCGTACCACTAGTTTAATGACAAGATTCGAAGAAAGAATCATTCAAGTGGATGCAAATCCGAGAACTAAAACTTCAATTTTATTATTTTATATATTTTTTTAATAGAGTTAGAAACAACAATTCAACCCCCCAACCCCCTTCTTTATTTGCTTGTATTAACCCAAACCATCCAATTAAAATTACTACACTTTGTGGGATCGACAATTAAAATGACTATGTCTGATCGATATATGTATAGAATAAGAGTTAGGAGGCCTCATCTTGCCTAGTGCCACATATTCCTTATCTTTCTCAGTTACACACATCCTTCATCCACAAATGGTCGGATCCCCTTTATTTTCTACACATTTTGTATAAACTTAAACTTCATCGACGGTAGTTATATAATAATAAAAAATAAAGTGATATAATTACTCTAGCGAGTTCGTTTTCGCTATAGCAATAAATCCAAAAGCGAACATGGTTCAGAATAAAAAAAAGAGAAGGGAATTTTTATTTAATATTGAGGAGCAGACTGGAGTAAGTAAGTATGTATAAATAATAATGTTAATTTGATGGATATATATAGTAGAAGAGTTAGGAGGCTTCATCTTGCCCAGTGCCACAATATTCCTTATCTTGTCGATTGCCACATATCCCTCATCCACAAATGGTCCCCCTTAATTCTTTTATTTTCTACATATTTTGTTTCGTGTATATTGGAATTTTTTTATTTATTGTCCCCCAAGAATGTTGCTTCATGATTTTAGTCCTTTCTCCACCATATCTAGTCTCATAGTTATTTAAAATATTTTAATGGGATCAAATTAATTTGCAAAAAATTAACAGATGGGACTGTTTTTACCACAAAAAATAAAGGACCAAAAAGAAACATGGGACCAAATTTGTTGACCAAAAATTCTCAACGAATCTTCTCGTGTATATTAATCACATAAACCTATCAATTAACGTGTAGAAGTTTCTAATTATATATATAATACTTTATTGACAGTTGAAATATTATTTGAATAATACTTTGAAGAATTTTCGTTCTTTTTTCAATTAAAAATTCAAACCAAGGGATACATTACTATGTATAAAGAGTTATCATGTGATTTTGTGAGATATTTTAATAATATGCATGCGGGTACAGTAAAGCCTCATGAATCACAGAATGAGGGCATCTTTTATTCTATAAAGAAATCAGTCCAATCATTTTGGTCACATTCACATCACTTTTGTTGTTTCCACCGTTAATTTTTTTAAATTATTTAGAGCCCCATCACTTTTGGGCTGGTAATTTAAGGAATACATCTTTCTTGAAGTAGCGAATTAAGAAACGCAATATAGTAGTAGTAGTATCACTGAACAATATTAATTATTTTCAGTGAACAATATTACTTGATTTCACCGAACATTATCCATTGACCAGTATTAGTTAGTTTTACTGAACAACATAAATTATTTCTATTTAATAGTATCACTTGTACATCGTGGTGCACACAAGTGGTATTCAACTCTTTTAAATTAAAATAGTACGTGTAGTATATGCTCTCATTATTTCAATTTAACTATTATTTTAATTTTTCAAACAAATTAAAAAATTTATTCTATACTAATGATTAATTATATAAAATAACTAATATACCCTATACAAATTATTAATAAAAATTATTTATGGTCAATTATCCAATTTAATAATGAACCTATCACAAAAATAAAATAAAATGAAAAGGTAAATTTTGAAAAAAAAACAATTAATATTTCTTGAAAAACAAAAAAACAACAATTATCCTAGACATTTTTTCCTCTAAAATGATAATTAAATGGGATGGGCAGAGTATACATTTAAAGGATCGAGTATACAGTAAATAGATTGTTGTAGAATATGCTCCTCGAAGAAAGCTTCGATTTGATATATTACACCAGTACAAAAAAAATGCTGATTTAACGAGAGCTTTTAAAGAGGGGAACAAAATCCTCGTTAATTATCGAGGGTTTTAACGAGGGTATTGATTCACGAGGGCTTTAACGAGGGCAAAATATTCACGAGGGCCTTCCCCCTCGGCAAAGTTGAGGTGTCGATTAATCGAGGTATCCGAGTGGACCTCATCAAATATCAGCAGACAAGTCATGAAGGTTCGAAACCCTCGCCAAATTTTGCATGCCAGTCACGAGGATTAAAAACCCTCGTCAATTAATTTGGAAATGAATCCATGTTTGCGAGGGCTGGTTGCCCTCTTTAAAGCACTCAACAAACTTCTATATACCCACACCACTTGCCTCATTTCTTTAGTTTAATTTGTGCCTCAATTTTCAATTTCAAAACTAAATTCAGGAGAGAAGAGAGAAGCAAGGCCTTCTATACCCTACACACCATTCTATACCCTACACACCACTGCTGGAATATTTCTACAGTAAGTTTTATTTTGTTTTAATTAATCATTTAATTATTTATAAATATCAGTTGTTTTATTATTTAATTAGTATTAAATGTTTTATTGTTTAGTATTGATTAACATTTCAATTGTTCAGTGTATATTGTGTATTAAGTATTAATTGTTTAAGAAAATATTATTAGTATATTGTGTATTTAATATTAGTTGTTTAATTATTTGGTATTAGTTTGTTTATGTATTTAGTATTAGTTTATTTAATTATTTAGTATTAATACGTGTGTATGTTTAGTATGTAGCTTAATATGTGTATGTTATAAGCTTAATATGTGTATGTTTAGTAGTACTATTTTAGTATATATCTTAATACGTGTATGTTTAGTATTATTTTAGTATATAGCTTAATGCGTGTCTTTTAATAAAAAAAGAGTGTATATATATTGGACACGTGTTAGTAAATAGTGAAAAAGAATATAAAAATGATTATTTAAAATTTTTATTGAGAATATTTTAATAAAAATTATCAATATAGGTGTATATATGTACACGTGTTAGTCAACAGTAAAAAAATAATATAAAATTGATTATTTTAAAATTTTATTGAAAATCTTTTAATAAAAAACAGTGTACATATATTGGACACGTTTTAGTAAATAATGAAAAAGAATATAAAAATAATTATTTAAAAATTTTAATGAGAATATTTTAATAAAAATAATTAATATAGGTGTATATGTACACGTGTTAGTCAATAATGAAAAATAATATTAAAGTGATTATTTAAAAGTTTTATTGAAAATATTTTAATAAAATCGAGTGAACATATATTGGACACATATTAGTAAATAGTGAAAAAGAATATAAAAATAATTAATGTATGTATATAAATAAATGTACTCATAATAATAAATAGTGCAAAGGAATATAAATTATTTAATTCACAATTTTATTATAAATATTTTGGTTAAACCAAACACTTTTATTAATATATGTGTATATATAAATGTACTCATATATAACAAACACTTGTATAATAAATGATTAAAAAATAACAAATAATATATGATACACATATAATAAGAAAGACTCTGATAACCAATAATTAGCCCTGCCCAAACGGTTTGGCGAAACAAGCAAGGGTATAGAGGGAAACGCGAAGGCCTTTTTTAGGAAAGCCCATCATAAATAGATCATTTAAGAAGATTGGCAATTACAAAAATTAAGTATAAGTCATACACATAACATTCATCGAGAGACTATAGAAGTGTTAAATAAGTTCATAAGAGGAACCATGATGTTAAATAAGCTTAAGATACACAAAAGCGCAGGGTATCATCGGAAACACCATATCACACCTCCGACTACACGGACTCTCCATCTTCATAACCTGAAAATATTAAAGGTAGAGGGTGAGATTTGAATTCTCGGTGAGGATGACCTATATGTTGTTATACAGATTGACAGTACACACACATATCATTTTCATAAAAATATTTTCTTTCCTTTCTTTGTGTCAAACCCGTCGGCTATATCTTTCATAACATATCATATTCTTTGGGCGCCATACAGTCCTTGCCCATACATCATTCATTTCCACCATCTTACTTGGGGGATCATGATATCCACACCCACCAATGAGCCAAATGACCATCTTACCTGGGGATCGTGAGACCTCGCATCCGGAGGAGGTCGCGATAAAATTCTCATATATTGATGAAAAAGGTCAAAACATCATTCCCATACATGGACCCAAAGGTAAAAATAACATTTACATTCGCGATACACCAATAGGTTTTGAGGTAGGTTGGATGCTCCCAAAGTGTGGGGTAGAATCGGGCTTAGATGCTTTTATTCTCCTTTCCACATCGGGCTTTTCCCAACCTCTTTTTTTCTTCTTCATCACGCCGTTTTTGGTAAGTCTATCTTAGCGAGGAGAGTTCCAACCATTGACCATTTCTCCATAGTGGTCATCGATCTTATTTATGTGGCCGCTTTTAATATTTGTCGGCCTCGTGAGGTGGTAGACTGAGGTCGCATCAGGACCCATCCTTGCGTGATGCAGAACTAGGGATTTGTCTTTCTCCCACACTTTTCTCTCACTAAAAAATTCTCTGGGAAATTTCTTTCTCTCCTCCAATCCTCTCCTATTTATAGGTGTTATGGGACGTGTTGATTGCTCAAGTTGTTTGACTTGATTGCTCGGAGTGTGTAGGCTAGGCTGGTAACTAGTTGATGTGTGTAGAATCGGGAGACGATCTCGGTTGTTATAGATTTTACCGGATTTGTTTAGTGGCAGATATTTTGGGAACCACCTTTTTCTCTTGAATGTTGTATCTATGATTTGACCTGACTGTGTATGCCTACAAAGCAAAATCCTTGCCGTTTTGTGGCAGCCCGAGTTTGCGGTTTGTCTTTATGCGTACACCATTACTACCCATGTTTTTGTTTAATCTATGGGTAGTATTTCCTCAAATTGCTTGCGTTCCATGGGTACTTGAACGCATTTCCATCCATCTCTTTGAGCTCGTAAGCTCCATTAGGTAATTTCCTTGTGACCCGAAATGGTCCTACCCAGATGGCACCAAAAACTCTAGTATTTGGGGCAAATATTCTACTCAGGACGAGGCCGCCCCCTTTGAAGTCACGACTTGACCTTCGAGGTTTAATGCTTCTCGACCATTTCTTATAAAGTTGTGTTCCTAAGTTAAAAGCCTCTATCCTCCTTTCTTCCGGAAGGTTGAGCTCTGCCGCCTTGCGCCCATTAGTTTCATTGTTGTAGGTGGCTACTTTCGGTAAGCTTGGCTCACACCGAGCTCGACAAGTAAGATAAGTTCCATTCCATAGGCCATGGGGAAGGTGTTTCCTTGATCGCCGATCAATATGTCGTTCATTATGACTATTATAATAAGCGTTGGCGATTTATGCGCCAATTTTCTTCGGAATTTGTCTAATTGGGCCTTAAGCGTGCTTTATTATCTTATTTACAAATGTCCACCTAACCGTTGGACTAGGGGTGATAGGGTGTTGAAAAGTATTTTCTTATACCGTATATCGCGTGCAAATATACATTGTTAAAATATACATTGTCGAACTTCGCTCATCTAATTGCATGTGATCTTGGCGAGGGTTCTTCAACCCATTTCATGAAGTAGTCTATTGCGACCCCTTGTAAATTTCACACCCTCTTATCCGTAGAATGGTCGGATCGAGCCTTCCCCCATTTTCATTCAAAAAGCCATGGACTAAAGACCGATGAGACTTGCTTAGGAGGGCTGTGTATGATCGTTACAAACTGCTGACAATGAGCGTAGGATCGGGTGTATGCAATCGTGTTTTTTTCAAACTTGGCTAGAAATACCCACGTCGCAAATTCTTAAAAATAGGGCATGTTCGCCCAAATGTGATTTCCAAAATCCTCGTGGATGGATCTCAAAGGGCCGGACTCAAACTTCATTCATACCCAAACATTTAATAATGGGAGCGAGAACCCTTTCTTATATAAAATATCATTAACTAAAGTGTACCTGTCCGACCTAAGTCGAAGTCGGCTCACCTAGATCCTATCTTCAGGGAGAACCCCATTCTAGAGGAATTATTTTTGACCGGTTATATCCAGCTTGTCGACTCACCACTGTCCACTTATTACATCTCATTCTCGTCATTCGACGGGGCATCATTCGGGTTATGCTAACACTTGTCAAACTTCGATAGCCCCCTCTGAAGTAACCAGAGTAGCGAGCGTCGACCTTGGTATTTTTTTCGCCCTGGGGACCTTGTCCACGTGGACTTTTTAAACCGTTGTATTAATTTGGCCACGAGAGCTTGGTATCTCGCATCTTCTCGTCATTTGCCTCATACTCCCCGTGGATTTGTCTTACAATTAGCTGTGAGCCACTAAGAACTTGGAGTTGGAAGACTCTTATTGATGTTGCCATGCGGAGTACCACGATGAGCACTTTGTATTCGGCCTTGTTGTTCGTGGCTTGGAAGTCTAAACGGATTAATGAGATGAATACCTGATTTTACGGACTGAAAAGGATGATTCCGGCCCCTATCACGTGCATCTTACATGGTAAATTGGCAACCTTACGTAGTCCCTGCTTGAAGGTTAACTCCACTATAAAGCTGGCGAGTGCCTTCTCTTTTATTTTAATTCGGGATGCGTACAAGATGTCGAACTGTCCTAGCTCAATGGACCATTTAAGCAATCATCCCACGGAATCTAGTCACTCAAGAATTTTATCAATGGGAAGGTTGTAAGTACTTCTACTTGATGATAGAAGAAATATGGCCTAAGTTTTCGCACGCTAACAACTAGGGCATAAGCCAGCTTCTCAATGGGCAGGTACCTGAGCTCGGCGTCTCTTAAAGACTTTCTGACATAATATTCCGACTATTTCTCCTTGTTTTCTATTTGAACTAACACTTTAATTGATCGTAGATTCAGAGGCGGCCAAGTATAAGTTGAGCTTTTTCGGTACTTGGAAACTACTCTCGCATAGGCCAGATACTCCTTCAAATGTTCAAATACTTGCTGGCATTAGTTCGACCTTTAGAACTTTCCATTCTCCAATACGTCAAAAAATGGCTTTCATATGAACCTCCTTTGACATGACGTGGGGGCTATATCTTGATAATAGCTTTGCCCTTCTACAAACAAAGATATGGCAAAGAGTTCTGTAAAGTTATTGCAGTGTAGATTTGGGACCTTGTTTAAAATTATAAGATTTGGGATTTTAGGTCTGAGAACTCGCCACATTTTATGTATATTAATTTGTACATTTCAGTTACATTATTCTGAACATATTAACATGTACGTTTCATTTCATATTTTCACCCAAATTTAAAAATAATGTTTTCGGTTATATTGAAAAAATGTACCAACGCATGTTTACTTTTTTTGCACCTTCTATTATTTGTCTAAAAACAAGCATGCATGCATGCATATCCACGTCTTTGGGTATACATCTAATAATAAGTGTTGCTTTTAAATGACAGCTTCAATAATTGTCATGTATGTGACAAAAAAAAAAGGGTGAAGAGGGGACCATTTGTGGTGAGGATATGTGGCGTTCGACAGATAAGGAATATGTGGCAATGGGCGAAGAATATGTGGCATTCATGCATTAATGCATGAAATTAGACTATGAATACTAGGCGATCGTTTAAATATTTCATCAGGATACAAATTAAAGATCTAGACTTTTTTATACTGAGGGTGTTACTGCAGATTGGCTACTATGATTACACAATTATAACAATTACTACGGATTATAATGTGCAATCTAGCTAGAAATAATTAATGAATAAATAAGGGTGGTCAAACCAAATAAACTCATTAATCAAACATATCCGGATTGTGGTAATGCCTTATCTTGTCGAATGCCACATATTCCTTATCTTTCTCTGTGATTCACACATCCCTCAACAACAAATGGTCTCGATCCTTTTATTTTCCATACATTTTGTATAAACTTAAATATCATCGATTAAGAATTATATAATAATCTAAAATAAAGTGATATAATTACTTTAAAAAATGGGTTCATTTTTGGTATGGGAATAAATCAAAACCGAACATAGTTCGAATAAAAAAAAAAAAAAATTATTAATTAATATTGAGGAGGCGGTTTTTTAAGTATGTATGTATAAATAATAATATTAATTTGATGGATATATATAGTAGAAAGTTAGGAGGCGGAATATCTTTTTCAAATTATTTTATTAAACTTATCTTGTCGATTCTTTCATATCCTCATCCACAAATGGTCCCCCTTCACCCTTTTTATTTTCTACATATTTTGTTTTGTGTATATTGGAATTTTTTTTATTTATTGTCCCCACAAGAATGTTTTCAAAAATTTTAGTCCTTTTCTCCAAATATCATATTTAGTCTCATAGTTATTTGAAATATTTTAATGGGATCAAATATGCAAAACACTTAACAGATGAGACTGAATGATACTGTGGATATAAAAAAATCCAATTCTAAATATTTATTGTACATAAGCTTCCCTCAACTTCTTCATCAACGTCCACTTTGATCAGTTTCGAACGCTCTAGTATATGTATAATTTTCTCGATCTAATTAATTAATTTCTATTGGATGAACCAATAATATTCTTCAAAGTATTATTCAAATAATATTCCAACTGTCAATAAAGTATTATTCAAATAATATTCCAACTGTCAATAAAGTATTGTTCGAATAATATTCCAACTGTCAGTAAAGTATTATATATATAAATATATATATATATATATATATATAATATTAGAAACTTGTACACGTTAATAGATAGGTTTATGTGATTAATATACACGGGAAAAAAATATATTTTGTATTCAATGAGAATTTTTGATCAACAGATTTGGTCCTAAAAACAGTCCCATCTGTTAAGTTTTTTGCAAATTTGATCCCAATAAAATATTTCAAATAACTATGGGACTAAATATGGTGGAGAAAGGACTAAAATCATGAAGCCAACATTCTTGTGGGACAAGAAATAATTTTTTTCCAATATATAAGAAGCAAAATATGTAGAAAATAAAAGGGTGAATGGGGACCATTTGTGGATGAGGGATATGTGGCATTCGACAAGATAAGGAATATGTGGCAATGGGCAAGAAGAGGCCTCCTAACTTTTCTACTGTATATATCCATCAAATTAACATTTTTATTTATAAATACATACTTACTCCAATCTATTCCGCAGTATTAATATATAATTCCCTTCATTTTTCTTATTCTAAACTATGTTCGCTTTTGGATTTATTCCCATAAATAAAAATCTAACACGCTAAAAGTAATTATATCATTTTATTTTAGATTATTAATTACCATCGATGATATTTAAGTTTATACAAAATATGTAGAAAATAAAGGGACCATTTGTGGATGAGGATGTGTGTCATTTGGCAAGATAAAAATATATGTGGCATTTAGGCAAGATGAGGCCTCCTAACTCTTCTTCTATACATATATCGATTAGACATAGTCATTTTAATTGTCGATCCCACAAAGTGTAGTAATTTTAGTTGGACGGTTTGTGTTAATACAAGCAAATAAAGGAGGGGGTTGGGGGGTCGGATTGTTGTTTCTAACTCTATTAAAAAAATATATAAAATAATAAAATTGTAGTTTTAGTTCTCGGATTTGCTTCCACTTGAATGATTCTTTCTTTGAATCTTGCCATTAAACTAGTGGTTCTTCTATACATATATCGATCAGACATAGTCATTTTAATTGTCGATCCCACAAAGTGTAGTAATTTTAATTGGACGGTTTGTGTTGATACAAGCAAATAAAGGAGGGGGTTGGGGGGTTGGGGGGTTGGATTGTTGTTTCCAACTCTATTAAAAAAAAAATTGTAGTTTTAGTTCTCGGATTTGCTCCCACTTGAATGATTCCTTCTTTGAATCTTTCCACTAAACTAGTGGTACGACCAAATTAGTCCAAATTATTTCTTAAATTTAATTAATTAGAAGTATAATCCCTAATTAATCTATTCTAATGAATAAACCCTAAAACATGTATTTGAGATTCAATTCATAAAACTTTCAGATGGTAGATTAGGCATTCATATCTGGGCAATGATTTAATGAAACAAAATAATAGGACAAACTAGACTATGAATACTAGACGATCATTTCATACGATCTAGACTTTGTTATACCAAAGGTGTTTTGCCGTATTTGCTACTCTGATTACACAATTATAACAATTACGGATTATAAAGTGCAATCTAGCTAGAAATAATTAATGAATAAATAAGGGTGGTTAAACAAAATAAACTCATTAATCAAACATGCATAACATAAACCAAATAATGAAGAAATCAAGAGTGATGGTTAAGAAATCCATTATTAATTAATAAAAAATCAAATCTTTACAAATATTTGCGCCTCTTCGAGCTAGGAAAGAGATTAGCCAAACATGGCTTCAAAATTATCAATAAAAAAAATTGAAAACACCAATTAATAATCTGAAAAAAAAAATCATCTAAAAATGAAAAAAAAAAACTGAACTAAAAAATATAAATTAAATCTAAATAAATTATAAAATATATTAAAAAGTCAACTGAAATTTTAAAAAAAAAGAATTAAATTAATAAAAAAAGAATAAACTAAATAAAACTTGAAGAATATTTTTATGAAAATCATGCTAAAACTTAAAATAATTTTTTTTTTCCTATGGGAGAGTGGGAAGGGAGACTTGGAGTATTGGAACAAGCAGGTGATCTCCTACACGGGAGGTGTATGACAAAATGTGTCAGTGAACTATAAAACATGTTTCTACAAACAAAGATATGGCAAAGAGTTGCGTAAAGTTATTGCAGGGTAGATTTGGGACATTGTTTAAAATTAAGAGATCGATTTGGGATTTTAGGTTTGTACACTCTCCACATTTTACTTATATAATTTGTACATTTCAGTTATATTAGTCTGCACGTATTAACCAGTACGTTTCATTTCATATTTTCACCCAAATTTAAAATTAAGTTTCAATTATATTAATTTATATGTTCTATGTGTCCAGTTGCACTAACTCTTAGAAAAATCACGTTAACAATTGAATTGCGCAAGGTTTTGATATAGGTAGTGAAGAATCTAAATATGAAGTTGAAGGGGATTATTTATGGATAAAAAATAAATAAAGACTAATATTAATTGTGCATCCATTCATTCATGAAATGAAATGTGTAAAGAAAGGGACCATTTTTTGTGGATAAAAAAATAAATAATGATAATGTTAATTGTGCATCCATTCATGAGGGATAGGTGTTGTCCCATATGTGTCAAATAAAGAGATAAACTACACAACCTCTTAATTCCTCTTCTATATATATTCATCAAATTATATTTAAGAGTACCATGTTACGTACAATTTCAGTCCGTTCTCTATAATATACCAATTCCATTTTTTGGTAAATACTTTTTTTTATTTTATTAATCAACTCCATCTATTATTTTGTCTTTCTCAATTACATTACTTGGACTACATCAATTATTTTATAATACTCCTTAATTTAGGTGCTATAAATTAAGGTATGTCCCTCTTATAGAGGAACAAAGGGAGTACTTAATTTTTATAAAACGAAGCAATTGGCGCCTTGCGATTGGTCAGTGGTTTTTTATAGTAATTATTAATTAAATTAAAAATGTTAAGTGTGTGATTTTTTATACTATTATAATATGCTTCTTTCCTTAATTACTAAACTACCTCTATACTATTGTGGCCATGTAATATTAAGGCCGGAAGCAATACTACTATATATTACATAATATTAAGTAATAGTATACACTGTACATGTGTGTGGTCATCATAGTTTTCTATCTACTTCCATTCACATTCTTTAAACATGTGATGATTTCTTTTTGGAAACGTGCAAACCATGTAAGCTTTAGATAAGGTGATAGGCGAAGCCTGTGGTAACCAATGTCCGGAGCTGGTGAAGGTTATGTCTCTTGCCGACACATATCCATGAATGGATGCACAATTAATATTAATATTAGTGCTATTTATTTTTTATCCATATTTATCATGGTGCCTCTCAAACTCGATTCCGAGAACTACATGATGTGGCGTTGTCAGTATCTCACCATGGCTGAGTGCTTCGACATCACCGGCCACCTTGATGGAACAACCGTCGCTCCGCCTCCCACCATCAATTCGGGTACAGGTGTTCAAATACCGAACCCTGAGTTTGCTTCGTGGCGATTAAAATACAAGAAACTTCTTAACGATGGAGGGTAATTCTCCTTCTCATGCTGCCTTTACAGCCATTAACGATGGTCGCCGGCAGTCCAACTCGCGCCAACAACACGGGGGTCAGTCCCGTGGCCCCTCCCACCGTCCTCAACAGCAGGGTGGCAACTCTCGTGGCTCGGGCCAGTCTGGGAACCAAGGCAAACAGGGTGGTGGACGTCGCACATGGGTCCCTCGCTGCCAAATTTGTCGTGCAGATCACTATGCCGATAAATGCCCACAATTTCTCAATGCTCGCCGTGCAATTTCTTCTGCAAATCTAGCACAAGCATTTAACTCTCAGTGCACTGTTTCTGATCCCGTTCCTGACTGGTATTTGGACTCGGGTGCCTCTGCTCACATGACGAATCAGACCTCTGCACTTGACTCTTATGAGCCATATTCTGGTAACGGTTCAGTAATTGTTGGTAATGGGAATTCTTTACATATTTCGCATGTTGGCACTAGTAACATTTCTGATGATATTAAACTGCTCGATGTTTTAGTTGTGCCTCACATAACCAAAAACCTGTTATCTATCAGTAAACTGACATCTGATTTTCCAGTGGACGTCATTTTTTCTGATAAATTCTTTGCAATCCAGAATCGGGTGACAAAGAAAATATTGGCACAGGGTAGATGTGATCGGGGTCTATACTTACTTGATCGAGGTGTTCCAGCTTTGGTGGCAGCGATCAAGTCAAAAGTGTTGAAGGCGAGTTTTGATTTATGGCACTTACGCCTGGGGCATGTCCCATTTTCAATTATTTCGCAGTTAAATAAATTAGGGCATTTATCTGTCACTTCTGTTTTACCGAATCCTGGTGTTTGTGAATCTTGTCAGTTGGCAAAGAGTAAGCGATTATCTTTTCAGTTGAATGATAAACGTGCTACATCTGTGCTTGAGTTAATTCACTGTGATTTGTGGGGTCCTGCACCTATTTCTACTAATGATGGTTTTCGTTACTATGCTGCTTTTGTGGATGATTATTCGCGTTTTTCTTGGATTTTCCGCTACTCTATGGTTCAGCTCCATATTATGGAAATTTCAAGCCTTTCGGTTGCCGGGTATTTCCTTTCTTAAGAGATTATGCAGAAAATAAATTGGCACCACGCAGTCGTCCATGTATTTTTCTGGGATATAGCAGTTCCTACAAGGGTTTTTGTTGCTTTGATCCAGACCTTTCACGAGTCTTCGTTACTCGCCATGCTCAATTTGATGAGCTTTTATTTCCATTTTCACGAGCTCCTTCAACGTCAAAGTTACAGGATCTACAGATTACCAGTTTTCTTGAGGCTTCGGGTCTTCATTCGAGTGACTCTTCCCCTCGACCGCCCACACCCGTGCCTCCTCCTACTCCCGTCATTCAGCCCGTACATCGTGTTTTACCCGATGACGAAATGGTCGACCATTAACCCCGACTGCTCCTTTGGTTGAACAGACCACAGAGCCCCCTCGAACACCTTGACTGCCCCGAACAACCTACACCGTCCGACCAGCAACCTATGGTCACTTTTGTACATCAGCCCTCTCATCCGATGACCACGCGGGCCAAGGCCGGGATCTTCAAGCCGCGTTATCCTGTCAATCTTGCTTCCACCGCTCTACTCTCTGCTCTCGTTGCTGCCTCTAAGCCTCATGGTTTCAAGACTGCTGCTAAATCCCCTGAGTGGTTAGCTGCCATGCAGGAGGAAATTGACGCCCTACGATCAAATCAGACTTGGGAGCTAGTTCCTCGACCTCCGGACACGAACATTGTTGGTTCCAAATGGGTATTTGAACGAAGTTTCATGCGAGATGGCTCTTGTTGAACGTCATAAGGCTCGGTTAGTTGCCCGGGGTTTCACCGGATCCACGCATTGATTTTCATCATACTTTCAACCTGTTGTTAAAATTTGCCCTTTGTTAAATATCGTCTTGGCTCTTTCGGTCCAGCACCACTGGCATCTTCATCAATTGGATGTCAAGAACGCATTTCTCAATGGCAATCTTGACAAGCCGGTTTTCATGTCTCAGTCCCCTGGCTTTGTGGATGATCGGTTTCCGAATCACGTTTGTCGCCTTAAAAAGGCCCTTTACGGACTTCGCCAAGCTCCACTTGCTTGGTTTCAACGTTTCAGCACATATCTATTAAGTTTGGGCTTCTGCCAGAGTCGTTGTGATTCATCTTTGTTCCATCTTTCTCGGGGTAAGTCTGTCATTTTCCTTCTATTATATGTAGATGACATCATTGTTACAGGAAATGACCCTGCCATGCTCCGGAATTTTATTTCTCGTACTCATCGAGAATTTGCCATCAAAGATCTCGGCCGACTCAACTATTTTCTTGGACTTGAAGTTTCTTACACTTCAGATGGAATTTTTGTTGGGCAAGCCAAAATGCGCTCATGACATTTTGGAGCGTCTTTGGCCGGTTGACTCCAAACCGATCGCGACTCCTTTAGCGGTTGGAGAGGTGCTTGTTAGTAATGGTTCTTCGTTCCGTGATCCGACATTGTCTGGGTCTCTTGTTGGTGCTCTTCAATATCTCACTATCACTTTCGCCCCGACTTATCATATGTTGTAAATCTTGTGAGTCGGTTCCTCCATTCTCCTCTGGGATGATCACTTCTTGGTTTGTCAAAAGGATTCTTCGTTCGTAAAGGGCACTGATTCATTATGGTCTCTCTTTTCTAAGCATCCCGAGTATTCAATTAATGGGTTACTTTCGGATCTTTGTTGGGCTCGATGTATAGAGACACGTCGTTCAACTTATGGTTACTCCATCTTCCTTGGGGGTAATCTTGTTTCTCGGATTGCAAAAAAAAGCCCGGTTGCTCGTTCAAGTTGTGAGTCAGAATATCGTGCTATGGCGAATGCTTCAAGAACTAGTTTGGGTATCTAATCTTCTTCGAGAGCTTGGGATGTTGCCTCCTTCTCGACTTTGTTTTGCTTTGTGACAACAAAAGTGCTATCTTTCTCGGTCGAAATCCTGTTGCTCACAAAGCGGGCTAAAACACATTGATCTTGATTATCATTTTGTTAAGTGAACTGGTGTCTTCGGAAACTTGCTACTCGTTTAGTTCCATCTCATCTTCAAATTGGCGGACATCTTCACAAAGAGCCTCCCTCGACCAGCCTTTGAGCTTCTTCGTTCCAAGCTTTGCGTTTGCTTGCATCCCACGCAACGCTTGACGGGGGGTATTAAGGGAAAGTGTTGACTAGTGCATATATTTTTGGATAGTAGATATTCTTTTGTATCTTTGTATTTACTTTGCATTTACTTTTCCTTTGATTTGGTTTTGTATTTACTTTTCCTTTGATTTGGTTTCCACTAATTACGGAAACTTCATTGTACATGATTGTATATAATTCAGTTTTCCCTAATCACCAATTAAGGGTGATTTCCTAATCACATTCACAATCCCAAATCTCAGAATTTTAAACAAGGTCCCAAATCTACGCTGCAATAACTTTACGGAACTCTTTGCCATATCTTTCTTTGTAGAAACATGTTTTATAGCTCATTAACACATTTTTTCATACACCTCCCGTGTAGGAGATCACCTGCTTGTTTCAATACTCCAAGTCTTTCCTTCCCGTGCATGCTCCCGTAGGAGATTTTTTTTTATTTTAAGTTTTAGCATGATTTTCTTAAATATATTTCTCAAGTTTTATTTAGTTTATTCTTATTTTTTTAATTTAATTCGTTTTTAAATTTCAATTGACTTTTTAACATTTTTCATAATTTATTTAGGTTTAATTGTTTTTTTTTAATTCAATTTTTTTAAAATTTTTAGTTGATTTTTTTTTTCAAATTATTAATTGGTTTATTCAATTTTTTTTATTGATAATTTTGTATCTCCTTCCTAGCTCGAAGAGGCGCAAACTTTTGTAAATATTTGATTTTCGATTAATTAATAATGGATTTCTTAACCCTCACTATTGATTTCTTCATTATTTGATTTATGTTTTGCATGTTTGATTAATGAGTTTATTTGGTTTGACCATCCTTATTTATTCATTAGTTATTTCTAGCTAGACTGCACTTTATAATCCGTAATTGTTATAATTGTGTAACAAGAGTAGCAAATAGGGCAGAACACCCTTGTAATAACATAGTCTAGATCTTATGAAACGATCGTCTAGTATTCACAGTCTAGTTTGCCCTATTATTTTGTTCTATTAAATCATTGCCCAGATATGGATGCCTAATCTACCAATTGAAAGTTTTATGAATTGAATCTCAAATACATGTTTTGGGGTTATTCATTAGAATAGATTAATTAGGGATCATACTTCTAATTAATTATAGTTAAGAAATAATTTGGACTAATTTGGTCGCACCATTAGTTTAATGGCACGATTCGAAGAAAGAATCATTCAAGTGGATGCAAATCCGAGAACTAAAACTACAATTTTATTATTTTATATATTTTTTTAATAGAGTTAGAAACAACAATCCAACCCCCCAACCCCCTTCTTTATTTGCTTGTATTAACCCAATCCGTCCAATTAAAATTACTACACTTTGTGGGATCGACAATTAAAATGACTATGTCTGATCGATATATGTGTAGAAAGAAGAGTTAGGAGGCCTCATCTTTGCCAAGTCTTACATATTCCTTATCTTTCTCGATTACACATCCCTCATCCACAAATGGTGGGATCCCTTTATTTTCTACACATTTTTTGTATAAACTTAATTATCATCGACCAGTAATTATATAATAATCTAAAATAAAGTGATATAATTACTTAAGCGGGTTCGTTTTCGCTATGGGAATAAATCCAAAAGAGAACATAGTCCAGAATAAGAAAAAAGAAGGGAATTATTAATTAATATTGAGGAGTGGACTGAAGTAAGTATGTATGCATAAATAATAATGTTAATTTGATGGATATATATAGTGGAGAGTTAGGAGGCCTCATCTTTATACGTCTTGCACATATTCCTTATCTTGTCGAATCCACATATACCTCATCTAGAAATGGTCCCCCTTCACCCTTTTATTTTCTACATATTTTGTTTCGTGTATATTGGAAAAAAATTATTTATTGTCCCACAAGAATGTTGCTTCATGATTTTAGTCCTTTCTCCACCATATTTAGTCCCATAGTTATTTGAAATATTTTAATGGGATCAAATTTGCAAAAAAGTTAACAGATGGGACTGTTTTTACCACAAAAAAAAAAAGGACCAAAAGAAACATGGGACCAAATCTGTTGACCAAAAATTCTCATTGAATCAAAAATATATATTTTCCCGTGTATATTAGTCATATAAACCTATCAATTAACGTGTCTGAGTTTCTAATTATATATATAATACTTTTATTGATTTGGTTGGAATATTATTTGAATAATACTTTGAAGAATTTTCATTCTTTTTCCAATTAAAATATTTTTAAACCAAGGGATACATTACTATATATAAATATTTATCATGTGATTTTGTGATTCTGGACAGACAGGGCGCTTCAATCGGGGAATGCGAACCAGAACGGCGTCGTGTCGAGGTTCGCGTTGAGTTTTTTCGATCCATTGAAGCCGACTGAATTGCCGCCCATCGGGGTGGGTTTGTTGACGGATCTGGGCCGGATCTGCGGCATATATGGAGTGCGGTGGCGGTTGGACGGATCTGGTTGTTGTGGGTGGTGGTTGGGAGTTTCGGGTGGTGGGAGTTTCGGGTGTTTTTCTGTTGGCTGGGGACGGGGTTTGGAGAGCCCGTGGTTTCGGGTGTTTTTCTGTTGGCCGGGCGGAGTTGGTAGCGCGGGTTATTAGTGTGTGCAAGTTTGAGAGATGGTTATTGAGTATTAATGTGGAGGAGATGTGGGTATAGAGGAGGAGCTGATTATTAATGTGTATTGAGTGTGTGCAGAGGAGGTTTGTGTTAAGTGTTGTCGAAACGGAGCGATGATTGATCATCTTCATTGAAACACAATAACTTTGATGATGTAGCAGTGTAGAAAGGGATTCTTCTTGCATGTTGAGTTGAGATTGGACCATCATTTCTTTATGGAGATAAGAGCAATATGTGTGGAATGTTGAGGGTGTCACATTTAAATGGAATCCAAATCCAAATAGGAAATCCACCTCAAGAAAGTTCATCTTTGTTGTGCTGATTCCTCCTACTTTTGCATAATATGCATTGAAACACAATAACTTTAATGATGTGGCAGTGTAGAAATGGGATTCTCAAGAGAGATTATGGAGAGAGAAACAAATAGATTTCTGTAATTTTTTTTAACGTTTTCTGTAATTTTTAATTTGAATTTGGTTGTTTGTTGGTTTTTATTTTTTTAATCTGGTTGTTGAGTAATTGATGCAACATTCACTGTTTGAGTTTGAATAATTCTGCATTTACAGATGCATAATTTCGGGTGTTCAGGGTTTTTTATAGGTGTGCAGAAATATTTTACGAGTGTGCAGAAAAAAAGGATAGATGATTAAAAAAAATGATGTGTGCAAAGATTTTAAATATAAAGGACAGAGGATTAAAAAGAAATTGAGGTGTGCATAATTTTTTTTGGGTGTGCAGATTTTTTTTGGGCTAATATTTTATTACTGAAAAAAATGAATTAATAAAAGGACATATAATTAAAAAAAATTGGGGTGTGCAGATTTTTTTATTAACATTAATAAAATTAATCAAATAAAATTAAAATTAATTAAAAAAATAATAATAAAATTTAAAATCTAAAATATGCAAGGTTTTTGGCTAATATTTTATTTCTAAAAAAAAATTGGTAAAATTTAAACACCAAATCCTACATATTATTTTATACATAAGGACAATTTAGATATTTTGGTCCAATTTTAGCACCTTAGAATAAGGAGTAAAAAGTAGTGGACCTTAGCATAAAGATGTTTTATAAATGAAACCTAATAGTAACAACTGGATCATCATCTATTTGTACATTCATTTGGGATGACATGTCGTCCTCTTGGAGTGGGGGAAGCTCTGGTCCTGTATTTCTATCGATTTCCACTAAGGATCTCGGTTTTGTGGTGCAAACAGCCCACCAATCTCGACCCCGCATAGATCCGGGGTACTTGCAATAATAAACTTGACTGGCTTGACTTGCTAGCACAAATGGATCATAATGGCCGTATCGTCATCTGGGATTAACGTCCACGAGCCTATAATTGGGATGTATTCTTGTTCCCACCGGCACAGTTGGATCAAACCACTCACACTTGAATAAAACAACTTTTTTATCGGGAAGTCCGGAATATTCCAACACCACTACCTCCTCGAGTATCCCGTAGAAATCATTTTCATTTGAATCATAGTTTGTTCCCTTAATACAAACTCCACTGTTCATAGTGGCTTTAGATGCGCCATAAGCTCGTGTGTGAAATTTGAAACCATTCACGTAATATCCAGGGTAAGTGGTGACACTACTAATAGGACCGGCCGAAAGATCGCGTATAGTATCATCCCGAACACGATTTCTCCGCACCTATATATTATTGACGAGATATATAATTATTAGAACGACGTCGATTATATATTTTTATATTATATTATATATACATGTATTGATCACTTACAAGTTGATCAAACCACGAAGCGAATTGTTGTTGAAGAAATTCATCTTTTTCAGCATTCGATAGATTCGGTTGAACTGTATGTAGTTGCTCGAAAAACACAGTACAATTTGTAAATTTCGATGAGAAATTGTAATTTTAATTAATACCAATTAAGTAATATCGAATTATTAGAACTAACTTAATATACGGCTCCACCTCTTTGCAATTTAGTAGCACATACGTATGAGCCGTTCTCTTCTCCAAGTCTACAATAGGTCTTCTACCCTTCTTTCCAAGTGTACTACCGGGAGGTGCAAATATCGAGAGTGTACTACTGCCCACTGATTGTGGTACTTCACGAGGTACATTGCGAGGTCTATTGTGTTGCCTCGTCAACACATGTTCCTCAAAGTAATGAGAACAAAACATTGATGCTTCTTTTGTTAAATAGGCATTTTCAATTGAAGCTTCCACATGTGACTTGTTACCACACTTAACTTCAAATTGTGAAGATACCTAATTCGATTGAATGGGTAAGTGTAATTAAATAGGTAACGTACCTCTCAAATGGATACATCCATCTATATTGTATTGGACCAACAATTTTTGCTTCATACGCAAGATGGACTGGTAGATGCTCCATCAAATTAAAGAAGCTGGGTGGAAATATACGTTCCAACTTGCATAAGATCACTGGGATATCACTGTCCAACCGAGTCATCTTCTCTACAGTAATGGTCCTCGATGTTAACTCCTTGAAAAACAAATGATTTCAGTGATGGCTTGCCAAACGTCCCTCGGCAGAATCTCACGAAAAGCAATTGGGAGGAGTCTCTGCATAAATACTTGACAATCATGACTCTTCATCCCAAACATCTTCAATTTTGTCTAGTCTACACACCGAGACAAGTTGGACACATAATCATCGGGGAATTTCAACTCATCGACCCATTTGCAAACCATATATTTTTGCTTCTTATCGAGGGAATAAGTAACTTTGGGATATTTTCCCGTGTGTGGACATTTCTGCATCGAGGGTCGACGACAGTATTCATTAAGTTCATCCCTTGATTTAGTTGTGTCCTTTGTTTTTCCCTCCACATTCATCACCGTGTAGAAGAGATTATCAAACACATTTTTTTCGATGTGCCTCACATCCAAATTGTGTCTGATCAACAAGGATTTCCAATACGGCAAATCCCAAAAAACACTCTTCTTCTTCCAATCACATTGTAAACCTTTGTTGTGATCATCAACACCCAACTCTGTTACTTTCATCATGCCAATCCAATCAATTTGCTGTAGGATCTGATCACCTGTCAAGATGGGATGTGGATCATCATGAACTACTACATTCTTTCTGAATGCAGTTTTATTTCTTCGGTACGGATGATCACTCTCTAAGAACTTTCGATGGTTGTCAAACCACGATTGCTTGCGACTAAGCCTTAGAGAGAAAGCATCGGTGTAATCTGCAACGTGTGGACAAGCAAGTCTTCCAGCTGTGCTCCATCAAGACAACATCGAGTAAGCTGGAAAGTCACTGATGGTCCAGATTAGTGCAACACGCATCATAAAATTCTGCTTTGTAGCAACATCATACGTTACCACACCATGTTCCCACAAAAATATCAAATCACGGATCAGTGGTTGCAAAAACACGTCCAATTTATCCTTTGGATTCCTTGGGCCTGGCACCAGAACCGTAAGAAACATGAATTGATCCTTCATGCACAACCATGGGGGTAGATTATACGGTGTCACTATCACTGGCCATGATGAATATTGTTTACCATGCCCCCCAAACGGTTGAAAACCGTCAGTGCTCAAGCGCAACCTCACATTCTGAATTTCTAAAGCAAATTCAGGATGCAATTGGTCCAAGTGTTTCCAAGCCTGTGAGTCTGCAGGGTGACGCATGACACCTGAGTGGTCATTAAAGAAACGTGCATGCCATGCCATATCCTTCACTGTAGCATTCGACTGATACAACCTTTGGAGTCGCGGAATGATAGGAAAGTAAAACATCTCCTTGAAAGGACACTTCTTTCTAAGTCGACCATCAACACCACGAGTAGCAGGTTTGAACCGTGGCCTCCCACAAAACTTACAGTGTTCAAGTTCACCATCTGCACCCAGTATAACATGTAATTACCCGCACAACACTGGATCCTCTCCACTGGAAGACCCATCTCACTCATTAGTTGTTTGCTATCAGAAAATTTCTTGGGCACCAGACTATTCGGACAAAGAACACGAATCGCATCAACCATTTGATTATAGCCCCTTTCTGAAGTCTGTTTTCAGTTTTAATGTTCAGCAATAGAGCATTTTATGACAACTGTGAATGCGATTCGCAACAAGGCATTATATCTTGATTCACTGCACGAAGCATGTTATAAAAATGTGCAGCATGCTCATTAGGAGGTTCCTCATTAGGGGGTTCATCATTCACATTTAAGTGAGGACCAGAGGTTAAGTCCGTCATCATATCGTGGTACGAGCTAGAGGTTAAGTCCGTGTGAAGTCGACTCAGACACATGATCATTGTATTCATGACCCCACATTTCCTCACCGTGATAAATCCAATTACAATAATTGGGCATGAACCCATTTCTGTACAAATGGGCTCTCACCTCATCAGGTTCTTGATACGTATTATTATTCCGACATCTAAATTTGTTGCAAGGACACCTAATCTTTCCCTGAATTATCCCATTACTAGTGGCGAAATCTATAAAGAGTCAAGGCCATTGTAGAATTCGGGAGATATGTTGCCATTAATCGATCTAGGACCATATATCCAACGTAAACGAATGGAATATTCCATATCAATTATCTATTTAAAATTAAATATTAACGAATTAATTAGTATTCAAATTGCCTAATTAATAATTAATATTTTCTAAAAATTTCGGCAGAGTTTCGTCTTATTTTATCGTATTCCCCATTTAATAGGCATTTCCTACATGCATCCATTTCCGACTTAATCAATTAAAATCAATCAAGTCGGAACGCACATGTTCTACAACAAGCAATAACCAACATTCATCATCATCATCAATCCCTCCACTCAACGTCCAAAGTAATTAATATATTAAATAATACTAAATAATTAAACAACTAATTAATACTATATATACACAAATAACATAAATTAAACTAATACTAAATTAAGCTAAACAATAATAATATACTCGTATTAGATACAAATTATGCTAATTAAATAATACTAAATATGCAACTATCAAGTAAAATTAAGCTAAAATATACGTACACTACAATAATATACTAAACAACTACACAATTAAACTAAAATATACATAAAATATAAAATTACCATGCAAATTAAATTAAATTAGCTAGACACATTAATACAACTAAACAACTTAAAATACACTAAGCAACTACACAATTAGGCTAAATACAACTAACACTAGCTAGACACATTTATCCTGCAATTAGCTAATTAATTAAAATATAATTTAATATAATACATTAATACTAAATACATAAAACAAGTAATACTTATAAATATAAACAATATATTAAACAATATTAAAACAACTAATACTAAATAATAAAACAATTTAAATAACTAACCTTACCTCGCCTCTCGTTTCAGCCGTGCGCCTCTCTCTACAGCTCCCCCCAAACTGAAATTTTAATATATAAGAAATATATTAAACAATATTAAAATAATTAATACTAAATATATAATAAAACAATTTAAATTAACTAATTAACCTTACCTTCTCGTTTCAGCAGTGTCGTCTCAGCTTCCCCCCCAAACCGAAAGCAATTAAAATGAAATGAGAGGGGAACTATATAGCAAGGGCCGAGAGCTTTAATGAGGGCAGTTTCCCTCGGGAGCCGACGCCTGCAGGCGTGTCAGGCCGTCACGGGGACTCGGAATTGGCGAGGGCCAATGGCGCTCGCTGAAGCCCTCGTTGACTCTGCTCGTTGAAAAATGCTGAGGGCAGTCAGCTGTCGTTAACTGTGTCGTGCGTTTTACCGAGGGTATTTGCCCTCGTTAAATTTAACGAGGGTCGTACCCTCGGTAAAACCCTCATTCGTCTTATCCCTCATTAAATCCCTCGTTAAATACCGAGGGTTCTTTTACCCTCGCTAACTTCCCTCGTTAAATCAGTGTTTTTTTGTAGTGAAAATTCCACATGTATACACAACTTTCATATATAATACAAAAGCATCAATTTGTAAATTAACATAATAGTTAAACACAAGGACACATAACACCCATCAATCTAATCTAATCAACCTTGAATTAATATAGAAGAATTCCAATTAATCCATTGTCTAATCCTATATGATTCAAATTGCCCAAATACAAATAAGAGTACTCCATAGGTTGAGAAATCAAACAATGAAATTGATGGAAGAGATAATTGAAATTAGATTACTGCCCGAATAATCTTCAAGAATCCAAAAGTATAAAAAAACAAAAACCAAAATCTAATCTAAAAAGCAAAAATAAGTTTCCATTTGGATAGAAAGGATTTAAAATTAATAGATTTGGAAAATAATAAATGTAAAAGTACATATATTTCAAATCATGAATTGTCAAGAGATGATTATGTTTTGATGATGATTTGAAATCCCTCCATTTTAAACTAAACTCTCAAATTTAAGTATTTGTAAATTCAGTAGAAAATGGTGATTTGTGTGTGAAATCCATGGATTTCAAATCCATCAATCCATCCAAATGGAGCCTAAAGTCAAATTCATCCATCCATTCAAATGGAGCCCAAAATCCATCTTCAAGTAAGCAAGAAACATCTTTTGATCGAGCACTTTCTCCATTCCAGCAGTAAGGAAGAGCTCTTCCTCCATCCATGAATATCTTTAAGGTAAATGTTTGAAATCAGGTGAGTGTCTCTACGTCCAGCTACTCCCTAAGAAAGATCACTCTACATCCACCATCCCCAAGATTTGGTAAGCCTAAGTTCCGTTGCTTTTTTACTCCTAAGATCGGGATGTGAACTCACCCTTTCTAACCGGGTAATTGCAAAGGCAAGGTCCTCTAATTAACTAA